>CM060934.1:69986232-70408732 GCA_030765085.1 Allium cepa | reverse complement strand
CCAAATAATAACGATATTTGAAATTCAATTTAAACCAACTCCCAATATTTAAAATATACTAATTATTCCAATTTCAAATAACTAAAAATTCAGGGTTGTCACATTAGGGCTTTGTGATGAAGCCACCACTTTGTTCAAATTGATTTCTTATATGGTTTCGTTCTTCAATTTTCTTCGAATGCTTCCTCAATTGAATCACTGGCTTTATTAATTGCGGTGGCTTCAAATGTTGAGCTTGAATCATTCGTGCTTTGAATTGTACGTGTTTTCCCTTTTTCGATTTATACTTATACTCGACTTAATTCGAGTTCTGGACAATGCTTGCTCTTTGATTTATTTGAACTCGAATGCCTTGATTGCCGATGATGAAGCTTTATATAGGGATGTAAACTCCTAAATATACGTTCGTGTTTTTTTATTTGAATTCTTCTCGAATTTTGCTTCGCCGTTCGATTTTGCATGAACGATGTGATGAATTCTTGACTTGTTCATATCTTCATGAACTTGAATTTAGCTCCGTTCTTTTCTTTTGACTTCGGCGTTAAAATTTTTGAGATAATCCTGATTTTTGGCTATGACTTGTTTTGCAACTCTATTCAAACTGCTTCACGTAATTTATATTGATTGGTTCTATAGCGCCCCGCCCCGAGACCCGCCTTAGTAAAGAGAATTAACGAGTAACTCCGTCTACTAAAGCGGAGAATAGGGATGGTTTAGGGCGACCATCTATACCTTTGTCTTAAACATCTACCGAATACGTTGGTATATGCACTATGATTTTTTTTTCAATCTCAAGTGGATCGACATGCCCGGTAAATGTTTAATCCAAAACTATAGATGGCTAACGAATCAATCAGAACAAAATACAACAACTAAATGTAAAGCACATCACAGAACATTAATCAACCTCATATATATACATATATATTGATACATGTTTAGTACATTACAATATGAATACAATAAAGGTGCTACTCGACCACAACACATTCATCGAATCAAATATAAATACATCAGAGTATGCGAAAGAATAGAAATTACTCAAGAGAAAGAAGAGCTGTTATCCAACATCAATTTCAAGCTAAGTCCAATAGATGACACCTGGAACAACTTGGTCTGACCCGAATATAAATACACAGATCAGTCTAGCTACACAAATCAGTCAATATCGATAATATGAAGCAGAATGGATATAGTGATACTTATTCTCGAACGGGGAGAAGGATTAGATAACTCATAGCTCAATACATAAGTAACAAATGCTACCTAAGTGATTAAATACCTCGAAAGAGATAACTCAAACTCAATACTCAAATAAAACACAAGTTCCTCGTATCATCGGCGATAACCCATAATAAACTCAAATCAACTCATATAAAATTCAAGCAAAACTCAAATGGTTTGATGAACCATCACTCCAAAAAGGAGAAAAATCATCTCAATCACAAATAGAAGTCATGAAAGCAACACAAGATAACTCCATAAGAATGTGAGATCTCAAACTCATAAGTAAGCCAAGACAGCTAAATTTCACACGTACATCTCAATCTTAAAAGATCATGGAACTCAATACGAATTCAAACTCATAAAATCTCAAACTCGATAAAGAATTCGATGCAAGTTCAAAACTTAACAAATATTAAACCTAATACGCCAAAAAGGGCGAACTCAAAACTCAGAAAACCCGGATTGGCCAGACCTCCGACTACAGTGCCGAAGCAATGTTGCATGTGCTAAACTCAAATGGCCGAAGCCTTAAACGAGGTCGCTAACACCTCCCAAAGTAGTTCGTCCTCATGATAAGGTCGCTGACATCTTTGCAAGCCATTTTGTCAGCCCTAACAAGGTCGCAAACACCTTCCAAAGCAGTTCGTTCCCATGACAAGGTCGCTAACACCTCTCAAAGCAGTTCTGATAGGTAACATCGTGAATGTGTCACAAACTCACGGATAGAAACACAAAAAATGTTAACATGTGTCCCATATCACATGTTCGCACTTAGCGTTTTACTAGCTGCTAGTCGATGCCACACTAGGAACATCATAAAACTCAGAAAATCACATCTCGCCTCGTCTCATTGGCAAGTGATAAGGAGACACCACTCGTCTCATCTCATATAAAAGTATTAAACAGCATCATAACTTGTCACATCTCCTCGACAAGTGAAAACATCGTTATGGTTCCTCATAAACCATAAATCTCACAATATGAAATCATATATTCAAGACTTGCCTTATATCATTGGCAAATAAATAAAACATCATGATGGTTCTCATCAACCATACTACTACATAGGAGATCTCAAACCATAATACTTACCAAATATTGGCCATCTTAAATAATTTTAATAAATAGGAATTATAAAACTCAAAATACACCATAAAATGGCAAACATCTCAGAATCAATAATCCCAAATAGCTTCGATTGTACAAGTCCGGAATTGACCGAAATAGTAAACACACACATCCCATACCACATGTTTTACTAAATCGTTTAATTCTCTTTCTCATACATTCGAATAGTGTAAAAGTGTATGTTTTATATATAAAATAGTTTACTATAGAAAAAAGCTTCTAAATTTTTTTCCGAGAAGACTAATAAAACCAATATTTGAAATACCTTTATTATAGGACATAAATAGATATTATATTAAAAAAATACAGTATAATAATATTTTTGAATTTCTATTTATTTGAAAAATCACTTCAAAAATGGTTTAGTTAAAACCGTGCTCGAAAACAAATAAAAACAAGGAAGATAACTCAAGACAGATAACGTGAGTTCGATACGAATTCAATTCAAATTTAACCCAAAATCAATTCAAATTCTATTTAAATTTGAATTTCAAATTATCCAAATATATCTAGCCTATTGATAGGCATCATAGCTCTCAAAATATCTCAAAACAACATCGAAATTGAATAAGAATGAGAGCAAAAATAAGCTAATACAATTCTAAGTTCAATGAATGTTTGTTGTTGTCATCTTGCTCTCAGGACAGCAACATACAACCAGAATTCCGACCAAGCAAACTTTGAAATTACAAAAAACACAAAGAACGAAACTTGTAGCACATGATCTCAGATTTTTGGAATATCCAAAATTATCAAATTTGGTTAAGAAATGAAGAAGTTATGGCTAATTTTTTTCAGCTTCAAACATAGAGTAAATATAGATTTTTCTCTCGTGATAGCAAAAAGGAAAATTCAATTTTGACATAGCTAACTTCAAAATTACAAAAAACTCAATATAAAAAGTTGTAGATAAATGATTTAGCTTTTAAACAAAAATAGATCATTTGATTTGGACGTATGGTTCAAAAGTTACGATTGAAACAATTTATCAGATTTGAGTTTGTTAATTCTGTCTTTTAATCAACAGGCCAGCGACAAAAAAACAAGTTTTCGAACATTTAAACTTCAAAATTATGCAAAACATAAAAGTTGTCACTTATAAAAATTTCTTTAAATTGAAAAAAAAATCCTCACTTAATGACGACTTACTAATCAAAAGCTATGATGCTTTTTATTTCAGATTTCAACTTAGAAAACTGACACGGCAGAGCATGTATCGGTTTCAAACCCAATTTCGATCCTTTAAATCACAAAGTTTTCCTAAACATACAACATGAAAGTTTTATAATATATTCCAGGCTTTCTAGAACATTAAGAATTATCAAATTCTGATGAAAATCGAAAATGTTATGAAGAAAACAATTTCAGATTCAAAATAAGAAAATTTTGACAAAGACATAATTGTTCTTCTTTGTTCAATTCTATTTCAGGTCAAGTAAATCGAAAAATTTCAATTAGTAACCAAAAGAGAAATTATTTCTCATTGAATCTATTTTCTAACCTAAAAAGAATGAGTCATTTTGGATAAATTTGCACTAATATATCGTTGTTTTACTACAGTGATTTTCGTATAAAATTTTCAACAAACAATCATTGGATTTATTTGACACATACAATCAATTCACAATCAAATTGAAAACAATTCAATCAACAATCATCTAATTCAATCCAAATAACAACCAACAATCACACATATGGATTAGATATTGTAAGTATGATTTGTAAATAACTCACCTTTTAGCTTCCTATAGGTTGCTAATCTAATCCAAAGCCTTGATACTACCTTGCAATCTCTTTGCTAATCTCAAATACACCTAAATGCTCAAAAACCTAAATCCAACCAGAAGCACTTAAATTAGAAATAAAACAAATACCATACATTTATAAATCTAAAAGGTAGAGAAGATTACATAGCCTTGATTTCTACAAGTATTAACCAAAAGCCCTTTGATTTCTAGCTTTGATTTGAAGATTAAGAACTAGGTTTTTACTTAGCTTTGAGAAACATACTTCTATTTCTATTTCTTTACTAGATGAATGTAAATATAAAACAAAGAAGAAGTAATACTTCTCTTAAATGGGCTAAATTGGCTTAAGCATGGATCCTAAGGCAAAGTATTGCCAATTAATTTCTTAAGACAAGTGTTGCTATTTCATTCTTATTCCATTTATTTACACTAGTCAATATTTTACAAAATCACAAGTTATTTTCTCAAATTTAACAAGATCAAATTAACAAGTTTAATACTATCATTTATAATAATACTAATATATTATAAAATTTTAAATATAACTTATGAAATAAAATAATTCTCATTATTTTTAATAAGAAATCCCAATACCAACACTTAACTGAATTTACATCATTTCAAAAGTTACCGTAGGATTTACTAAGATAAACAAATTAATTATTTACAAAAGTAGGTTTAGTTTCATAATTAAATTTACATAATTTTTCATTTTGAACTACAAATCATAATATTAATTTTTACTCTAATTACCAAATTTTATATAATTGATTCAATAATATTCCAATTTAAATTGAAATTCTTTATTTAAGAAATAAAAATTATTCCTTAAATAGATCCAACAAAATGCTCTTAAAATATGTTTTAATTACTCAATTATATTTCACAAATCATAAATTAGAATTTATCATTCCAAATTAAGTTTAATTAATTAGTGAATTTACACTAAGGTTGTTACAGATTCCCTCCCTTACAAAAATCACGTCCCTGCAATTTTCTAGAAAAAGAGCCGTAACCAACACAAAAATTCAATCGAAAAAGGATAAAAGACAAGCTCGAAACTCAAACCATTCATACTCTTAACATAGAATGCTAGGGAGAAACAAGGAAAAACTGACTTGGTGCCCATCAAATGCTAATATAGTGATTAGCAAACCATCGAATTTTACAAGTAACTCGAAAGAATTTCAAAGATATCCCGTCTTCGATCAAAACTTAATAAGATGCTCAACAATTAATCAATCGAGAATGATTGATTTCACAAAACTCTACAAATAGAATCAGGATCAAACTCACTTAAACTCGAACTCTAAGCAATAAAGTAGATCATCAATAAGATTTTCCACATAAATATACAGAAAGAACATCCTCACAACAGGGTAGACACAATAGACAAGATAGATAAATCATAAGATGGCTTCTCAAAAGGCCACCAAATTCGAATGACCGCGGAAAATGCACGTCGTTAATAATAGCTCAAAGATAGAATATACTCAAGAATAAGGATATAAGCTCGAATTATGTTTAAATCCAAGAAATTTAGAATTTTAAATCTCAACATCTTTTAAATTTTTAAATCTCAATTTTCAACATGAAAATTTCTCAAACTCTTTACTATATTACTTAGTAAGTAATTTAAAACTCAAAGTTAAAATTCAAATTTCTTCTCTTACTACAAAATTAATTTCCAAAGAATTTTGTAAATCCATAATAATATTCCTCAAAATAAATTAAGGGTTTAAATTCTCTTTACTCTTCTATTAAACCACTTAAATAGTTTTTAAAACAATCTTCAATTTCTCTTATTATACACTTCCCTTAAAACGTTCAATCTATATAATATAGATTATAAAATATCAAAATATGCTTCCAATAAAGCACGGCTCTAAAATAATCTCATTTATATTCTCATCTTTATAATTTAAAAATAAATAAATGGCATTGCCTCGCCACTGAGTCTCTAATAAATAAATATATATGTTGGTTGTAGAGTTGATCGAACGATCAAAACTGCCTCGCCGCTCTATTACTCGTCTCTAAAATCAATGACTGCAATTACCATTCAAAAATAAATTTAATATTTAATCTCAAAATATTATTTTCAAAATCTCAATCTTTAAAGCACAAATCGTCATGTCTGATTGCCTCATCATAGCATTTAGGAGATTCCTATCGATGACGTTGATCAGGCATATCGACCAGAACTCTTAACTACTTGATGGATAACCCAACACTCTCAAATTATGTCTATAAAAGAATACTACTCATATAAATATATTCTCAATACATTCTTTGATTTTTAAAATATCTCAAAGCTCCAATTTCTCTTTTTCAAACTCATATATATATATATATATAGGTTTAAAAACTCAAACAAAGGATATTAAAAGAATGCATCGAGATATTCCTAGAATACTCGATTCACAAAATCAACCGAAGGAGATGGAGTGTTCGTCAACTCCTACAAGATGACGAGCAACTCTCAAAAATCATCAAGACACAAGATAAGCAAGATATTCTTCTCGAAGGAGAAGAAGCACACAAACAACAAATCATTACTTCAAACAAAGTAATGCTACAAAGGATAACACCGATTGAGTATCCGAAAAGGATAACTCAAAGAAACTAAATGGTAAACTCAATCAAGCTTGAAGAATCTAGAAACTCACCTCATTCCTTAGTGGATGTCCTCGTGGAAGGATAGCCGAAGGCTAAAATCCAAGAGTAAGGTTAATTCAACACTCGATTGCCTGATTGGATATCAAACCCAAACGGACTCATCAACACTCAACAAAGTCACCTTGACTGGATTTCGAGATATATCATCAACATCTTGATACTCAAGAGTGAATTTAGAAACTTCGAAATCATCATTAACATTCCAAAGTGATAGAAATAATAAACCAATCAAAAATAGGAAACCTAAATATACAATAGGATCCTATAAAACAAAGGATTGGACTTAATATCAAATAGGTCAATCCATCTCAAATCAAATGCATCTCACGATTGTGAGTAACAAACAAATACTCACAAAAGCAACATCAAATAGAAATCTTAGAATTCTCACAACGAGCCAATCATTGTGGATCCCCTCAATACGATTCACAACTCTCAAAGGAACAGAACAAGAATACTTAAAGGAATCAATAAGCTTCATCGATACGAATTCACTCGCATCGACAAAAATAAGAATAGAATAATCCCAAATAAGATTATTCATAAGATAAGATAACATCAAACTCAATTATGGAATATTATGAAATACATTACATATTCCTAGACATATTCCATTTCAACATATCCCAAAACTCAAAAAAGAATCAATGCACGATTTGAAAACAAGCTCAAATAAAGGACAGTGATTCAATCGTATTGTACTTTGACGTATCATGATATGCGTATTGTTCTATGTTTATTCTACATTATTCTGACCATAGCTCTGATACCATGTTATAGCGCCCCATCCCGAGACCCACATTATTAAAGAGAATTAACGAGTAATTCCGTCTACCAAAGCGGAGAATAGGGCTAGTTAAGGGCGACCTTCTATAACTTTGTCTTAAACATCTACGGAACACGTCGATAAATGCACTATGATTTTTCTTTTCTTTCTCAAGTTGATCAACATACCCAGTAAATGTTTAATCCAAAACTATAAGTGGCTAATGGATCCATCAGAACAAAATACAATAACTAAATGTAAAGCACATCACAGAACAGTAATCAACCTCATATATATACATATACAATGATACATGTTTAGTACAATACAATATGAATACAATAAAGATGGTACTCGACCACAACATATACATCGAATCAAATACAAATACATCAGAGTACGCGGAAGAATAGAAATTACTCAAGAGAAAGAAGAGATGTTATCCAACATCAACTTCAAGCTAAGTCCAATAGGTGATACCAAAAACAACTCGTTATGACCCGAGTATAAATACACGGGTCAATCTAGCTACACAAATCAGTCAATTTCGATAATATGAAGCAAAATGGATATAGCGATACTTCTCCTCGAATTAGGAGAAGGATTAGATAACTTATAGCTAACAAACGCTACATAAGTGACTAAATACCTCTAAAAAGGTAACTCAAACTCAATACTCAAATAAAACACAAGTTCCTCACACCATCGGTGACAACCCATAATAAAATCAAACTAACTCATATAAAATTCAAGCAAAACTCAAATGGTTCGATGAACCATTACTCCAAAAAGGAGAAAACTCATCTCAATCACAAATAGAAGTCATGAAAGCAACACAAGATAACTCCATTAGAATGTGAGATCTTAAACTCATAAGTAAGCCAAAACGCAAAATCTCACACATACATCTCAATCTTACAAGATCATGGAACTCGATACGAATTCAAACTCATAAAATCTCAAACTCAATAAAGAATTTGATGTAAGTTCAAAACTCAGAAAATATTAACACCAATGTGCCAAAAACGGAGCTCAAAACTAAAACCCTGATTGGCCAGATCCCCGATTAAAATGGCCAAGCAATGTTGCACGTGCTAAACTCAAACGGCCGAAGCCTTAGACGAGGTCACTAATACCTTCCAAAACAGTTCGTTCTCCTGACAAGGTCGTTGACACCTTTCCAAGCCGTTTTTTCAGCCCTAACAAGGTCGCTAACACCTCCCAAAGTAGTTCATCCCCATGACAAGGTCGCTAACACCTCTCAAAGCAGTTCTGCTAGGTAACATCATGAACATGTCACAAACTCACGGATAGGAACATGAAAAGTGTTAACGTGTGTCCCATACTACACGTTCGCTACACGTTCGCGCTTAGCGGTTTACTAGCTGCTAGACGATGCTACGCTAGGAACATCATAAAACTTAGAAAATCATATCTCGTCTCGTTTCATTGGAAAGTGATAACGAGACACCATACTCGTCTCATCTCATCTACAAGTATTAAATCGAATCATAACTTGTCTCATCTCCTCAACAAGTGAAAACGTCGTGATAGTTCCTCATAAACCATAAATCTTAAAATATGAAATCATATACTGAAGACTGCCTTATATCATTGGCAAGTAAATAAAACATCATGATGGTTCTCACCGACCATACTCCTACATAGGAGATATCAAACCATAATGCTTATCAAATATTGGCCATCTTAAATAATTCCAATAAATAGGAATTATAAAACTCAAAATACAATATAAAATGGCAAAACAACTCAGAACCAATAATCTCAAATAGCTTCGATCGTACAGGTCCGACCGAAATAGTAAACGCACATGTCACATACCACATGTTTTACAAAATCGTTTAATTCTCTTTCTCATACATTCGAATAGTATAAAAGTGTATGTTTTATGTAAAAATAGTTTACTAGAGAAAACAAGCTTCTAAAAAATTTTCTCGAGAAAACTAATAAAACAATATTTGAAATTTCTTTATTATAGGAAATATTAGATTTTATATTAGAAAAATAATTTTAAAATACTATGTAATAATAATTTTAAATTTCTATATATTTCAAAAATCACTTCAAAAATGGTTTAGTGAAAACCGTGCTCGAAAACAATGAAAAACGAGGAAGATAACTCAAGACCGTTAACTTGAGTTCAATAGGCATTCAATTCAAATTTAACCCCAAATCAATTCAAATTCTATTTAAATTTGAATTTGAATTTCAAATTCTCCAAATATAGCAAGCCTATAATAGGCATTAGAACTCTCAAAACTTCTCAAAACAACGTCAAAATTGAATAAGAATGAGAGCAAAAAAAAGCTAATACAATGCTAAGTTCAATGAATGTTTGTTGTTGTCGTCTTGCTCTCAGGACAGCAACATACAACCATAATTTCGACCAAGAAAACTTTAAAATTACAGAAAACACAAAGAACTAAACTTGTAGCACATGATCTAAGCTTTCTAGAACATCTAAAATTATCAAATTCGATTAAAAAACGAAGAAGTTATGGCTAATTTTGTTTCAGCTTCAAACACAAAGCAAATATAGATTTTGCTCTTGGGATAGTAGAAAGAAAATTCAATTTTGACATGGCTAAACTCAAAATTACAGAAAACTCAATACATGGAAGTTGTAGATATATTTTTAGCTTTTAGACAAAAAAAAAGATCATTTAGATTGGACATATGGTTCAAAAGTTACGATTGAAACAATTTCTCAGATTTGAGTTTGTTAATTCTGTCTTTTAATCAACAGTCTAGCCAAAAAACAAGTTTTGGAACATTTAAACTTCAAAATTATGAAAAACACAAAACATAAAAGTTAGTCCTTATAAAATTCCTTTAAAGGAAAAAAACCTCACTCAATTACAACTGATCAATCAAAAGTTATGATGATTTTTATTTCAGATTTAAACTTAGAAATTAACATAGCAGAGCATGTATCAGTTTCAACCCCAATTTTGATCCTTTCAATCGCATAATTTTCCAAAATAAACAACATGAATCTTCTAGAACATAGTCCAGGCTTTCCAGAACATCAAGATTTATCAAATTATGATTAAAATCGAAAAGGTTATGAAGAAAACAATTTCAGGTTCAAAATAAGAAAATTTTGTCAAAGACGGAATTGTTCTTCTTTGTTCAATTCTATTTCAAATCAATTAAATTATAAAAATTTCGAACAGTAACCAAAGAGAAATTGTTTGTCATTGAACCTGTTTTCTAACCTAAAAGGAATGATCCATTTTGGATCATTTTGCACCAATATATCGCTGCTACAGCAATTTTCATATAAAATTTTAAGCAAACAATCATTGGATTTATTTAACACATACAATCAATTCACAATCGAATTTGAAAGCAATTCAATCAACAACCATCTAATTCAATCCAAATAACAACTAGCAATCACAAATATGGATTAGAGATAGTAAGTGTGAGTTGTAAATAACTCACCTTTTAGCTTCCTATAGCTTGCTAATTTAATCCACAGCCTTGCTACTACCTTGCAATCTCTTTGCTAATCTCAAATACCCCTAAATGCTCAAAAACCTAAATCCAACCAGCAGCACTTAAATTAAAAATAAAAAACCATATTTTTATAAGTCTAGAAGGTAGAGAAGATAACCTAGCTTTGATTTCTTCAAGTATTGACCAAAATCCCTTTGATTTCTAGCTTTGATTTGTGGATTTAAGAACTTACTTAGCTTTGAGAAACATATTTCTGTTTCTATTTCTCTACTAGATCTATGAATGTAAAGATAAAACAAAAAAGAAGTAATAGTTCTCTTAAATGGGCTAAATGGGCTTGAGCATGGATCCTATGGCAAAGTGTTGCTAATTAATTTCTTAAGACAAGTGTTGATATTTCCTTCTTATTCCATTTATTCACACTAATCAATATTTTACAAAATCACAAGTTATTTTCTCAAATTTAACAAGATCAAATTAACAAGTTTAATATTCTCATTTATAATAATACTAAGATATTATAAAATTTTAAATATAACTTCTGAAACAAAATAATTATCATTATTTTTAATGAGAAATCCCAATACTAACAATTAGCTGAATTTACATCATTTCGAAAGTTACCGTAGGATTTATTAAGATAAACAAATCAATTATTTACAAAAATAGGTTTTGTTTCATCATTAAATTTACAATTATAATTTTTCAATTTAAACTACAAATCACAATATTAACATTTTACTCTAATTACCAAATTTTATATAATTTATTTAATAATATTCCAATTTAAATTGAAATTCTTTATTTAAGAAATAAAAATTATTCCTTAAATGGATCCAACCAAATATTCTTAAAATATGTTTTAATTACTCAATTAAATTTCATAAATCATAAATTAAATTTAACCATTCCTAATTAAATATAATTAATTAGTGAATTTACACCAGGGTTGTTACTGGTTCATCTTGTTTTACTTGCGAGTTCCGTTCTTTGCTGGCTCCGATTTTGACATTTGTGGTATACTTGACTTTCATCGATCTTCACTGATTTGTTTGAACTGCTATTTCTTTTGAAAACTCCTACTGCATTGAGTTCACATCTGAATGATTTGATTGAACTCGAATTTGAAGTGTTTTTGATACTTTTAGTGATCTGGTTGTATTTCATTGAACAGTGTTGGTAGTCTTGGTCATGTAGCCTTATAAGCCTTGCTCTGATATGTATACATGTATGTTGTTTTAACGATGGTTTCTCCATTTCATTGTAGTCTCATATAGTTGAGTTGTTTGGTCATGGTGAGACTGATTCCAGTTGCTTCATGTCCAGTGTATTGAACCTATTTATCACCATATATGTACATACATATGTGTTCGCCCATGTATATATGTATGCTTTCCTGCACTTGATTACTGTCACTATTTTGCCTACTACATGCTTGTGCATTGAACTGCTACTGGTAGTTTCTTTGATCATGTCATGTTCACTTGTATGTGCGTCACCATGTATATACATACATATGTTTGTGTGTGTGTGTATGTGTTGTGATGCCTATGCTTTGTCCATTGTGCTAGTTGATACTTCATGCGTACTCGAGTTAAACTGATCTGTATTCATGTTGACTTTGTTCTTTAAACTGATTATGTGTATACATATACATATACATATACATACATACAATTTATATATGCATATATGTATACATGTGTGTTTGTGAGTGTATGATTGCTGCATGCTCATATTGCCATGTTCACCCGATCCAAGCTTGTACTGTGATCTCCTGTTCACTATTATGTTTTTGCCTCACTGTTTTGATTTGAATCCATGTTGTATGTGTTCACTGTACATATCTTGATGTCCAAATGGGTTGATTGAAATGTTGAGTTGTTGTGCATTGCATGCTAATGTTGAGTTGCTTTGCACTTTGCACTGCCTTGGTACGGTGCACTTGTGTCATCACTGATATGTAGCTTTGAGCATTGCCTTGACCATCCATGCTTATGCCTGACATTGTTTAATTTCTTTGTATTGCTATTTGCATTTTTTATCTTATTTTGGACTCATGTTGACTTTTGGTTGTCTTGTTCCACTTGAAGTGATTCTAGTCTTGTTGGCCTTTTGAAGTATGGTTTGGTTCAATTGCATTGTTCTAACTAGACTGTTACATTTGAAGTGGTCATGGTTTGATTTTGAAGTCTGGATTTGCTCTAGCCTTTGTACATGTAATCTGGTATCATTTGAAGTCATGCTCGACTTGCAGTCATTTGTGTTGCCATGACCACTTGTGTGTGTCTTGTTGTTGAGAGTGTTCATGTGTGAGCATTTATGTTTTGGTTGACACTTCACTTATATGCTATCAATGCTCTATTGTGATCTTCTTGGAGTCTGGTTAAAGTGTTCACGTGTACATTGATTTGAAAACTGCCTTGATTTCATTTGTACATACTTGTTTTCTCTAGTTCATCTTGAAGCTGGTATTTGGTTGTTATGGATGCTCCGTCCTCTAGTTCATTTTGTTTTGCATTCATTCTGGAATGACCATGTGTTATATGATCTGGTTATTGTAGTCTTCACTGTTGTGTGGTCTGGTCGTTTAAGTTCATCTTGTTCTTGCCTCAAGTTTGAATGGTCTTGTTACCCTTGCCTTTGACTCGAACTTAACTTATACTCCACCATTTAGATGAGCCTTCATGAGTCTCCACTTTGACTGTGATATGTGCGTGTGTGTGTATGCATATATGTATGGTGTATTTGAACTTTTGTGACTTTGTTTTGATTGAGAGGTATATGCACTTGAGTTGAATCCAGCTAATGGCTCGGGTTTGACCTTGTGCTCACCTTTCCCAGTTGTGTTAACAAGCAAGTGTATATCGGTGTGCGTGGCCTTGTGACATGTACAGTAATACACTGTGCATGTTACAAGTTGTTTGTGTAAGATGAATTCAAAATAAATGATGACGAACAACTTAAATAACTGACGCAAATGATATTTTCAAACACACACTTTTTTCTGCACTGCAAAATATTTTCTTTTTCAATTTTATCGCGTTAGTGTTTATTTTGCAGATAATTCAGATGCTGGATACAAACTGGGATAGATTTGAAGATAAATACAAGTGTTTGAGTGATATGTAGTGAGGTCCAAATTATAAATTGAAATTTGTGATGTAATCGAAATTGTAATGTAATTGAAATTGAATTGTAATTGAAATTTTGTAAATGTAGTGGGAGCTGAAGTTTATACTATTTAAATTTGTAATAAATATTTGTTCGAATAAAATATTTTTGTGAATATGAATTCTGTGTTATTTATTTTATTCATAAAATATTTATTCAATTATGTGAAAAATAAAATAAAATAGTACAATAGAAAATACATTTAAATGAATATATATATATATATATATGTGTGTTTATTATAATAAAAAACCATATACGAGCATATTCAACATCATCCAAATGCAACGATCATGTGATGATCGTCCATTTATAGCAACCATTGAATAAAATAAAATAAAATATACTAATGCACACACATCCATATGCATATGCTCTAGTGTCTTAGTAGGCCGATCCCTAAGAGATAATAGTGCCTAGTGTAAGTATATGCATCCATTAGCATCCACTAGCAACTGCTTGCAACCACTAGTATCCATCATACATAACATGTTCTAATAACATGTTTACCGCAAATCCTACCATTCATAAGTTAAATCCTAAGTTGTACCCTCCCAAAGGATAATAAAGGAAAGAACATATTCAAATCTAAAGATAGAAATAGGAAATTCAAAATTTATTATCAAAAAGATGTGGATAAGAGGTACTTATTCTTTCCTAATCAAATCAATCTTCTCCGAAGTCTCTCTTACCATGTTGGGACTAAATAGCAATCTCTCAGTAGACTCTAACGAACATGAAGGTGATTTGCATGGTCTTCCATAAAGAGCTTCGAAAGGTGCTATTCCAATGCTTGATTGAAAACTGTTATTATTATACGTGAATTCCAGTAATGGAAGATGCTCCTTCCCAGTTCCTTAATAATCAAGAACACACATCCTCAACCACGTGTGCCTCACTATCTTATTAATATCACCTTATTATTCTTCTATTTTCTACACACATGAAGCAACAATCTTAGGATCTCATTAGTGTCCTATACACTTTATGGACTTCTAAAAGTAATCACTATTATCTCCTTCACCGCCTTACACTTTTTCCGTCACACCTAGAAAATGTTTCCTATCTACTCCACATTTAAAAGTTTAGTTTGGTACTTATCATTCCATTTTCAAAAATTAAAACTTCTAAACTTATAAAATATCAAATCCAAAAATTTTTCTCTTAAAAGTGTTATTTTCGAATTTTCATTAAATTCAAAAGGTATTGGGTTACTTAACATCTTATCTTTTTAGACTTGCATCCTTACAGCCTTTTTGAATTACATTATTTCCCAAATCTAAAGGGGAAAACTTATAAATACTATGTTCAAAATTTGTTCCTCCTTTTCTTTTAAAGACCTTTACAGCTTTCCATAAAAATTTGGATTTTAAATTTAACTATTACTAAGTTTTTTGCTTCCAAAAACTTATTTACTTTTTCACAAACCATTTTTCTTTAAAATATCTTTAAAATATTCTTACATGTTTTCAAAACATTTTCTTTTCATAGGTTTTCATTTTTGCAAAAATTAGAGTAGAAAAGAACAGTTATTTCATTGAAAACTCCTTAACTTCCCAAGTACCTAACCTTGGAGGAGTTCCTAACTACAAATCGGGACTTCCTACAAAGGCCCTCTATAATATCTCTCCTAACCAACTCTATCTCTAAATATTACACTTCTTATTACACTTAATTGGTTTATACCTTAATATAGTGGAACTACTTTTTGAAGAAACTATTAATGCTATAACATTCTATGAATCCTTTAAAAGAGAACTTCATGTTTATGTGAAATTACAAGCAACTTATTTTATATTTTTTGAAATAGACTATACAAAATTTGGTGCTTCCCATACCTTGTTCATCTCTTTCACGTTCCTTATAACTTGCACAAAACATCTTTTTTGTGATTTGGTTCCATAGAAAATTTTATCATTATTTATTCCAATAGATTAAAGTTTATTTAATATATATATATATATATCCTCTTACAATAGACAATTTCAATAAAATTTATTAATTCCCTAATATTTAACTTACACTTTTCTTATCAAGAAAACTCATTTTCAAAAGTATTTTAATATATCTATACCTAGAAAACATTTCCTCATATTTATTTAAATAATAAGTCTACTTACAAACCACTTTTTATTATAATTAGAAATTATTTTCAAAATACATTTTTATTTGGATCAAAACAGATGTTGCCTAAAACACCATTACTACAAACCAAAAATACTAGTATATGGATTTAATCAAAATAAATACTAATAAACCTTGCATACAATGAAAAAACATTTCCCTTAGGAGTCACCTACTATAACAATAGTGTTATAGTCTATGCTCCCCTATTTTTCATGAAAACATCTATTACAACAATAAATGATGTAACCTATGTTTTCGATACTTAATACACTCTAGGTTTTTATATTTAAAATCTATGTTAACTACAAAGAAACTAGCGAGCTATATATGCTCTATAATTCTTCAAAAATAATTTCACTTTTAACAAAATCATATAAAAACCAATTTAAATCTCATACTACTTTTTTTCAAAAACCCAATATATACTTTCTCAAAATTATTGACAACTATATTTTCCAACTTTTCAATTCTTATAATTACATCTTACTGGGCTAAACATAAAGTGGATTTTTTCTTACTATCTTAGGAGTACCCTTCCTAAACTTTGGTAATCTTATTTCCTTACTAAAGTTTTTATTCCTATTCCTCTTTTATGCTTACATTTATTCTAAGGCACTAACGTTAACTCCACTTATCTAAAACAATTATAATTTTTGCAATTATCTACACATGGGCTTTCTAACTGAATCTATTGTACATCTCTTATCTTTGCCTACCACTCTTTGGATTTCCACAATTCGAACCCAAATGTACAAAACCGTTTCTGAAACCCTTTCTATGTGTTGACCTTCTCTATGCCCCAAGAAAAGCACTTCCTTACGCCAAAAAGTGACACTTCAAGAATTTTTCCTTCCACTGTTGAATGTGAAGTGTACAGAGAACCTCCTCTAAATGAATAGCATGCTCTTCCACACTCTTGGAAAACACCAAAACTTCATCCACAAACTCTACTACGAACTTATTTAGGACATCTCAAAAAAAACACGGCTCATCAAATCCAAAAAATATGCTGGGGCATTGGTTAGCCCAAATGGCATAATCAACCACTCAAAGAATCCGTCAGGTGTCCTAAATGTTGCCTTATTGATGCTATCATCAGCGACCCCAAGCTGATGAAATTCAGTAGCTAAATCAAGATGAGAAAACACTAAAGAGCCAACCAACTGATCGAAAAGATCATCTATCCTAGGAAGTGGATAATGGTTCTTCTTCGTGAGCTTATTCAACTCTCTAAAGTCTATGCAAAGTTGAAGGGAACCATCTGCCTTTGTAGTGAAGACGACTTGTGCTCCCCATTCAGATATACACCTTCTGACGAAGCCTCTCTCCAATAGCTTATGAATTTATTTGCTTAACTCCTTCCTCTCCCTAGGCGTCATGTGTCTCACGGGAAATGCTGCTGGCTTAGAATTGTCATTACGATAGATCCTAAAGTCATCTCTCTCTTAGTGGGTAGTCCCCTAACATTCTCAAAGACATTTGGGAAATCTTTGATGATTGGAAATGAATCTAACTCTGTTGATGATGAATCAAGGGAATAAAGGAAGCTCAACATTACTGACCTCTATGGGTAGCAAGAATCCTCAAGAGTCCTACGGTTGCATGTCTCTAGTATAACGAATCTCCCCTCGTAGTCTAATATCGCTTCATAAGTGCATAGCCAATCCATCCCCAAAATCATCCCGTATCCAAAAATCCTAGTACATAAGTATCACAGTCAAACTCTACGCTTACGATAAAAATTTTCAAATCCCTACAAATCATGGATAAATGCGTCGATCCTCTTATGGGGTTTGTAACAGCTATGGGGTCTGCTACTAAAGTGATATCTAAGTGCAAACAATTAACCAAGGAACTAGAAATGAAAGAGTGTGAGGCTCCAGAATCAAATAGAGTCCAAATGGGAAATCAGAATTAGAAATCAAACCTTCAATGGTGACTTTCCTACCTCTATCCAGTCCACTACTAGAAGGTGCTTCATCCAAAGCCTAAACTTGCGCTCTAGGAGCATATGCTCTCTGCCTCGTCCTATGAGGATAAGCTCTAATATGGTGACCAGGCCGTCCACAACTATAACACCTTCTCTTCATCATCTTATTTTCTTGCGTAATGACCAACCAGTCCACAGCTATTGCATTTTCCTCATATCTTGATCCACATCTAAGGTCCTCCTTCTTTCCTCTTATCCTTATCCTTCTTGTTCTTCTACCATGGTTTCTTAGAGCTTTCTTACTTAGGAACCCCTTTAAGCTCTCCCTTTAGCTGCCAGGATGCAGGCAGGACTATCTATTGGTCCTTCAATCCTAACATTCTAAACATTTGCTCCATGTCTTTCAACCTAGCTTGTGCCTCCTCGAAATCCTCAGTGCCAGAAAAAGTTCTGCCTCGTAGACTAGCGAAGTCCTTGCATAGCTTAGAAAAATTGACTGTTGTGGATGGATTAAAGGGATATCCACCTACCGGTGCTATATTGGGTGCTTGTCTTTGCACCTCTGGCACCATAGCTCTACGGCACCAGTCAGCCATACTCTACAAAGAAAAGAGAACGTAGGCTCGAAAGAAGGTTGAATAGGACTTTGAGGGGATTTTTTTATAAAAATTATCTTTTATACTTGAAAAACTATTTCTATAATAAGAGTTTCCTTTTGAAAAATTTCGGATCATAGGTTTTGATTACTAATATGAAACAACAATTCACGAATCTACGACTACGACAACATTCGGACTAAACGACTCAACGTATGGTTCGTATAGTTATATATTTTAATAAGAGTCATCAAATACGTATATAGAGTCTAGTTTAGTGCTTTGTTAAAATATTTCCTCAAGAATCATCATTCACATTCAAATAAACTTGCATGCATATTTTAATCAAAATCAAGTTTTCAAAAAATGTGTAGAGCGAGGCTCGAACTTATGTCACTAGTTTAGAAGGCAAGTGCTCTAACCAAATGAGCTATAGTAGTTTTTGTTTAACAACAGAATTCAGTCTACTGAATACATTCAGCCGATCGACTGAATTTGTGCACTTTTGAATGCACATGCGCATTTTTGAATTCAGTTGACTAAACCTTTTAAGGCAGTCGACTGACCACTTATAACTGCTTATTTTCTGAATAGTCACTTCCTTTCATGAATATCCTTCTTCTACATGAAGAGTTGCAGTCATTGTTGTTCATAGAGATCTTTTCACCAGTAGTTGCAACTTCTTAACTACTATATATATGCATGAATTTCAAGATCAAATTACTCCACTTGCTTGCTTAAACTTGAATCATATTTTCTGAATTAACTACTCTCTTGAATTCATACATTCGTTGCTTACAATCACAATTCTATATTTTTAAAAGCAATTTGAAACTTCCTAGTCTTCATATACACACAACTACACACATCATACTTGATGAAAAGATTATAGGAAGGGTGTACTAAAAGTGACAAATCTGTGTTATTAAAACACAAAAGGTCAAGAAAATCTACTTTGTTATCAAAGTCCTGTTCGGTGGCTCAGGTGGTCAAGTTCTATTTATTGCTCAGGCGGTCAAGTCCTATTCTGTTGCTCAGGCGGTCAAGTCCTGTTCTGTTACTTAGGCGGTCAAGTCCTATTCGGTTGCATAGGCGGTAGAAGTCCTGCTCGGTTTCTCAGGCGGTGTAAACCTATTCCTTTGGGTTAAGTGAGGGTTGTTATTTTAATTCCAGAAGGAGTCTGGGACTGGACGTAGAACGGGAGTTCGAACCAATATAAAAATATTTACTGTCATTTTCTTTACTGCTTTGATTTTATACTCATATTCCACAACAGTGGATAACTTAGCTTGTATCACACTGCCTCTACATTTACATTATTTACAACTGTTAGCCATTTCAATCCTATAGCATAGCAGTCACTTTCATTTGGTATCAGCGCATTTTCATTTTGTATCAGAGCACTTTCATTTGGTATCAGAGCCTGAGATTCCAGAGATCGTAAAAATATCCTAGAATAAATGGCCATAAAGAAATCTAGTCAAGGCAATAGGAAGAGGAAGAGCAATAAAGAAGAATCAAAGGAACAAACAAGCAGATGCTTCATGGTTAAACTCAAATCACAATTGCTATGGTAAGATTCTTTATATAAAGATCTTTTGTTAGCACATGATGAATTATTAAAATATTGTAAAACTTTGAATAAAGTTAATGGAATTGCTTTAGCTAAGTTAAAAGATCGTGAGTAAGAAATTTCCAATTTAAAAGAGGAAAATAAATTTTTAATAAAACAAACTAAATGTTTTGAAAATACCATCGAAGAACTTGTTTTACAAAAAGATTTCCTACAAAAAGAAAATGAGCAGTTAGAAGAGAAAAACACTAACCTTTTGGAGGAAATCAATGTTTTGAAAAATAGAAATACATTTTGGAAAGTTCTTTAATTTTGTCTGTTGAAAAAGAGAATGAAGTTTTAATTAAAAAGAATTTAGAATTATCTAAAGAATGTGATATGTTAAAAGTTAATAATAATATTTCGCAAAAAGAAGTTTGTGATTCTAAGGAAAATTTTGAAAGATTAAATACAAAAATCATAAATTTTAACAAAGGTAAAGATAATTTATCTTCCTTAGTTACAAATTCTAAAGCTCACAATGATAAAAGCGGTTTAGGTTATAAACAAGCTAAAAGGAAAAATAGTATTATATATGCATTCTTATATAAAAAAAATTAATGATCGTACTAGTAACAAAGATAGTTCTAAAACCACTTACAATCATAATAATACTTTGTTCAGAAATGGTAGAAATTATTTTTAAAGTACTAAGCTAATGATTAATACTATTAAGATATGGATTTTAGCTAATATGATTGATCAAAATAAACAACTTTATATTAGCAACTATTATAAGAATGTGATTTGTAATGAAAACTATATCTATAAAGGCTCAACTATACTCAAATGGGTAAGGTTTCCTAAAAATTAGGAAATTATAAGAACCTTGGTTATCGCATGCTTTAAATGTTAAAAAAAATTTTTAATATCGTACATTATAAGTAGTAGTTATTTTGTTTATATTGTTCTATGTTAACACTTATGTGGAATATAATTTATGTCATCATATAAACTCTCCTTTTTGTTGATGACAAAGGGGGAGAAAGATATTTCTCTAACACTATTTGCAGGCAAACAATGCAAGTACAGATTAAGGGGGGTAAAAGATTAATTATTTACAGGAATATACAGCATAGATTCAGGGGGAGAAATCTGTAGCATATTTACAGGAATATATTCAAAGGGAGAGAAAAGTCAACAAAGCTTGTCAAAGATTTGTCCGTAGCAAATGGAGTTGTCATCATCAAAAAGGAGGAGAATGTTGTATCATAGGTTTTGATTGCTGACATTAAACAACAATTCATGAATCTACGACTACGACAACATCCAGACTCAACGACTCAAAGTGTGGTTCGTATGGTTATATATTTTAATAAGAGTCATCAAACATGTATATAGAGTCTAGTTTAGTACTTTGTTAAAATCTTCATCAAGAATCATCATTCTAAGCATATTTTAACCAAAAATAAGTTTTCAAAAAATGCATCGAGCGGGGCTCGAATTCGCGTCACTAGTTTAGAAGGCAAGTGCTCTAACCAAATGAGCTATAGTTGTTTTTGTTTAACAACAGAATTCAGTCGACTGAATCTGTGCACTTTTGAATACACATGCACATTTTGAATTCAGTTGACTAAATCTTCTAAGGCCGTCAACTGACCACTATATAACTGCCACATTTTTCGAATAGTCACTTCCTTTCGGGAATAGCCTTCACCTACGTGAACAGTTGCAGCCATTGTTGCTCATAGAGATCTCTTCAGCAGTTGCAACTTCTTAACTACTATATATACGCATGAAATTCAAGATCAAATTACTCCACTTACTTGCTTAAACTTGAATCATATTTTCTGAATTAACTACTCCCTTGAATTCATGCATTCGTTGCTTACAATCACAATTCTATATTTCTAAAAGAAATTTGAAACTTCCTAGTCTTCATATACACACAACTACACACATCATACTTAAGGAAAAGATTATAAGAAGGGTGTACTACAAGTGACAAATCCGCGTTATTAGAACACATAAGGTCTAGACAATTTTACTTTGTAATCAAAGTCCTGTTCGGTTGCTCAGGCGGTCAAGTCATGTTCTGATGCTCAGACAGTCAAGTCCTGTTCTTTTGCTTAGGCGGTCAAGTTCTATTCGGTTGATTAGGTGGTAGAAGTCCTGTTCGGTTGCTCGGGCAGTGTAAATCTATTTCTCTAAGTTAAGTGAGGGTTGCTATTTAAATTCCAGAATGAGTCTGGGACGGGATGTAGAACGGGAGTCCGAACTAGTACAAAAGTCTCTGGTGTCATTTTCTTTACTGCTTTGATTCTATGTTCATATTCTGCATCAGTCGATAACTTATTTTATATCACACTGCCTCTACATTTACATTGTTTACATATGTTGGCCATTTAGATCCTACAACATAGCAATCACTTTCAAAAAATACTTCTAGTTTGAAGATAAGCTACTTTTAAAAATTGGTTACTTTTGGAAATATACTTTTTTTAATATAAGTTTTTAGGAATCCTGTAACCTCGCTTCGATACCAAATGAAACACCCCACAACCCTCAGTATACCCATAAAGGACACACCAAAAGATATGGTGCATTATAGACATAGCTAAAACTTTACAGAGACTAAGAATCACAAGAAAATTAAATAAAAACGGCGAAAAAATTTAAATAATAACTCATTTAAGAGTTAAACTTTATAAAATAAGTCATAACCAAATTAGGTCTCAAAATACCAAATACATATGTCTCACGAAAAATGCCATCTCTGACGACCTGGATTTTCGCGTTTGAAAATCGACACCCATACTGCACTCGTACTCGAATGCCGCAGATTCAAACGTTCGAATCCGATTCGCCGGAGCTTATAACATATTAAGTACAACAACACAGCGGAAGAAAATAATGAATAACATTGATGTACAACATTCGATACAACAAAGATACAACTGAATATCAAATATTATCAGAGATACAAGATACAGCGGAAAGAAATAACATCAACAACGGTAAGGTATCTCCAATAGAATCTCTAAAAGAATCCAACACCAAAGATCGCTTGAATCAAAAGCTCGAACCACCATCATCGATGCATTAAGCAAGGTCGGTCCAGAATGTTGAAGTGAAACAAATATTGTCGCCAAAACCAAAGGCTGGATGCTATCGAATCTACTCCTACTATATGATTATCTAAAAAACCCAACTCAAGACTACCCGTGTGGAAAATTATGGGCAGCTAGAGTTTAGGAAGGAAACAATAAACTCCGGGTCAGTCATGGGACTAGTGTGAGCAAACAAAAACAGTTTTATCTTTTAAACAACAAACAACAAAATAAATAAAAAGGAAATCTGCTATGCTTTTTGGAAAATGAAACAACCATAAGGCCTCCCACCGCACATATAATGCAAACGCAGAATTGGAGGAGATTTCTCCTTATGATAGTCAAACATGCTTGATACGCGAAAAACATTTTGATATTATTATTAGTGCATAGTGGAAAACATTTGCAAGTATAATATAAATCTCAGCCAGCATACCAAATTTCTTCGTATGCCTACTATAGCTACCATGTTCAATAGCAGGTTACCGACACATTCCATGGCAGGTTATATAACTAAAACCGTATAGGGCGCATATTGTTTATTTGGATTTCCAACAAATGGTCAGGCTAAGGAACTTCCTATTGCCACTTGGGTACGCCTTTGGAGGGACCTTCAAGAACTTACCCAGCTCTCTACCAACACAAGACTGGGTTACCCCTGCCCGAAAGTAACACCTACAAGTATGCCATCCCGGTCGTTTGCGACCTTTATCCGAGGCCCTCAACCACAAAGTAATAAATTTGCAGTGACCACATGAGTTAAGTATTTGGGCTCCATACTATAATACCACCCTTTTCCAGAAGAAATGGACATACCCTAGGGGCGCGACCCCTAACAACCTTGCTGTATATTTCCTATTTCGACTGTTTCCAGGGTGTGAGGTCCGACGAGGTCTCGTCCACAAAGCTACGCTTTTCACAAAGCCATGCTTCGATCAACAAATGATCGGCAACACTCAGCAACACTCATTATGCCACACTACCAAATTGGGAATGTATCACAAGCAACCATCAACAACATAACCTCTAAGCTCGTACGTCTCAGAGAAGGGTGTTAAGCTAAGAGAATAAATTTTTTGCCACCAAACAGAAATGTATTTGATAGAAACAAGCTTTACATCTCAAAGTGTAATGTCAAACATACATCCATACAAGTCTGTTCCTGGTTCGAACAGTACCGAAGGCACTTCACAAAGAAGCCCTTGCAAATTCGGATAATCCCTAATCACATCAGGACTCCCCATCACAAAGGGTGATCAAATCTCTATACCGGGGATTAGCCGGTGCAGAGACATTCTATGAGTTATCCTTTCACTTTCGAAAATATCCGATCTTCACCACTGGTCTTCAAATGCTATTCATATCGCCGTATCATTATTTGGAATGGGCTATACGACACAAAGTCCACTTCCGGCTAAACCGAATAATGAGCGCAATATTTTAAAACATAAGGACATATGGGTTCTCAGTTAAGTCACAACTTGTTACCCAAAACCATTCTTTAAATGCTTTAAACAAATTACCATTTTCATATCTTTAAACAAAAAGATTCACATCACAATGTTCATCAATCTTTCACAAAGATTTATTCACAATATTTAAACAAAAGATCTACCTTTGAGATCCTCTTTTGTTTGAAAACAAATTTCACCAAATATTTCACAAAAATTCCTTCATAGCTTTCGAAACAATTCAATTTCAAATCTTTTATACAAAAGATACATCTTTAAGATCCTCTTCAATTTCAAAATAATCAACCATCTTTCACAAAGATTCATTCATATCTTTCAAAACTATTTCAATTCCATTTCAAACTTAAAATCTTTCAACAAAAATTGAAAATCCTTTCTTTATAGGAAAGTTATTACTATTCGAAAATAAATCATTTTTGTTTCGGAAAATCTGACTACATTTGCACAAGTTAAAGCCCTTCAAGTATAAAACTTGGGTTAAATTCAAATTCCCAAAACAATACTTCTAAAATGGTCTAAAACACATTTATAACTTGTATATCCTTTTTAAACCATAATTTCCGAACATAGAATTCAATTTCAAATCTTGAATTCAAATCAAACTATTTAAATTTCAAAACTTTATCAAGTTATTTAAAATTACTGTGATCTGCAAAACTCCTTTTCAAAAGCTTTTCATATTTAACCCAATTCATCCCAAAACTATCTTGGATTCAAAATTCAATCTTTAAAATCATTTCATAATATTAATTTCAAATATCTGTGACTTAACCAATTTCCTCTGCAATCCATATTTGTTTGTGTATAGTGTAGTCCGGGGGTTTACACAATAGTGCAACATCATCAATCATCATAATCCAAACACAGCGATTTTAGATAAACGGTATAAACCTATAACGCTTACCTTCATTCACAGATTCACAGATAAATAATATAATTTTATCACAGATAAATAAATTACATTCATTAGAGCTTGAATCAAAACAATTCATATCACAAAGCATTACACATCAGGGATATCAAACAATTCAAACATTCAATAGAATCCAAACATTCATAAGTAAGATCAATAAAGTATCTAATTAATTTAAATCAGATTAATCACTTATGAATAAATTACAAATCTTGGTTAATTAGCATCAATTAATTACAAACCTTAATTATTAATTAACCTTCAATTATTAATTGATCAACCTTACTTAATAAATCAATCAACCTTTAATTATTCAATTATCCTTTAATTAATTATCTTTAATTAATTATCATTTTAATTAATTATCCTTAATTAATAAATAATTATCCCAAATCACTTATATTTATGAATCACAGATTAATCTTAATCACTTGATTAATTAACTTTAATAAGTAGTTAATACTTTTTATCAACTAACTATCTTTAAGTAATTAATTACCTTTAATTAATTAATTACATTAATTAACTACTCTTCAATTAATTATCGCCCCTTAATCAACTTCATTAATTAATTGAGCTTTAATTGATTATCCTTTAATTGATTACTTGATTGATTAACTTTAATCATCAATTAATTACTCTTAATTACTTTCATTAAGTAATTAATTACCCTTTTATTATCAATTAAGAAAATTAATTAATTAATTACTCTTTAACTACTATCATTAAGTAATTATCCTTTTAAGTAATCATTTTTATAATTACCGTCATTAATTAATTTCTATTACTTAAACTTTAATTAAATAAAAGATAAATCATTTTTTTAATTCATCACTTAATTATCATTAAAAAGCCTTAAATTAATAAACCTTGGCAATAAATCATCATTACAAATAAATTAACTTTGATTTTAAAGTTAATTAACAATTAAAACATCTTTTTATTAATTAACTTCTTAACATCATTAAGTTTATTCAAAATAAACTTTTAAAATAAGGGTTATACATCAAAATCACTTTAAACTAAATTAATTTGAAATAATTTTATTTAAAAACCTTTTTAACCAACTCAAAACTTGGATAAACCTTTGTTATTTACAAAGAAAACTAGGTTTAGCCAAATTGATTTAAATAAAACTTGATTTGTTTTAAAAGTTGAAACTGTTTTATTTCAAATTTCCGAACCCGAGACACTCACGGGTAAAACCCGATAACACACTCGAGTTTTCCCCTACTTCATTGCTTCGAGACAATTTACAGAATACTCGAGATCAACACCGAGAAACTCTTCTTCTCCCCCAAAACTCCAACATCACCTGATACCATATTCACGTGTACACATGCACCGGTGAATTCAAGACCTCCGACCATTGCCAAGACGTCTCCTAGTCGCAAATGAACTCATCGACAGCCCCGACCAACCAATTCCCTCAAACTCACCGTGGCTCAAAATCGAGCACGACAGCACCAACTGGAACCAACTTCGGTCACAAAATTCGACTCGCCTCACCAACCAAAACCACCTGAAGCCTCGCCATCTCGTCCACAGCTTCACCATACGGCGACGCAACAATCCCCCGAGGTCCGATGACCTGAATCGCCTTGACGATGACGACGCAGCAATGCATCTTCCGACGTCGACCCCAAACCAGTTTTAACCCTAGATCGGCCTCGTTCATCATCCACGATGAACTAAAAATTAAGCGAACATTTTTCCCTTTCTCTCTGAGATGTCACCTTCTTCTAGCCTTGACCACGATGCATAAAATCTTGTCGATCACCCGTAATTGAACGAAATCCAAATTCCGTTCAAAACAAGATATCTCAACAAATGCTAGCCTAAAAATTATGAAATGATTACCTAAATTCATGCTTTCACTTTACGAAACCATTTGTAAAGTCAAAACACAAAATTAAAATTATTGATTTTCGACTTGAATTTAAATTACCACTACAATATCCACTTTCCTAAACATTTCTTAACATTTCCACTTGGAATTATTTTTAAGAATGAATTTATGATGTTACAAAAAATTTCTTTTTAGAAATCAAAGCTTAACTCTGTTTTGAAAGAAAGATATGAATTTTTCAAGACGTTATTTTTAATTCTGTTGATATAACAGAGTAAATACATGTACACAGATATACATACTATCATGTATACATTCACACAGACAAGCAAGCATATTAACCCAACATTTCCATAAAATATTTTAAGCATCAATTATAATACCAAAGGATATAGGTGAGTTTGTGTAATATCCCAGAATTTCGGAGAATTTAAAAGGAGATAATCTCTTAATTTAAATCATTTAAAATTGATAAAACTATATCTTCAAATATAAATAACCAAAATAAAATTTATGTGATGTTTTTAAATTTAGAAATCAATTGATTTTAAATGGAATGATTATTTAATTTGTGTTATTTTATAAATTTGATTTATGATAAGCTTGAAATTTTAATTTAATAAGTATTTTTAAATATATGTTTACTTAAAAATTAACTTTAAAATTAGAATTCAATATTTCTTAATTCAAAAGTGTGTTTTTTAATTTGATAAAAACATATTTGATTTGAAATTTAAGTTTAAATTTAATTTGAATTTTTATATTTAAAATTTGAATGGGAATTTGTAATTTAAAAAGAATGTATATCTTGAAATACATTTGTATATAAAAGATTTATGAATAAAGTTTTATTTTAAAAATAAGATTTGTTTTTTTTTGTATTAATTTAAAACAAAAGAATTTTATTTATATACATTTGGAAAATGTTTGTTTAATAATATATAAATACAAAGCATTTAAATTAACTTGTAAGAATGGATTTAATAATTTTGTATTACTTTATTTGAAATCTAATTAGTTTATATCTTATTGTTCTTTTGAAAGTTTTATTTTTATAAGAAAAGAAAATGGATTTATAAATTTATAAAAGCATTCATAAATTAGTAAAATATTTACATATTAAGAAGATTAATAATAAAGGGTTTTAAAAATCATTTAAAAATAATTTAAAATATATGAGTGACATGTGTTCAAATTTTAAAACATCATAGGATACATGTGTTAAGAGATTAAGCTTGGGTCATGACAAATGTAATCAAAGATAACAAGTGTCTTCTTTTTCTTAATTTTCTTTTTCCTTTCTTTAAATTTTATTTTAACCTTAAATTTCATTTTATAACATCATTTCTTTTATTTTCTTTGAATTCAAACAAAAGTCCATGGCCAAAAAGTTCAATCTGAAACTATATTCAATTCCTCTGTTCAGAAACAAAAATCTATAGTTTTTACTGATCTCCTCAAACCCTTCATTTCCAAACCCTGCATGTTGTTTCTATTAAAACCTGAAACCTATTCAAATCCTCACATTCAAGAAAAAATTCTCTAAAACCAGAAAAAAAATCAAAACCTGTAGCAAACTTCACCCAAATCCTCAAGATCATCTTTAAAGTAAAATCTGCAGTTTTTTTCTATCATGCATGTAGCAAGTTTTGCCTGAGATAAAGCTTCAATACAACTCATTTTCAAAAACTTTGAGCATCACCATGGTTCCAGCTTTAAAGAAATCAAAGTTTCGGGAGTCATCAACAGCAGTTTTCAAATTTTAAAAAGGGGTTTTCATTCATGTTCCAAATTTCTGTGCATAGTCAAAATGAGGTGAGTGAACAACTAACTTAAAATTTAAGTAGGTTAATAAATTGTTGTTTTAAATAATTTTTGTGATAATGAAGTTTGTTTGTGATGATGCTGCATATATTTAGGAATGAGTTATTGAATGTGCATGTAAATTTCTTTTTATTTTTGAAAACTGCAGTGTGTAATAAATACAAATCCAGTTGTACTTCTCTAGTTAGTTTTCTAGATTGTGATGTTCAAGCATAGGTTGTTCAAATAGCAAGATTTAAACTGTAAAATATGAAGAAGAAAAAAAAAGGAAGTTTCATATTGATGATGCTTGCATCTGGAAGTAGGAATGCAATAGGATCTGCATTTTTGAAATTAAGTTCTCTGTTCATGCTTGATCACAGAGTTCTTATAGATAAACAAAATTCAAGCTTTTTAAATATAAAAAACTTTGAAACTTTGGATTTAAAACAATTAATCTAAATCTTAAGTAGGATATAATTTGTTACTTAAGTAATATTGATTCTTGTATGTTTGGAAAATAGTTTAAATTCTGTAATCATGAAAGTATTTATGTTTCTGCAGGCCAGTAAATTGATTTGCCTCTGATCATTCATGTTTACAGAATTTTTATAAATAAACAAATTCAAGCTTTCATATAAACACCTTAAGGTTTTGAATCTAAAACAAATTAGTTAAGTTGTAATTCATCTAGTTTATGAAATCATGATTAAGCAAATTATGTTTGGGATTTACCTGTAAGCTTAAATATGCAGTCAAACTATAAAATGAGGAAAACAAAATAAAATTTTGAATTTTATTAATTCATATATATATATTGAATCATCACTCAAGATTATGATTTTTAGCACAAAAATCCATATTTTAAAAATTGCATTGAGTTTGGAATTTGGGTTTTACTGGAAGAATGAATTTGGGTGATTTCTGGATGATGGAGCAATTTGGTGGATCGAGGATGCTACTGTAGATGGAAGAGGTCACGGAGTTTTGGGGAAAAATAGTAGTAGAGGCTATGAGGGGCGGTGGCGACGGAGATGGCCAGAATTGGGTATTAAGCCCTAGTTTTTGCTGGGTTGGGATTTGATTTTTCCCCGTAAGCACCATTGATCGAGTGCTCTGAATTTTTGTCTTGAGGTAGCAAATGGGCTTGGCAAGAGATGGTTGGCACCGCGCATTTTCTGGTGACCGGAGCTTGGCGGTTGAAGGGGGTTTGTGCGGGGTTGTTTGGGTTTGGGTTCTGCAGTATACCCAAATTTTGATTCGAGAGGAGATTGTTTGATTTAGTGGTCGATTTGGGGTGCAGTGGTGTTGAGAAGGTTGTCGGAGACAGTAACGTTGGTCGAAGGTGACCAACGGTGGCGTGCATGTGCACGAGGCGGTGGTTGGGTGTCAGTTAGTTTGGTATTGGGGATTCTCGAAGTAGCATTCGAGTTTGACAAGGGGAAACTCGAAAATGTTCTCGAGTATGTTAGTTGGATTAGCCTGTAGGTTTTGCATACTGTAATTAAATCAAGTTTTAAAAAAAAGATGGAAGAAGGGACTCGGGTTTTGACCCAAGTAAATAACATTTTGACCCGAAGCTGGAAACTAAAACAGTTTCTAAAAGATTTTTAAAAGGTTTAAAACTTGTTTTTGAAATTTAGAAATTTTAAATTTGTTAAAACTTTATATAAATTACTTGATGTATTTAATAAATGTTTTATTTAACATGTTTTAAGATGTTTTGAAGTTTTGTTAAATTTAAACATCTTTAGGAAAGTTTAAATGATTTTGAAAACGAGTTTTGAAAGTTAATTTTAATGGTTTATATAAAGACAAGTTTTAAATTCAAGTTGAAATTAGTTTAAAACTATAAATGGATAAATATTTAAGTTATTTAAAATTGTTTTTGATAATTTTAATATATCAAGCTAAAGGTTGTTTTAGCTTAAACTTAATTTAAAATTTAATTAAGTAGGAATAGATGTATAATAAAGATTGTAAATGTGTTAAGTCAATTAAAGCATTTTATAAGGTAAAACTTTTAAGGTTTTAATATCTTAAGTTTTAAATGAGTTAATTTGAAGAAGTAAGTTTAATTAATTAGTTAAAAGTATTAATTAGGAAACTATTAAGGAAAAATGATTTACTTAGTTACTAAAAATTAAAGGTTAATTAATTTAAGATTAATTAAATGGTTATTTAAAGATCATTAACTAGATTATTAATTAAGGATTCATTGATCAAGTAATTAAGTGTAATTAATTTAAATTAATCAAGTGATTAAGAATTATTAGTTGAATAATTAATAAGTTGTTAATTAAGTAATAAAGGTTACTTAATTAGTATTTAAGAAATGTTTAACTTGTAATTAAATTTTATTAATTAATAATTAGAGTTTTATTGATTAATAATTAGATAATAATTAATCTGTAATTAAGGATTAATTAAGAAGCTGTTAAATGGTAATTAATTGATTAATCAATTGTAATTAAGGATTAATCAAATAGCAATTAAGGATTGTTTATCTGTTAATTAAGGATGGGTTAACAGTTAATTAAGGGTTAATTAAATGGTGATTAAGGACTAAGTAATCTGTAATTAAGTTCTTAATTAATAATTGATAATTAGGTTTATTAATTAATAATCAAGAGATAATTAATTGGTTAATTAATTAATTATAAAAGTAATTATGGATTAATAATTTGTATTAAGAGATATTGATTAATAATTAAGGTTATTAATCGTAGTTGATGGAAAATTAATCAGTTAATTAAAAGTTAATTAATCGATTATGAAAGTAATTAAGGATTAATTACTTTGTATTAAAGGAAATTAATTAATTAATTAAGGTTAGTAATTAATGGATGATTGTATAAGGAAGATTTAGGGGTTGATTCTTAAGGGATTAATATAAGAAATTAGATTAATTATGATATGAATTGATAATGCTTGCTTATGAATGATTGGTTGTTGAATGTCTGAATTGGAGGATATCTATTGGATTGATATCTATCGATGATATGTGTTGTGACATTCTGTGATATGATATTGGTTATATCAATGATAAATGTGTGATATTTATCTGTGTTAATGCTGTGTGATTTCAAAGCATTGAATTGTATTGAATTGAATTGTTTAAACCTTTAAACAACTTGGCCTTTAAGACACGTTTGGTTCGATGAGACCGGGATTGGGTATCAAATTTGATTATCCGAAAACCACATCGATCCAAGTTAAACGTTAGGTCGTGAATTCAAGTGAAGATCGAGTTGAAGACTTGAAGTGTAAGAACTATCTGTCGTTATAACTCTGAGGGTGATTCCAATACGAGTATAACGGAGATAGTACTTTCAGGTTCGAGATGGAGTTTTAAAGTGCAAGGGTTATTGTCGTTAACTCTGAGGGTGATTCCAAAATGAGTGTAACGAGATAATGCCTTCGGTTTCGTTCAAACCCAGAACGAACTTGTATGGATTGAGTGCATTCAGAACATAATCAGGTGGATGATGAGCATTCTATGATAGATGTGTCCTATAGAGGTAATCGCAGCCTCAAGCCTCATCAACCGGGAATGGCTAAAACAGGGGAGGTGCCGTAAGGCTTCGTGGGTAGCCCCTACTTGAGAGCGAGATTTACCCCTGTCTAGAAGTCCCTTTTTATTTCGGCTGTGTGGGCGATTGCTAGCTAGAATCGCCGGGGTGGTCTTGTTCGGGACTGTTCAGTAAGGAATGGACCCAGCTTTGTGTTGCAGGGGAGTTATGGTGGCTCCTCGGTACGGTGATCTAGGCCACGTACTGTGACGGGCGATACCCCAATAGCCCTGCCATTGATGGAAACCCAATCTTCCTACGTGCCCCCACGGTTTTGATTGTGTTACCCACTTTTGTGGCTAGTAGCTGGAATTTAATAGATGTAACAATTTCGGCTATTTCATATTTACTTGAAAACCCTAGACACTATTATAATATCACTGGATTTCCTATCAAATATTTTGGTTAGCGTAAGGTAAAAACATTTCCATGTTTATGTGTGGGAAGTCTTACGTGATACCTTTCTTTCAAAAGGTTTTTAAAATTTAAGCAACTTTAACTCGTTTACTCACACCAGACCCATGTCTGACTTGGAGTTTATTTTGTTTTTCTTAAACTCTTGGGTACTCAAATTTTTACGAGTAGCCAAGAGATTCAGGTTAGCTTTGACGAATACTGGAGGAGTTATGAAACAGGAGGCTTCAGCTCTTATAGTCATATGGTGTTTTTCCGCTGTGTTGTATCTCTATGATATATGTGTTGTATTTGAGTTGTATAATAGACAGACTTGTATAACTGTCTATCCTGTGTTGTTGTATCTGATTAACTTTGATATGTAATAGACTATGTAATAGTAAAGTTATATATTATATTTTTTTTCGTTCCGCTGTGAGATTCTGATTTTGTTGAGTTCTTTTCTTCTATATATTCTATTTCTACCTCTTTCTTTCTTAAGAATGATGCGTCTTTCTATGGAATGAAAGGCGGGTCTTTTCACTTGGTATCAGAGCATAGGTTGATGTAATACCTAGGCTCTGGAGTGGTGTCTATCTTGAGAGCGTGTATTTGTAATTTTTATATAACTATACACTTATATAAATTTGTTGGGTATCTGTTCGGATTTCCAACATGAGTTCTAGAGGAATTTATCTCTCTATCTTTGATTGCTTAGCCCTCCTACCAAGCCCTATTGATGGATAAACAAGATAGATCAGATCTGTGGAAGCTTAAGATTTTCTTATCTTTCCCATTGTTTTTCTAGAGACCTTTTTATTTGATCTAAAGGGTTTTGATCTTGTTTGGATTGGTTGGATGGTATTGAGCCGTTTTATGTAAGAAGCAAGGATTGTATTTTTGGAAGCTGAGTTGAGAAGAATCGCAAAGTGACTTGCGATGATGTTGGGATTCTTCTGAGTCATCTTCTGCATGGCTTGAGGTATCTCCAGGAGGTGTAGGGTCCATTGAGTGGTTATAGATTTTCCGGATGTTTCGAAGGAGCGAAGGTTTTTCCTCATCGGGAGATAGAGATCGGAATCATCTTTATTTTCGGAATCAGTGTCTGTTGTTCAGCCTAGTTTTCCCAGTGGGAGTTCAGCTGTTGTTTTGTGGCCTAAACTGGTAAATCTTTTGAGATTCTGTGTGGATTTGATGAATCGAGCTTTTATGATGTGTGGTATAAGTTATTCTCGTGTTCATTAATGTTTTTCTTGTCTACTCCAAGTCCGAAGAGGAGAGCTAGCGACATTTGGGAGTTAGTGTTAGAGGCTTTGAGGAAGCATTTTGTTTTGGTGATGGTATTTCTGTAGATCCAGCCTGGATAGTTACTATTCAGGAGTAGAAGCAACCGCAGTTTTCTGGTTAGGCAGAGTTCTACAGGAGTAAAAGTGGACCCGAGTGTGAAGAGATTTTCTCGGATTTGAAGGCAGGTCTGACTAATGTGCCTGTTCTAGCTATCTCTGATGGCAAGAATAAATTTGAGATCTGCTCGGACGTTTGTGTGTGTGTCTGAGATGGATGTGGTGAGTTAATGATGGTCAGTGTTCCAAGTTTTGAGATGGATTGGTGTAGAGAACATTGAGGATCATCGGAAGGTTTTGTGTTTCGAATTCTTGGATTTTGAAGCAAGAAGTTTTCGCAGAGAGTCATCGCTCCAAGTTGAGTGTCCAGTCGAGGGTGTTCAGAGATATATGGATATGAAGAGAATCTTCTAGTGGCCAAGTACAGAGTAGGATGTAGGTGCTTTCATCTTTGGATGTGCGATATGTCATCTGGTCTTGGTGATCAGCAGAAGACCGTCGGTTTGTTGTAATCTTTGGAGGCTCCGAAGTGGAAGTTCCAATGGGAAGTGATTTCTTTGGATTTCTTCGAAGGTTTGCCAAGGACCCAAGAGGGAATTATAGGAATATGGGTGATTGTGAATCGGTTAACCAAGAACGCCCATTTTATTCTGGTTAAGGCAATCCGTTCTGTAGCATCTTTGGCTGAGTTTTCTTAAGAGTTTTTCTGACTGCTTAGTGTTTCAGTCAACATTGTTAGCAATTGTGATCCTATCTTCTCGAGCTAGTTTTGGAAGGCTTTGTGATCAGCTTTGGGTTCGAGATTAAATTTGGATACAGCCTATCGTTCCCAAACCAACGGAAAGGCTAAATCAAATTTTAGAGATTTGAGAAAGTTTATGTTTTGGATTTTTGTGGATGTTAGGAGGATCATCTGCATTTATTGGAATTCTCATATAGTTATCAGGCGAGTATCTGGATGGCATTCTGTGAAGCTTTGTTTAGTAGGCCTTGTAAATTTCCATTCTGTGGAGTAGAGTCGGAAGATCATTTGGTTCTTGGTTCAGTTTTGGTCTGTGCGGTATCAGCAATGATGGATCTTATCAGGAGAAGTTTAGTGTTGAAGTCTTTAAGGATGAATTGCCAGTTTGGATGACTGGAATTCACATTGTTTTTCACGTATCTTATTTGAGGAAATACGTGAACGACCTACCTTTTGTTGTGGAGTTAGGATTTCAGAGTTTGTCTTGGGAAACTCTGAATAATTTTAAGGAGACTTATTTGGATCTATGTCCGGATAGCTAGGATTGTTTGATTAAATGGATTGGTTGTTTAAATAAACTATTTGTTTGGATAGATTGTTGTTGGTTGATAATGATTGGTTAATAGAAATGCTTGAATGGTTAAATGAAATAAAAGATTTTGGATTATCTTTATTTTAAATTTCGAGGACGAAATTCTTTTAAGGGGGAAGGAACGTAATATCCCAGAATTTCGAAGAATTTAAAAGGAGATAATCTCTTAATTTAAATCATTTAAAATTGATAAAACTGTATCTTCAAATATAAATAACCAAAACAAAATTTATGTGATGTTTTTAAATTTAGAAATCAATTGATTTTAAATGGAATAATTATTTAATTTGTGTTATTTTATAAATTTGATTTTTGATAAGTTTGACATTTTAATTTAATAAGTATTTTTAAATATATGTTTACTTAAAAATTAACTGTAAATTAGAATTCAATATTTCTTAATTTAAAAGTGTGTTTGTTTAATTTGATAAAAACATATTTGATTTGAAATTTAAGTTTAAATTGAATTTGAATTTTTATATTTAAAATTTGAATGGGAATTTGTAATTTAAAAAGAATGTATATCTTGAAATACATTTGTATATAAAAGATTTATGAATAAAGATTTATTTTAAAAATAAGATTTGTTTTTTTTATTAATTTAAAACAAAATAATTTTATTTATATATATTTGGAAAATGTTTGTTTAATAATATATAAATACAAAGCATTTAAATTAACTTGTAAGAATGGATTTAATAATTTTATATTATTTTATTTGGAATCTAATTAGTTTATATCTTATTGTTCTTTTGAAAGTTTTATTTTTATAAGAAAAGAAAATGGATTTATAAATTTATAAAAGCATTCATAAATTAGTAAAATATTTACATATTAAGAAGATTGATAATGAAGGGTTTTAAAAATCATTTAAAAATAATTTAAAATATATGAGTGACATGTGTTCAAATTTTAAAACATCATAGGATACATGTGTTAAGAGATTAAGCTTGGGTCATGACAAATGTAATCAAAGATAACAAGTGTCTTCTTTTTCTTAATTTTCTTTTTCCTTTCTTTAAATTTTATTTTAACCTTAAATTTCATTTTATAAAATCCTTTCTTTCATTTTCTTTGAATTCAAACAAAAATCCATGGCCAAAAAGTTCAATCTGAAACCATATTCAATTCCTCTGTTCAGAAACAAAAATCTATAGTTTTTACTGATCTCCTCAAACCCTTCATTTCCAAACCCTGCATGTTGTTTCTGTTAAAACCTGAAACCTATTCAAATCCTCACACTCAAGAAAAAATACTCTGAAACCAGGAAAAAAAATCAAAACCTGTAGCAAACTTCACCCAAATCCTCAAGATCATCTTCAAAGTAAAATCTGCAGTTTTTTTCTATCATGCATGTAGCAAGTTTTGGCTGAGATAAAGCTTCAATACAACTCATTTTCAAAAACTTTGAGCATCACCAAGGTTCCAGCGTTAAAGAAATCAAAGTTTCAGGAGTCATCAACAACAGTATTCAAATTTTAAAAAGGGGTTTTCATTCCTATTCCAAATTTCTGTGCATAGTCAAAATGAGGTGAGTAAACAACTAACTTAAAATTTAAGTAGGTTAATAAATTGTTGTTTTAAATAATTTCTGTGATAATGAAGTTTGTTTATGATGATGCTGCATATATTTAGGAATGAGTTATTGAATGTGCATGTTAATTTCTTTTTATTTTTGAAAACTGCAGTGTGTAATAAATACAAATCAAGTTGTACTTCTCTAGTTAGATTTCTTGATTGTGATGTTCAAGCATAGGTTGTTCAAACAGCAAGATTTAAATTGTAAAATATGAAAAAAAAATTAAAAGGAAGTTTCATGTGGATGATGCTTGCATCTGGAAGTAGGAATGCAATAGGATCTGCATTTTTGAAATTAAGTTCTCCGTTCATACTTGATCACAGAGTTCTTATAGATAGACAAAATTCAAGCTTTTTATATATATATAACTTTGAAACTTTGGATTTAAAACAATTAATCTAAATCTTAAGTAAGCTGTAATTTGTTACTTAAGTAATATTGATTCTTGTATGTTTGGAAAATAGTTTAAATTCTGTAATCATGAAAGTATTTATGTTTCTGCAGGCCAGTAAATTGATTTGCCTCTGATCATTCATGTCTACAGAATTTTTATAAATAAACAAATTCAAGCTTTCATATAAACACCTTGAAGTTTTGAATCTAAAACAAATTAGTTAAGTTGTAATTCATCTAGTTTATGAAATCATGATTGAGCAAATTATGTTTGGGATTTACCTGTAAGCTTGAATATGCAGTCACGCTATAAAATAAGGAAATAAAATAAAATTTTGAATTTTATTAATTCATGTATATATATTGAATCATCACTCAAGATTATGATTTTTAGCACAAAAATCCAGATTTTAAAAATTGCATTGAGTTTGGAATTTGGTTTTTACTGGAAGGATGAATTTGGGTGATTTCTAGATGATGGAGCAATTTGGTGGATCGGGGTTGCGATTGTAGATGGAAGAGGTCACGGAGTTTTGGGGAAAAATAGTAGTCGAGGCTGTGAGGGGCGGTGGCGATGGAGATGGCCAGAATTGGGTATTAAGCCCTAGTTTTTGCTGGGTTGGGATTTGATTTTTCCCCGTAAGCACCATTGATCGAGTGCTCTGAATTTTTGTCTTGAGGTAGTAAATGGGCTTGGCAAGAGATGGTCGGCACCGTGCATTTTCTGGTGACCGGAGCTTGGCGGTTGAAGGGGGTTTGTGCGGGGTTGTTTGGGTTTGGGTTCTACAGTACACCCAAATTTTGATTCGAGAGGAGATTGTTTGATTTAGTGGTCGATTTGGGGTGCAATGGTGTTGAGAAGGTTGTCGGAGGCAGTAACGTTGGTCGGAGGTGACCTACGGTGGCGTGCATGTGCACGAGGCGGTGGTTGGGTGTTAGTTAGTTTGGTATTGGGGATTCTCGAAGTAGCATTCGAGTTTGACAAGGGGAAACTCGAAAATGTTCTCGAGTATGTTAGTTGGGTTAGCCTGTAGGTTTTGCATACTGTAATTAAATCAAGTTTTAAAAAAAATGGAAGAAGGGACTCGGGTTGTGACCCGAGTAAATAACGTTTTGACCCGAAGCTGGAAACTAAAACAATTTCTAAAAGATTTTAAAAAGGTTTAAAACTTATTTTTGAAATTTAGAAATTTTAAATTTGTTAAAACTTTATATAAATTACTTGATGTATTTAATAAATGTTTTATTTAACATGTTTTAAGATGTTTTGAAGTTTTGTTAAATTTAAACATCTTTAGGAAAGTTTGAATGATTTTGAAAACGAGTTTTGAAAGTTAATTTTAATGGTTTATATAAAGACAAGTTTTAAATTTAAGTTGAAATTAGTTTAAAACTATAAATTGATAAATATTTAAGTTATTTAAAATTGTGTTTGATAATTTTAATTCATCAAGCTAAAGGTTGTTTTAGCTTAAACTTAATTTAAAATTTAATTAAGTAGGAATAGATGTATAGTAAAGATTGTAAATGTGTTAAGTCAATTGAAGCATTTTATAAGGTAAAACTTTTAAGGTTTTAATATCTAAAATTTTGAATGAGTTAATTTGAAAAAGTAAGTTTAATAAATTAGTTAAAAGTATTAATTAGGAAACTAATTAAGGAAAAATGATTTACTTGGTTAATTAATGGATTAAAAATTAAAGGTTAATTAATTTAATATTAATTAAATGGTTATTTAAAGATCATTAACTAGATTATTAATTAAGGATTCATTTATCAAGTAATTAAGTGTAATTAATTTAAATTAATCAAGTGATTAAGAATTATTAGTTGAATAATTAGTAAGTTGTTAATTTAGTAATAAAGGTTACTTAATTAGTATTTAAGAAATGTTTAACTTGTAATTAAATTTTATTAATTAATAATTAGAGTTTTATTGATTAATAATTAGATAATAATTAATCTGTAATTAAGGATTAATTAAGAAGATGTTAAATGGTAATTAATTGATTAATCAATTGTAATTAAGGATTAATCAAATGGCAATTAAGGATTGATTATCTGTTAATTAAGGATGGGTTAATAGTTAATTAAGGGTTAATTAAATGGTGATTAAGGAGTAAGTAATCTGTAATTAAGTTCTTAATTAATAATTGATAATTAGGTTTATTCATTAATAATCAAGAGATAATTAATTGGTTAATTAATAATTAATTAATTAATTATAAAAGTAATTATGGATTAATAAAATTGTATTAAGAGATATTGATTAATAATTAAGGTTACTAATCGATAGTTGATGGATAATTAATCAGTTAATTAAAAGTTAATTAATTGGTTATGAAAGTAACTAAGGATTAATTACTTTGTATTAAAGGAAATTAATTAATTAATTAAGGTTAGTAATTAATGGATGATTGTATAAGCAAGATTTAGGGGTTGATTCTTAAGGGATTAATTTAAGAAATTAGATTAATTATGATATGAATTGATAATGCTTGCTTATGAATGATTGGTTGTTGAATGTATGAATTGGATGATATCTATTGGATTGATATCTATCGATGATATGTGTTGTGACATTCTGTGATGTGATATTGGTTATATCAATGATAAATGTGTGATATTTATCTATGTTAATGCCGTGTGATTTCAAAGCATTGAATTGTATTGAATTGAATTGTTTAAACCTATAAACAACTTGGCCTTTAAGACACGTTTGGTTTGATGAGACCGGGATCGGGTATCAAATTTGATTATCCAAAAACCACATCGATCCAAGTTAAACGTTAGGTCGTGAATTCAGGTGAAGATCGAGTTGAAGACTTGAAGTGTAAGAACTATCTGTCGTTAGAACTCTGAGGGTGATTCCAATACGAGTATAACGGAGATAGTACTTTCTGGTTCGAGATGGAGTTTTAGAGTGCAAGGGTTATTGTCGTTAACTCTGAGGGTGATTCCAAAATGAGTGTAACGAGATAATGCCTTCGGTTTCGTTCGAACCCGGAACGAACTTGTATGGATTGAATGCTTTCAGAACATCATCAGGTGGACGATGAGCATTCTATGATATATGTGTCCTATAAAGGTAATCACAGCCTCATGCCTCATCAACCGGGAATGGCTAAAATAGGGGAGGTGCAGCAAGGCTTCGTAGGTAGCCCCCACTTGAGAGCGAGATTTACCCCTGTCTAGAAGTCCCTTTTTATTTCGACTGTGTGGGCGATTGCTAGCTAGAATCGCCGGAGTGGTCTTGTTCGGGACTATTCAGTAAGGAATGGTCCCGGCTTTGTGTTGCAGGGGAGTTAGGGTGGCTCCTCGGTACGGTGATCTAGGCCACGTGCTGTGACGGGCAGCGCCCCAGTAGCCCTGCCATTGATGGAAACCCATTCTTCCTGCGTGTCCCTACGGTTTTGATTATATTACCCGCTTTTGTGGTTAGTAGCTGGAATTTAATTGATGTAACAATTTCGGCTATTTCATATTTACTTGAAAACCCTAGACACTATTATAATATCACTGGATTTCCTATCAAATGTTTTGGTTAGCGTAAGGTAAAAACTTTTCCATGTTTATGTGTGGGAAGTCTTACGTGATACCTTTCTTTCAAAAGGTTTTTAAAAGTTAAGCAACTTTAACACATTTACTCACACCAGACCCATGTCTGACCCGGAGTTTATTTTGTTTTTCTTAAACTCTTGGGTACACAAATTTTTACGAGTAGCCAAGAGATTCAGGTTAGCTTTGACGAATACTGGAGGAGTTATGAAGCAGGTGGCTTCAGCTCTTGTAGTTATATGGTGTTTTTCCGCTATGTTGTATTTCTGTGACATATGTGTTGTATTTGAGTTGTATAATAGGCAGACTTGTATAAGTGTCTATCATGTGTTGTTGTATCTGAGTAACTCTGATATGTAATAGACTATGTAATAGTTATGTTATATATTATATTTCGTTTCGTTCCGCTGTGAGATTCTGATTTTGTTGAGTTCTTTTCTTCTATCTATTCTATTTCTACCTCTTTCTTTCTTAAGAATGATGCGTCTTTCTGCGGAATGAAAGGCGGGTCGTTTCAGTTTGCTCACCTGTAGTTTGATAGAGCATAGAACAGGAAGCTTTAAACTCAAAATAATGATTTGGGCCTAAGCTTTGAATTTGTTCTTGATGTTCATTTGTTTTTCAGGTTTGATTCTGTGCTTGCTTTTGGATTTGAACTTCCAGACTTGAAAACTTGATTCGGGTTTTGCTTTGATCTTTTCTTTTCTAGTTTTGAAGATTTTGAAATACATTTTGATTTGTTTTTATTTTGAATGCTCGGTTTTTGATCTGTAGTTTTGTTTCAAGTTTGTATTTGTTTGATCCCTGAGGTGATCTTGCTTTTGAACTGTAATATTTTAATCTTTCCAGGTTTTGAACTTTGTTTTGTTTTGATATTGAGATGATTTGTTTCTTTCTTTTTTTTCTAATTTCAGGTTTGAGGTTGAAGATATGAGAAAATGAATGCAATTTGGTTTTACTCTTCAATTTAATTCATTTTAAAAAGGATTAATGCCACTTGTTCATTTAGTTTAACACTTGTTAATGTCTATCTTATTCATTAAACATTTGTCAAAAACCATTAAATTTGTGTTTAAGTCCTTTATCATAATTAATTTAAAAATTGTGTTCTAACCCTTTATGCTATTATAACTTACATAATATATTTTAAAAACTACAAATAATATTTAAATATAACTTTATATCATATTTCCTTTTTAAATAAATACATTGTCTTTATTAATCATTTATATAAAATTTTAAAGAAAATTGGTTTTAAAATTTAATTAAACACGAATAAATATATTAGAATTTTATTCTTAATTAGCCTTTGAAAAATTATTATATTAAATTCAAAATATCATTTTCAAATCAAAATGCATATTTAATAAAATTAGAAACAAATTCTTATTAGCCCAAAAAAATTTAAATCCAATTTATTTCCAATATATTTATTTTTGAGTTTTCAAATTCAACTTTTAATTAAAAATCAATATGTACATAAACAACTAATATCTTATTTTATTTTGGAAAAACTCAATTTAATTCACAATTTAATTTTTCAAAAATTAAATTAATTACCAATTTAAATTTGATTCAAAAATTGGGATCGTTACAGAGTCCCCCCTTTAAGAAAATTTCGTCCTCGAAAGTTGCTAGACGGGGAGACAACAAAGAACAGATGAACACACAAAGATAAAGAAACAGTTTCCCAGAACAAACTGAATAGATATTCTTCATTTGGCTTACCAAATCAGAATACCATCGATAACTATTAGAACAAACTCATACGATATTTTACAAAGCACCCGGGTCACCCAGATCTATGAAATATGCAGGGCACTGGTCAGTTCGAAGGATAACTAACCATTCGTAGAATATATCTGGACCCAACAGAACAAACAATGGATACTCAATCCAGGTTGGAATATCCCAAAGCATACACCAACTTTTCCCTCTTCGGACTTTGATCTTTCACAAGAAATTACAATAGAACTTCAAATTTGGTTTTAATCGAAATCATTTTATCGATACAAATCAATTTAACTTCATATTTAATTTAGCAATTTATTCCAATAAAATTTCAATTTCGTTAAAGTTGAAATGAAAAGCTGATAACGACAAGATAGGAACTTATCAACAACAATTCGTAGGGCCACCATCATACCAAAGCTTTTTCCCGGAGCTGCCATGAAGTAATCAAAGAATTGAAACTGGATTAGAAGAGATTGAGAAGAGTTGTTTCCTTGTTGTTCCAGGGTATCGACCAATTATAATTGTACACCCCTGTCCCCTACCTTGTCCTCTTCTCGCACTCATACATACTATCAGTGGATAGTAAGAGAGTTTACTGAGGCATTCAGACGGATATCCTAGGGATACTCATTCTAGGGTATACTTCACCCTATCTATAATGAGTCACCTAATGTGTTATACTCCAAAAGCTAAGGTTTCAACCTTCAGCTCTGATACTGAATGTGACGATCCGGATTTTTGCGTTTGAAATCGACATCCATGCTTCACTTGTATTCGAATGTCGTAGATTCAAACGTTCGAATCCGATTCGTCGGAGCTTATAACACATTAAGTACAACAACATAGCAGAAGAAAATAATGAATGATATACAACATTCGATACAACAGAGATACAACTGAATGTTAAATATTATCAGAGATACAAGATACAGCAGAAAGAAATAACATCAACAATGGAAAGCTATCTCCAATAGAATCTCCAAAAGAATCCAACACCAAAGATAACTTGAACCAAATGCTCGAACCACCATCATCGATGCAATAAGCAAGGTCAGTCCGGAATGTTAAAGAGCAACAAATGTTGTCGCCAAAACAATGGCTGGATGCTATTAAATCTACTCCTACTATTTGATTATCTGAAAAACCCAACTCTAGACTGCGTCTGTGGAAAATTGGAGGCACCCAGAGTTTAGGAAGGAAACAATAAATTCTGGGTCAGTTATGAGGCTGGTGTGAGAAAACGAAAACAGTTTTATCTTTTAAACAACAAAAGAAATAAAAAGAAAATCCGCTGTGCTTTTTGAAAAATGAGACTACCATAAGGCCTCCCACCGCACACACAATGCAAACGCAGAATTGAAGGATATTTCTCCTTATGATAGTCAAACATGCTTGATACGCGAAAACCATTTTGATATTATTATTAGTGCATAGTGGAAAACATTTGCAAGTATAAAATTAATCTTAGCCAGCATACCACATTTCGTCGTATGCCTACTATAGCTACCATGTTCGATAGCAGGTTACCACCGCATTCCGTGGCAGGTTATGCAACTAAACCATACAGGGCGCGTATTGTTTCTTTGGATTGCCCACAAATTGTCAGGCTAAGGAACTTCATATTGTCACATGGGTACGCCTTTGGAGGGTCTCCCCGAGAACTTACCCAGCTCTCTGCCAACACAAGACTGGTTACCCCTGCCCGGAAGTAACGCCTACAAGTATGCCATCCCCGGTCGTTTGCGATCTTTATCCGAGGGCCCTCAACCACAAAGAAACAACCACAAAGTAATAAATTTGCAGTGACCACATGAGTTAAGTATCTGGGTTCCATACCATAGTACCACCCTTTTCCAAAAGAAATGGACATACCCTAGGGGCGCAACCCCTAACAACCTTGCTGCATCTTTCCAGTTTCTACCATTTCTGGGGTGTGAGGTCCAACAAGGTCTCGTCCACAAAGCTATGCTTTTCACAAAGCCATGCTTCGATCAACAAATGATCAGCAACACTCAGCAGCACTCAGCATGCCATATTACCAAATTGGTAATGTATCATTAGTAACCATCAACTACATAACCTCTGAGCTCGTACGTCTCAGAGAAGGGTGTTGAGCTAAGAGAATAAATTCTCCGCCACCAAACAGAAATGTATTTGATAGAAACTAGATTTACATCTCAAAGTGTAATGTTTGACATACATCCATACAAGTCTGTTCCGGGTTCGAATAGAATCGAAGGCACTTCACAAAGAAGCCCTTGCAAATTTGGATAATCCATAATCACGTCCGGACTCCCCATCTCAGATGGTGATCAAATCATTATACCAGGGATCAGCCGGTGCAGAGACATTCAATGAGTTATCCTTTCGCTTTCGAAAATATCTGGTCTTCACCGTTGGTTTTCAAATGCTATCCATATCGTCGTATCATTATTCGGAATGGGTTATATGACACAAAGTCCTCTCCCGGCTAAACCGAATAATGAGCGCAATATTTAAAAACATTTGGATATATGGGTTCTTAGTTAAGTCACAACTTATTACCCAAAAACTTTCTTTAAATTGTTAAACAAATTACCATTTTCATATCTTTAAACAAAAGATTCACTTCACAAAGTTCATCAATCTTTCACAAAGATTCATTCACAATATTTAATTAAAAGATCTATCTTTGAGATCCTCTTTTGTTTGAAAACAAATTTCACCCAATATTTCACAAAGGTTCCTTTATAGCTTTCGAAACAATTCCATTTCAAATCTATTTTACAAAAGATACACCTTTAAGATCCTCTTCAATTTCAAAACAAGGTTCAACCATCTTTCACAAAGATTCATTCATAGCTTTCAAAACTATTTCAATTCCATTTCAACTTGAAATCTTTCAACACAAATTGGAAATCCTTTCTTTATACGAAAGCTATTATTATTTGAAAAGAAATAGTTTTCATTTCGGAAAATCCGATTACATTTGCACAAGTTAAAGCCCTTCAAGTATAAAACTTGGGTTAAATTCAAATTCCCAAAACAATACTTCTGAAATGGTTCAAAACACATTTACAACTTGTATATCCATTTTGAACTATAATTTTCAAACATAGAATTCAATTTCAAATCTAGAATTCAAATCAAACTATTTAAACTTCAAAACTTTATCAAGTTATTCAAAATAACTTTGATCTTCAAAACTCCTTTTCAAAAGCTTTTCATATTTAGCCCAATTCTTTCCATAACTATCTTGGATTCAAAATTCAATCTTTAAAATCATTTCATAATATTTATTTCAAATATCTGTGACTTAACCAATTTGCTCGTGCAATCCATATATCTGTGTGTATAGTGTAGTCCAGGGGTTTTACAATTTAATGCAACTTCATCAATCATCACAATCCAAACACAGCAATCATAGATAAGCGGTATAAACCTATAACGCTTATCTTCATTCATAGATTCAGAGATAAATAATATAATTTTATCATAGATAAATAAATTACATTCGTCACAGCTTGAATCAAAACAATTCATACCACAAAGCATTACACATCAGGGATATCAAACAATTCAAACATTCAATAGAAACCAAACATTCATAAGTAAGATCAATAAAGTGTTTGATTAATTTAAATCATATTAAGCACTTATGAATAAATTACAAATCCTGGTTAATTAGCATCAATTAATTACAAACCTTAATTATTAATTAACCTTCAATTATTAATTGATCAACTTTAATTAATAAATCAATCAACCTTTGATTATTAAATAACTAACCTTTAATTATTCAGTTTCCTTTAATTAATTATCTTTAATTAATTAATTAACCCTTAATTAATCATCATTTAATTAATTATCCTTAATTAATAAATGATTATCCCTAATCACTTATATTAATGAACCATAAATTAATCTTAATCACTTGATTAATTAGCTTTAATCAGTAGTCAATTACTTTTGATTAAGTAACTATCTTTAAGTAATCAATTACCTTTAATTAATTGATTGCACTAATTAACTACTCCTCAATTAATTATCGTCCCTTAATCACTTTCATTAATTAATTGAGCTTTAATTAGTTATCCTTTAATTGATCACTTGATTAATCAACTTTAGTCATCAATTAATTACTCTTAATTACTTTCATTAAGTAATTAATTACCCTTTTATTATCAATTAACAAAATTAATTAATTAATTATTCTTTAACTACTATCATTAAGTAATTATCCTTTTAAGTAATTATTTTTATAATTACCATCATTAATTAATTTCTAGTTACCTAAACTTTAATTAAATAAAAGATAAATCATTTTTTTAATTCATCACTTAATTATGTTAAAAACCCTTAAATTAATAAACCTTGGTAATAAATCATCATTACGAATAAATTAACTTAGATTGTAAAGTTAATTAACAATTAAAACAGCTTTTCTTAATTTACTTCTTAGCATCATTAAGTTTATTCAAAATAAACTTTTAAAATAAGGGTTATACATATGTCAAAATCACTTTAAACTAAATTAATTTGAAATGATTTTATTTAAAAACCTTTTTAACCAACTCAAAACTTGGATAAACCTTTGTTATTTACAAAAAAACTAGTTTTAGCCAAATTGATTTAAATAAAACTTGATTTTTTTTAAAAGTTAAAACTGTTTTACATCAAATTTCCAGACCCGAGACACTCACGGGTAAAACCCGATAACACACTCGAGTTTCCCCCTACTTCATTGCTTCGAGCCAATTTACAGAATACTCGAGATCAACACCGAGGCACTCTTCTTCTCCCCCAAAACTCCAACATCACCTGATACCATATTCACGTGTGCACATGCACCGGTGAATTTATGCCCTCCGACCATTCCCAAGACCATTGCCAAGTCACAAATGAACTCATAGACAACCCTGACCAACCAATTCCTTCAAACTCGCCGTAGCTTAAAATCGAGCACGACAGCACCAACTGGAACCAACTTCAGCCATAAATATCGACTCGCCTCGCCAACCAAGACCACCTAAAGCCTCGCCATCTCGTCTACAGCTTCACCATACGACGACACAAGAATCCCCAAAGGTCCGATGACTTGAATCGCCTTGACGACGACGCAGCAATGCATATTCCGACGTCGACCCCATACCAGTTCTAAACCCTAGATCGGCCTCGTTCATCATCCACGATGAACTAAAAATTAAGCGAACATTTTTCCCTTGCTCTCCGACACGTCATCTTCTTCCACCCTTGACCACGACGCATAAAATCTTGTCGATCGCCAGTAATTGAACGAAATCCGAATTCCATTCAACACAAGATATCTCAACAAATATTAGCCTAAAAATTATAATACAATTACCTAAATTCATGCTTTCACCTTATGAAACTTTTTGTAAAGTCAAAACACTAAATTAAAATTATTGATTTTCGACTTGAATTTAAATTACCGCTGCAATATCCAATTTCCTAAACATTTCTTAACACTTCCACTCGGAATTATTTTTAAAAATGAATTTATGATGTTACAAACAATTTCTTTTTAGAAATCAAATCTTAATTCTGTTTTGAAAGAAAGATATGAATTTTTCAAGATGTTATTTTTAATTCTGCTGATATAACAGAGTAAATACCTATACACATATATACATACCATCATTCACACAGACATCCAAGCATATTAACCCAACATTTCCATAAAATACTTTAAGCATCAATTATAATATCAAAGGATATAGGTGAGTTTGCTCACCTGTAGTTTGACAGAGCATAGAACAGGAAGCTTGAAACTGGAAATGATGATTTGGGCTTAAGCTTTGAATTTGTACTTGATGTTCATTTGTTTTCAGGTTTGATTCTGTGCTTACTTTTGAATTTGAACTTCCAAACTTGAAAACTTGATTCAGGTTTTCCTTTGATCTTCTCTTTTCCAGGTTTGAAGATTTTTGAAAATAGATTTTTGATTTGATTTGTTTTGAATGCCCAGATTTTGATCTATAGTTTTGTTTCAAGTTTGTATTTGTTTGATCCCTGAGGTGATCTTGCTTTTGAACTGTAATACCTTAATCTTTCCAGATTTTGAACTTTGTTTTGTTTCGATATTGAGATGATTTTTTTCTTTCTTTTTTTCTGATTTCAGATTTGATGTTGAAGATATGAGAAAATGAATGTAATTTGGTTTTACTCTTCAATATATAAAATTTTATTTCATTTTAAAAAAGATTAATGCCACTTGTTCATTTAGTTTAACACTTGTTAATGTCTATCGTATTCATTAAACATTTGTCAAAAACCGTTAAATTTATGTCTAAGTCTTATATCTTAATTAATTTAAAAATTGTGTTCTAATCCTTTATGCTATTATAACTTATGTAATATATTTTGAGCACTACAAATAATATTTTAAATATAACTTTATATCATATTTCCTATTTAAATAAATTCATTTTCTTTATTAATCATTTATATAATCTTTCAAAGAAAAATGGTTTTAAAATTTAATTACACATGAATAAATATATTAGAATTTTATTATTAATTAGCCTTTTAAATATTTAAAATATTAAATTTAAAATATCATTTTCAAATCAAAATGCATATTTAATAAAATTAGAAACAGATTCTTATTAACCCAAAAAAATTCAATCCAATTTATTCTCAATATATTTATTTTTGAGTTTTCAAATTCAAATTTCAATTAAAAATCAACATATATATATATATAACTAATATCTTATTTTATTTTGGAAAAACTCAATTTAATTCACAATTTAATTTTTCAAAAATTAAATTAATTATCAATTTAAATTTGAATCAAAAATTGGGATCGTTACACTATCTCAGTCACAATATCAGAGTACAGGGTCATCCCTCTCAAATAGTACCAGTATATAAAAATCCAAGTGAAAACCGAAAAGATGAAGAATACATGAAGAAGAACTCCGCAGCTGAATCTCCAAGAAAGTCCGAAATATACTATCCTTGCCTCTGCTGGTCTATGGAGGGGAAGGGAAAAATAGAGGAATGGGTTAGACTAAAAGTCTAGTGAGTGGAAGTAACTACTTGTATTTTTAAGCGAGGTAAAAATAATAGACTTATCAGCAGTTCTAGTATAAAAAGGAAATAAAGGAAAAGATAAAGTTGTAATAAAACACTCCTTGCTTTGTTTATTTCGATAGTTTAAACTTGTCTTAGATTACTGCTTTGATTAGGATGAATTCCTAATCCTACTTTAATTAGGATGAATTCCTAATTCTACTCTTTGATCGTCCTTCTATCTCTGTTGCGCCGCTATAAGCTAGTCCCCAACGTGGGTCCCAAAGCTAAAAGACACCTGCTAGCGCTATGGAACTCAGTAGCAACTTATCTTCCCGCACCGAGGCTGCACGCACGACCACCGTTAGGCTCACATTATATGTTGCTTCCTCTTACCCTAAACAACATAAGTGTGGGCAGCCTCACCTCCTCCATTGCGAGACCATCAGTCCTAGTCTGAAAGGGTCCTGCCTAACCTCACCTAAGTGTGTTGTGAGACCATCAAAGGGAATGCTGCCAATACCGGTCCTACCAAACAAAATCTAGTTGCTCCCCTTGCCCGTATCTCATGATTTGAACTTCTATCTATTGGCCCCTTAATTACTTTAGTTTGCATAAGCATGTCCCAGCCACACCTAACATATTGTGAGACCATCTGTCCTAGTCTGAAAGGGTTGTGCCCAGGTTCACATACTGTGAGACCATCAGTCCTACTCCGAAAGGGTTGTGCCCAGCCTCAACTATTATGAAACCATCGGTCCTAGTCTGAAAGGGAATGCTATTGGTTATAGGACCTACTTCTATCTTTGCTTATTAACTTAATATAAGTCTTTTAAATAAGCCTCTTCTGTTCATTCTTCTCTATTTGCTTATTAACTTATTTGAAGTCTTTTAAATAAGCCTTTTCTGTTCATTCTGCTCTATTTTCTTATTAACTTATTCTAAGTCTTTTAAATAAGCCTCTTCTATTATCTCTGCTGTATTTGCTTATTAACTTAGGGTAAATCTTTAAAATAAGCCTCTTTCTATTCTTTCTATTTAATTATAACCTATGTTATAATTTCTCTTTTATCTTGTCTTTCTAGTTATAATCTACTAGTTATAACTTTGCTTACAAATGTCAAATTTGCCTATTTCAGTCTATATTCTTTTATTACGGTTTTACATATTTACGTCCAATTTTTTGTAATTTTAGTGTTCTTAAAATTTAGTCCATATTAGCAAATTATCCACTTCTTATTAATTTATTCACGTAAAAGGAATAAAAAGAACTAAATTTTACAGGCTGAAATCTAACGCAAAATGGATGTAAATAAAATACAAATAACTATAAATGACAGTAAATAACCGTAAGTACATGAATAGAATAGCTAAATAAAATAGACTAAAAGGAACATTAAAAATTAGTTGTAAAAAACTTGTATAAAAGCGGTCTTAAAATTATAGAAAAACTACAACTGTTGAAAACCTTATTGTTTAAAATTACTTAAAAATCTAAATAACTACTTAAACACTCACATATGGTCCTTATCTCTTTCCTTGGCCTTCTTGGATCCAATTATTGCATATAAAATATTTTAATTAAAAATATCTTCTCCTCGGAAAAATATTCCTTTTATGGTCAAGCCTCAGGAAATGAATCTAGATGGAGAAAATTTGAATAAAAAAATAGCTAGGCCTAGGGTCTTATTTATAGTGCCCCTTATGGATCTCAGACCATTGGATTTGAAGATTAAATCTAGCACAACCATGTCATTGGCTCGATGGGAGCCGTCGAATGAGAGCACGGTCGCAAAGGATCGAATTAAAATAGAAAAACACGTCATATTAAAATCTGGACAAAACAACATCTATTTACTGAGGCGGGTCGACATGCAGGTCGACCCTTGCATGTGTTAGGTCGACCCAGACACATTAAGGGTCAACCCTAGGGTCGACCTACCTAGGTTTATTTATTTTTTATTTTTTTCTTTCTTATTTTCTGATTTATTGTTTATTCCATAACTTCTTCGTTCTAGCTTCGATTTTGACAATCTATATATGAAAATTGACTAAAAACTTATCACAGACACAATGGTGCAACTCCCATGACTCAATTTTAATAATTTCACAAAGTTATTTCATTATTTATTAATTCATTAATTAATTGGTATAGCTTAAATTTTGGATTGTTACATATTTACTGAAACATTTCATTTGATTTTTAATATATTATCAAAAAAAAATTATTAACCAGTTCCATTCTATTATAACGAAATCCTTTATTAACTAGTCTTTAATAGAATAATAGTTTGATTCCAAAAATAATAATTATCAAAATCAAATTCAACCGCTTCTATTTTAATTAAACTAGTTCCATATTACCACATCAAAATAGGGTTGTTACACACCTCCCCTTTATGAAAATCGTATTCTCGCAATTCCTTATGAGGATTCGTCATACATAACACAAATTATTACTTTCTTCAAATTATACAATCAAGTTGAAATTTGTTCATCCTTTAAGTGGTTAACAATAAAATCAAACGTATCGTAAGTTATAAACTTAAATAGACTCATTTATTGACTTTTGTTTCTTCACTTATGAATAATTATTTAAAATTTATAAGTGTTAGAATTTTTGAAAAATTTCGGCGGTCCTTTGTATGGAGAGCCATTTGCAATTTCATAAATATATTATATTCAATATACATTGACCACATGGTCAGAAATACAATACATATCAATTTTCTAACATTTCCATATTTTAAATGGTAAGCATGCCTCTACTTTAGCATTTTTAAGCAATTACCTTACTAATATATAAGCAAAAGCTAGCTAAATTCATCACATAATTCGACTAGTCCTCTTATGTTCCTACACTCAACTTGAAAGTAGAATGTTAGTCACATATGGAGAGAGATATCATAAACACGCATTCAATTATCTATAAGCATCATACATTTTAGTTATGCTACTAATTGACATAAGATGAAGGTCTCAAGAGAACAATTGCTACACAATGTATGATTTTTCACAATCAACTTATGGATAATCAATATGAAGAGTATGCCATAAGTTATAATGTTTTTACTAAAGTTATACAATTTAGGAATACTTTGTTTTAAGAACAGCAATGTTATCCGTTTTTTCCCTATTTTTAGCTGTAGATATCTTCAAAGTCTTCCACTACATTTCGACAAAAAGGGTTCTAAATTACATGCTCTTTAATGAATTTAAATTTGTCGGAAACAGATTGTCGGTTTGAGATTGACAGGTAAAACGACGTGAAATTTTCTATGTTTTCTCAAAGTCTACTATTATTTAAAGCGAATCCTTTACCAAAACTTAAAGTTCAAAATTATCTTTCGAAAAACTTCAAAACTCATAATTGTGATTAATGTTTATTACAGACATTTCTTATTAAAGATCTTCCATCTGCTAATATTTCATTTTCTTCACAATTCATTTACACAAAATTTCTTTTCCAAAACAAAAACATCATTATTTACTATGTAATCATTTAATATAAAAAAATATTCCATAGTATTCAAGAATCATTTATTGTTATTTTTCATTGAAATCTTTTATTGAAAATATCAAATCCATATTTCACTTATCTTTTCCACTTCATTCATTCATTTCTTTTTCATGCACTACATAATGCAAACCACTATATGATCAGGTGACGTTATGACTTATGGAATGTATAAAACTCTTTCAATTAGCACAGTTGACTGCACTTATCATGGAATGCAAAAGACATGAAGTGAGCAATTCTAGCATTACCATCAAATCATGTAGCCAAGTCTATATTTTTTATTATTTTGTATCTCTATAAAACTTATTAATGGCTACTGGAAAGAATTGCACATTTAGATATATAGGAGTGGTCAAAATATATTAATGTCCTATACATATTTATGCCAAATAAACATAACAAACTTTATCCTTTTATAGTTTTAAATATTACTAATTTACAATACTATTTCTTAGTCCGGTCTCTACAATATTTCTAATCAATCTATATTATAAGACCAATGTGCATTACAAATAAATCAATTATCATTAATTTAATTATTGACCAAAGATTGGATTTAATGTAAGATGTTTCTGATTAGTTACTAACTTTTACTACAAATCTTGCAAAATGTGCTTTTCAATGATGAAACAATATTTCGTAAATAGTTAATGTCTATCACACAAATTTCCAATGTTTTGCATCAAATTAAATGTATTTTCTCGACAGTCTATATTATAAGTAGCTTGCCTTATAAGATTTTGTTTTTTATACATTATTATAAGCTAGCGACTACTCACCTGACAGTCCATATTTTATTCCCATTAATCGTAAAACTTCCTTTTTTTAAAACCCAGGAGAACCCGGTGGGCTGGCAAACTCCTGGGGAGGGTATAGTAAAGCCGTCCGCTGATCCAAGCCCCCATACCCCCGGGTAAATTTCTACAGGATAGGCAATAAACATATAACTATTTCTAAAACATCAACACTTATAATAAAGTCATTAATTACCCGCACGTATTATTGTTTATTGGGTTTCTGCCATGCAAAAATCATTAGGAGTTATAAGGCTAAGACCAAGACGAAATGACTTGAAACCATGGAAACACACCTAGATAGGCTAGAGAAATAACTCGAAGAAGTTTCAACATTATTGGACCAAGGGAGAGAAGTTGATATCGGCCTCTTCATGCCGGCGATGACGTCTCACTCTCCTTCGTTTATCCACCAAACTTTATGGAGGCCCTTCTCTGTATATTTTATATATTCCCAAAAAGTATCAAAGGGTTCTGATCAGCTGAATACCAAAACTAAAGAGTTAACTGTCTGAATAGTAGAATAAACTAGGTGATGAAGGAACCATCACCAATATCAACCAAATATGCAAACGAGCTTCTTGGAATAGCTCTAAATCAAGTGGCAAGAAAAGTGTAAGAGAGCTCGACCACCCTGGAGTTGACTAGAGGTAGGTACCGACATGCAAAGTCGGTATCAACATCTCTGGTTGATCTAAATGAAGTCAAAATTTCACACACTCTTCTAGGTCGACTTCTAAGCTTTGTTGCAACTCCTTACTTGGTCCAATGTGACTACTATCACTATATATACAATCCATAGAGCAACTAACAAAGGATCTGGTTTCTACCTTCACTACGCGAAAGCTCTATCATTTCTTTAACTTTATCTCTACACAATAGACACTAAGGCAATTCCTACAAGCAATTATAGGACTTAGAATTAGTCTAAAACTTATACTTGTGACTTGTTCAATCCTAAAACATTTTGTAATAATATGCAATCGATAATCAAAACTACAAATTGGACATATGTAGACTTAGTTAATAGCCAAACCACTATAACATTCTCTGTGTATATTTATTTCTTTGCTACTTTTCTATTATATTTACTATGGTCCAACAGGGCTGGTGCTTTCACATCATACTTCAGGGTGTTGATCCATTTTTTTGGGTAACAATTATTATACTTTTGATCAACGGTGTCATTCTTTAATTAAACCTTCACATATCATTTACTGCGCAAATACACACTTTGGTTAAATGATTTTATTTAATCAAATGATCATTTATTAAAATCTATTATAGAGAGCACAATTATTCTACCGCATTCATTAACAAAATTCTACTCTATATGATCAACAATTTTGATGTTCGTAAATACTTGTATAAAAATGTGCGAAATAATATCTAACAACTAATTTTGATATATATCAGTAATAATATATGTTGATTGATCATAAATGCTTGTACCCACGTTACTTGTATGCATATTACTTGTAAGCAAGATTACATAGAAGTGCAACTATATCAAATAAGTTTTAGTAACTTAAAGGAAAGGCTATACTAAAAGTCTAAAAGTGATAGGTTGACTTTCACTTGTAAATTGTTATCGTACAAGTCACCAGTAATCAATATTTTAAAATTTAAAAAAAAGTCCAATATAAATTTCTTCAAGACCTTCTCCTTATTAGAATTTTCCATTTATTTTCGGTAACTCAAAATGGTCTACTGCATCTAGAGATATAGCTTCAACAATATTTTTGAATTCAACTTTAGAAAGTGTATCATTTTATATGTAATTCCCAAATTTAGTTTGTAATAGAATATACAATGTCGTTATGCCACAAGTTTTTAGTGATTTGTAATCTCGATTAACTACAATTTGGACAACCAGAAATTTATATCAACATTGCCTTCCATTATCTCACTTCACACTAATCTCATGGCTAAAAATGTTGTTTGAAACAATTAAATTTAGAAAACAATATTCACATTTTTATAATTTAACATGTTGCTTTATAAAACAATATAAACACCAAGTAAAATATTTCTCGTTACATTTTAAAATATTGTGTCGATTCTGCCTCGTTTAAGCATCTAGAAATCTCTATTGATACATTATCTATTCGAATCAACCAGAACCCGTAAACCATTTAACAAACCAGTTAACCTGAAATAAATCATTATCATTCTTCCAATCATTTTATTATTTAATATATATCATTTTCCAAAATCATTTCCTTATGCATATAAATATATCACTTTCCATTTTTATTTATATATACACACACGTTCATTATCAATCCATTGAATTCAAACAATCATATATATATATATATATATATATATATATATATCCGCATTCAAAATTTTCATATGAACATAATTTATCATTACATTTTTAGTTCTTTTAAGTATAATATATGTATACCTATCTTTTAACAATCTAGTCTTTATACTTGTTAGCTGGCTTACTCGAAGTGTAGCTTAACAGTCATATGAATATATTTCTACATTATTTTTTTTATAAGAATTTAAGTTTAGTTGGATTATTATTTTTATTAAAATACTTCTCAATTAATCTCTTTGATTATAAAAAACTAATGGTTCCATTGTAATAATTCATTAGCATGCAAACTCCAAATTTTAAGTTCGTTTGCATTTAATTATATATATATAAGATTTAATCCTCTATTTTATGCATAATAAGATTTTTGGTATCTCCTACAATGATTACTCCTACAAAGACAACATAAGGTTCGAATGCTAATTTTGTGTAGGTTCTATATTCCAAATGATGAATTCCTCTCAATAAAATTTTAAACTATTATTAAAATTTTCCAAGCAATAATGCATCCGACAACCAATTAATCATATATATCTAAAATTAAAGTATTCAATGTGCTTAGCGGAAACCAATTAGTAAACCCAACTTGTGCCTCGATAGGGGTTCAATCGAACAAATATAAGGATTAATCGATGAAGAAAATACAATTGTTCTATACCACTTGTTTTACTAAATCGTTTAATTCAATTCCTCATTCAACCGAGGGCATGCATTTTATATAGCAAAATAGTTTATTTCATAATTTAGTTTGAAATATCTAGCAATTATATAATAGAAAACTTATATATATATGTATAATTTTAAAATCTTGCTTCATAAACGATTTGGAGAACTATAAATATTTATGGATATTCACTTTTCCAAAGATCATTTCTTTTATAAAGTATACATATATAATTATGCATTCAAAAACAATTTATTTTCAAATTAATTCTTTTTGAAAACATTAGAAATCTAGTGTGTAGAAAATGTGTGTTTATAATGACCCACATACCATTATGGAATTAAATGCGTCAAGATAGGAATCCAAAATCTGGAAATAAATAGAGAAATCCTCGCAGAACAAGCTCTAAAATTATATAAGTAATATGGTAAAACATCAGAGCCAAATACAAATCACGATATGAATTCACTCTAGAAATTATCACTTACCAAATAAGGAGCTATTTTAACAATCTGAGTCGCCTTTTGGCGAGCTACAATCTCATAAATAATGCACAAACATCATACAATTAAACTATAAAAGTCGATTGCATTTTAATAATTTCCAATGTGCTTGCAACTACATAATAAAACAATGATTCAAATCAATTCATTCAACCATCAACCAAGGTAAACTATAACATGCAATTATATTTCAATAATTTCAATCTTCTTTTACTAATTATTATCTAAACCACTAATCAAACTAGGCATGGAAGGGGAATAAATGTTTAAAATCTAGATGCGTGAGTTAAATAAATAACTCACACGCATAAATGTTCGCCTCTAGAAGTTGTAAATTGTCGTTCCCTGACCTTAACGGCCTAATTTCGCGCTAGCCTAGACGCGCTCTACCGCCCTAGGATTTGACATTTCCCATCACATGAGGTTTGCTTTGACCACAGTACATGCCTCAAACACCATGAGTGTCAGAGATTCCTTTCTCCTGACGATGTCATACTCATTTAGCATCTCTCCATGCACATCCATGCTGCCATTTTCCAACCCACTGATCCTAGGTAGTCATCCGCTTCCAGTTTCGTTGACAATGATTCCTCGAACTCCTATCTCATGCACGATCCTCCTCTCCAATTGAGGTGATGATGATGTAACGACCCGAAAATTTTCGATAATTAAAATAGCTAATTTAATAAGTTTTCGTGATTTAGTGTTAGAAAAAAATTGTAATTCGTTTGGAATAATAATAACTAGAATGAATTGCAACAATAATTATCCAAGTAATGAAAATAAAAGCTACTTAGTGAATGCCTTTGAAATCAATAGTTGAATAGGATAATAAATGTTGAAATTCATTAGGTATAATAGAGAAGTTGATTGATAAGTAAAATCTTTTGAAAATCAAATATTGAATATTGAACAGGTAAATGGTTTAAATTGAATATTTAAAACTTATTGAATAATTGAATAAATGTAAAATGAAAATAGTGTTCTAAAATTGTGAATTGGTTTTAAAGGTTGAATCCTATAAGTTCAATTTCAATATTTCAAAAGATAGGGATTTAATAATCAAATTTTGTTTAAATTTAATAATTACAAATGTTTGAATAATTAAATTCCGAATTGGATATGATTAATTGGATATTGAAATTTAATATATGAAAATAGAGTGAATATTTGAAATTTGATTTAATATGATTCAAATTGGTTTCCAAAATGAATGTAAGTTATATTTGGATTATAATACGAGTTAATAATATTTTAAAATTGAAATTTATTGGATAAAATTTAATAACGGGTTTAATATGATTAAAAATGATTTGTAAAATTTTATTTTATCATATTGGAGTTATAGTGATGTTATAGAACTTTTAAAACTGAATTTTAAATCTATTTGTGAAATTTGAATATTTTAATATTTAATTATCGACTGAATAATAGCCAATTTTCGAGCAGTCTCAGAATTGGACGAAACTAGTTCCATTGGATCCGTAATAGTTAGTTATTATCGGATTTTAATTTTCGTAGCAATCGGAGTTGTCGTTTGACCGTGGCAGCTCAAAACGCGTTGAAATTGTTTTAATATTAATTTGGCGAGTTAAAAATAGTCATTTTTCAAACGGTCTCGGATTTCGACGAAACTAGTTTCATCGGATCCGTAATATGATATTATTATAAGATTTCAAATTTCATGTCAATCGGATTTACCGTTTGTCCGAGGCGAGCCAAAACGCATAGAAATTCGTTTAAAGCGATTTAATTCAAATTGATCGTTTATCGCTATAACTCTCACATAATATCGAATTAGCTTCCGAAACCTGTTCCATTGTGTCCGAAACGTGGGATAAACCTTAGAAACGCCAGCCGGCACGCGTTGTTTGGAGATCGTTTGAGAAAATGCTTTATAAGTGGTTTTAATATTAAAATAATAATCAAAGTTGTTATAAATGCACGTTCTTCACCGAAACCCTACTTGCTACAGCCGCCGCCCCTTATTATAACCAATGGCCGAAATTCAAACTTCTTTCCCCCTCGATTTCTTCAAATCCGCTAACCGATTCGTGAAACCTTCAACTAGTAAAGTGTAGAGCGCATCACGAACTACCTATCCAACGGCTGAGATCGTCATTGGAGCATCGCTGGAGGAGAAACACGGCCGTGACTTCCTGCCGTTCGCACGCGTTTCTAGGCCACTGGGGGAGGCCGAGCTGCAGATGGTGGTAGGCGTGGGTAGCACTCGACGTTGGCTTCGAGATGATGGTCTCCGATCAAGTTATAGTGCGACGTGGAGAGAGCGGCCTAAAGCCCTAGAGCGTGATGCTTGGGTTCTGTACGTGGGTTCGAACGAGAGGGAAGAAGAGAGAGGCAACAGCTTGGATCTGGGTGTTAGGGACGTGCGGCCCTGATTGAATTGGGTAATAATAATAATAATGGAAATTGTATATATTAGTTATATTTAAATCGTTCAAACTTTGTAAAGCTACAACTTATTCATACGAGGTCGGATTCGGACGGAATTTTTTGCGTTGGATTCGTATGGACGAGGACTACGCTATGAAATTGGATTCGAGTAGTTTGGAGCTATTGGAAATTTCGGGTAAAATTAAACGCTCGTTTAATTTTATTCGAAATAAAACGCTGGAACAACAAAAAATCAAGGTGAGTGTTTTATAACGCTCACAACGTACTAAATATCTTTATGCTAGTTAACTTGACATCATGAAGTGTTATGAATTTTATTTGTCGTTGTTTGATATAAATTTAATTGTCATATAGCTTGTTATTTGAATTAACCGTTGGAAAATTAAATTGACGGTTAAATTGAAATTAAAATTGAATTGCGAATAAATTACCTAACATTGATAACTATGAAATTGCCATGAATTGTATTGTTTATTGGATGATGTATTTCGATGGACGTTATTAGTTGATATTTAAATGTTTGGATGTTTATTTGCTTATATATATCCTGTTACGCATACATATGATACCGTGATTTAATTTAAGTGACATATATTCATCCCTGACATTTAATTGAAATAAATAATTACTTGGCCATAGGATAGAAAATTATATACGGACACCGAATTGGCTAAATTAATAATTTTGGAATCGTCGATTTGGAATAATTTAAATGTTTTGATTTAAAAGTTATAAATAGAAATCAATTTATAGAAATTGAATTCATTGGAAAAAATTGAGTTTGGAATGTTGAAATAAATTTTGGTTAAAGGAATTTTGTTAATTAGTTAAGTTGAGACTTTGAAATTTGAAATTGGAAATGATGGAATGTAGAAATTGATTTGTTTAAAGATTTAACCTTAATTCGAGCTTTGAATATTACTAAGTAAAAGTGATATAAAAATGATATTTGAAATCGAGTTTGGAATTGAATCATATTTGGAATTTGGATTTAAACTTAAATATTGTTGGAAATTTTGTTAAGTGTTATAAATTGATATTTTGAGAAATCAAGCTCCAAATCGATATAAATTGAAATGGAATAAATTAAGGGTGAATGAAAAATTGAATTAATTCGAAGTAAAAATTGACATTGATTGAATTGAAATTGGAAATTAATTTGAAATTGGAAATTGAAAGTGAACGGAATTTGTTTATTGAAATCGAGATTTATATGGAATCAAAATTTATTCGAGTTGAAATCGGAATTGAATCAGTTAAATCGAAATGGAAATTGAAATTGATTTGGGTAGAAATTGGGAAGTTGACCGGTTTGACTTTGGAATTATTATTTTAATGAATATTATAGTATAAATGATTTAAAATCTATATTCTTTAAATATTGAAATTGTTTTGATTCTTCAAACTATTTTACTACATAAACCATTTTATATTCAAATTTCTTTTATTAAACTATTTAAATATTTTCTATTAAACTATTTTAAACTTTTTATTATTTAAACTACTTTTAAACTACTTAAAACTATTTCTAAAATTTTCAAGCTGGTAAATAAGGTGAATTTGTTTATATTCAAATCTTGAATTTAAATATGAATTGGGTTAAATGAAGTTGCAATCTAAATTGAAATTCGAAATGATTTTGAAATCGAAATGAGATATTGAGGCGAAAATGAATTTGAAGCGAAATCTTACATTTGAATAGATATGATGATATTGGAAATAGATTTGATTTTTGAAGCGAATATGATATTTTGATATCAATTATGTATCGATTTGAATATAAAAGAGCCAACGGTGTAATAATACGTAGTTATTAAAGAGACCGGGATCGGATATGGACATACTCTCTGTCGATACCGAAAACCACTTTAATAACTATTATACGCGGAGTGTTGATCCAGAATGAAGTGGATGGTTTGGTGAACGCGTTGACTGAAGAAAGAGAACGATATTGGATGACCCCTGACATGACTAAAACAGGAGCCGCGCCGGGCCATTGAGGTTCGCCACCTCTAGCGGACACACTTCTTCGATACCATATCTATTACATTTGTGATGCGATTTGGGTGCACCCCTTGATTTGGGAGTGTTGTTTCGCGGTGTTGGGGTAGCTGCTGGCTATGCCCAACATCAGTCCGGATCACGCAACTACTAGTATCCTAGTTGGTATTGCCTCATGTACCTTGTCATACTGATTATCCTATTCGCGACCACTACGTTTTGATTTGTACCTTGAGTATATGGATTGCCCTCTGGTGACTTCCGGTTTTGGGGAAACTACGGTCTTGTATATGCTTTTGGGAATATAAAAATGTGTTAAGGGGGATTATGGTAACGCCTTAACGCTATTTTGATACTTTATATTACTGATAGACATTATCTACTTAGCGTACATTACTATATAGTAGATAGTTTAACGGATCCTTAGGAGATGGAAAATCCCGTAACATCTCTTGAGTTATTGCACGCACGTCGACACTGGATATGAGATGTCAAACCCCGTAAACATCTCTGACGCCGTTACACTCATATTTATTTCCGATTGATTTAACTTTTATAAGGATATTTAGTCCTGACTCGAGTGTTTTGTCTTTTCATTACGCTCGGGTCAGACCTGAGTTTTCAGATTTTGAAGATCTATTCCGGAGGACGAAGACGAAGATTTGGTATACTATTACTATTATTATCTTTGCATCATGATGTCTGCTGCATTATTTAATTGTTCTGTTGTATATGTATAACTCTGATAAATGTTGTATAATAATAATCAAATGTATTCATTTCAAATGTATTCATTTAATTAACAGCTTCATGAACTGTTATTTTATTATTATACTTTAGCCTTCCGCTGTGAGATTCTGTGTTGTTTCATTTCCTTTATTTCCCTTCCTTTTCTTTTCTTAATTACCCCAATAACTATCTGCCCTTTTAATGGTTTGGATTCGACATGGGTATTTGATCGTCGGTTTAAACTGTCCAAAAAGGCGGGTCGTTACAGTTGGTATCAGAGCTTTGGTTTAGCGATAAACCTTGGCTCTAGTGGGGATTAACTCATTGAAATAGAGGTAAACTATATGAATGAGTTGAGTGTATATGAGAGAGCGTACTTGTTAGTGATATAAAATGTTTTATATTGTGTCGGTTGTTTTGTTGAGTGGCTTATGGATTCTGGTCAGTACGAGTAATTAACGTCATTGATAGGGATCTCTAAACACTTAAACAGAACAATTCGACATAGTATTGTTTTGAAATTGGGTAAATGAAATAATTTTGCCCTAATTATATTTTGTATATAAAGAAAATTCTTCAGAAATTAGTGTGGCTTATCTAGCTTACCTGGCTGTTAGGAATAAAAATATTGGTTATTATCACTAATTGGATATTGTAATTTGATAACTAAGTTGAATTACAAAAGAACAGTAATAAAATACTTGTGGAATGTTTTAAGAAAGAAATTCCTATAATTTGAAGAAAATATAAAACACTTGTGAAATCTTATAAGAATATTTTATAAAGGTGACTTATGAATTAAAATAGATTTAAATTGGAAAATATTGAATTATGTCCCGGAGGTTTTAAAATGGTTTTCCAAGCTTTGAAGAAATATATGGTAATATTAGTTGGAAATTGTTTATGGAAATATTTTGAAAGGATTTTTAAGAAGGAATGAATATAGTACTCCTCTCTTATGTCGCTGGAAAATAATTTCGGTAATGACTGCGCAGCATCATCGATTTTCATTTTCGAGTCTCAAAGTGGGGGAGACTTCTAAGAAGCTTTGCTTTTCTTCAAAAATTATTTTGGGTAAATGGGTTTTGGTTTGAACTCAAAAGGTATGATTTGTTATATATATATATAAAAAAAGATAAGTATATATGTTTATTTCAAATGATTTGAAAAGAACCGGGCATTTAAATTTCTAAGTTCCATTAATTAATAATTTTCAAATTATTTGAATGAAATGTGAATAACCAAATTTATAAAATAAGAGGATTTGGATATCTAAGCTATTGTTTGGGAAAACTTTAAAGTTGAAAGGTAAAGTGAATTTAAATAAATCAAATTTGTGTACATTCTAATCAAGTAAAATGAAATTCTATAAATTTGTATAATACCGAATTTGCATTCTAATAACATATAATATGACTTACCAAATATTAAGAAGTTGAAATAATGTTTTGGATATGTAATGAGATATTGTACAAATAAACAGAACCTGAAAATAATTGAAGTATACAAGTAAGGAAAACTAAAAAGGAATTAAAATGTACATAAATGAAAATTTTGGTTGTGATAAAAATGTTATATACTTAAATATAACCTGAAATGATGAATGGATAAATGGAACAAGTAAGTGAACTTAAGAAAGAAGACAAATGAATTGTATAATATCTTTGTAAATTGGTTATAGAAAATAAATATAAATTGCATGGAGAAATTTTTTTGAAATTGTAAATTTGAGATAACCGTAAACTAAGAAAAGTCATAATTGAGAAGTTAGACTTTCATAGGATGATTAATAAACTAAAGTGATGATTAATAAGATGTTCCATAAATAAATTTGTTATTAACTAAAATTATGAAATCAAAGTAAATGAAAACAAAAGAATTTGGTATAGCTAAGAATCAATTGGAAAATGAAATTATATTTAATTATATTATATAGAATGTTTAAATGAACTTAAGTAAGCAAATTCTTTGATATGATGTTTGAGAAAAGATAATGTTAAAGAATATGCTATGTAAAGAAATGAATATACTAACTGAATAATGGATTGTGAGTAATTAAGTGAAAAAAATAGAAGTCAATAAAATAATTTAATATAGATAAATTGGATAGAAACCCATTGGAAGGAAATACGTGAGATTGTACGTATATTATTTTATTCGCATAACGATTTGATCCAAATTCGAGCACAAAATTTCGAGATGATTTATATCGATCCAAGTTAGGATTTTTCACTCGATTTTCGACGGCGAACCTTGGATATGGATTTTTGGTTTGATTCTGGAATTCTCTATCATAGTATATGGCTATGCAAGAAGAGTAACAGTTTCCAATCAAGGAACCAAATCTGAGTCCGCACTAGAGAGTCGTGTGAACGATACTAGTTTGGAAGCGAAATTGTGTGATCGAATAAGCGATTAGATCGATATTGCTCACGGATGATATATGTACGGCTTACGGACTTAATTAAAGTTAATATTGGAAATTTAAGATGCCGAATATAAAGTGATTCTTTTAAAATTATATAACAGGATATATATAAAAGAGATAAACCAAATTGAATGTAAAAATTAATAATTTGGTTATGTTGGGTATGATTTGGTTGTTATATGATTGTTAGTTGATAGTATATATAATTCATTAAATGTTATTGAAATTGAAAGCTATAAATCATTGAAATCAAATTAGAAGTTAAATGAATATTAACTAATGTAAATATAAATTAGTGAATGTTAACTAATTGAATTGAGGATGAATGTTAGAAAAATCCAACGTTAATGAATCAACTATGATTAAAATTGAAACCAAGTCAATAAATATTAATGAGAAGTGAATTTATATTGATTGGTTATGGATTTGTTGGATGATAGTTGATTGATGGTTGCATTTGTTGTTTTGTTGCATTTGCTATGTTGGCACATGTAGTTGTTATGTTGCTATATTGTGTATATTGATATTATTTTCATATATGCATGTTTCTCATGGTTTGTTGAGTGTTTAGTAGGTGCGGATTGCGCTTGCTTCGCATTTGGAGCTCGCTTTCACGCTATATTATTCGTATATGCTCGCTAATAAAAATATAAGGTACATGTTTATTTTATCATTGGATTTGGTGATTTTGATGAGCCACTTGGCTTTTGGATTTTCTTTTGTTTGTTTGGGGCCCGTAGAGGCGTTTTGTAGTTGTATCGATCGAGCCGCGCAAAGGAGACTCTGCCGAAATTTTCCGTAAAATCCGGGTGTTAGAAAATTTTCAAGTTTTAAAATTTTTTATAACTTGTTTTGATAACTAACTTTAAATTTAGAAAGCCGTTTGGAATAACTTAGTGGAAGCGTAGTTACAACTTTATAAATGGAATTTCATTGTTTTATAAGTTAGTAACTTTGAATGAAATATATCTAATGTGAATTCTATACTTAGTTCTTTTCCCTTCTTTTTCCTTTTCGGGGACGAAAAGTTTTGAGTGGGGGAGAATGTAACGACCCGAAAATTTTCGATAATTAAAATAGCTAATTTAATAAGTTTTCGTGATTTAGTGTTAGAAAAAAATTGTAATTCGTTTGGAATAATAATAACTAGAATGAATTGCAACAATAATTATCCAAGTAATGAAAATAAAAGCTACTTAGTGAATGCCTTTGAAATCAATAGTTGAATAGGATAATAAATGTTGAAATTCATTAGGTATAATAGAGAAGTTGATTGATAAGTAAAATCTTTTGAAAATCAAATATTGAATATTGAACAGGTAAATGGTTTAAATTGAATATTTAAAACTTATTGAATAATTGAATAAATGTAAAATGAAAATAGTGTTCTAAAATTGTGAATTGGTTTTAAAGGTTGAATCCTATAAGTTCAATTTCAATATTTCAAAAGATAGGGATTTAATAATCAAATTTTGTTTAAATTTAATAATTACAAATGTTTGAATAATTAAATTCCGAATTGGATATGATTAATTGGATATTGAAATTTAATATATGAAAATAGAGTGAATATTTGAAATTTGATTTAATATGATTCAAATTGGTTTCCAAAATGAATGTAAGTTATATTTGGATTATAATACGAGTTAATAATATTTTAAAATTGAAATTTATTGGATAAAATTTAATAACGGGTTTAATATGATTAAAAATGATTTGTAAAATTTTATTTTATCATATTGGAGTTATAGTGATGTTATAGAACTTTTAAAACTGAATTTTAAATCTATTTGTGAAATTTGAATATTTTAATATTTAATTATCGACTGAATAATAGCCAATTTTCGAGCAGTCTCAGAATTGGACGAAACTAGTTCCATTGGATCCGTAATAGTTAGTTATTATCGGATTTTAATTTTCGTAGCAATCGGAGTTGTCGTTTGACCGTGGCAGCTCAAAACGCGTTGAAATTGTTTTAATATTAATTTGGCGAGTTAAAAATAGTCATTTTTCAAACGGTCTCGGATTTCGACGAAACTAGTTTCATCGGATCCGTAATATGATATTATTATAAGATTTCAAATTTCATGTCAATCGGATTTACCGTTTGTCCGAGGCGAGCCAAAACGCATAGAAATTCGTTTAAAGCGATTTAATTCAAATTGATCGTTTATCGCTATAACTCTCACATAATATCGAATTAGCTTCCGAAACCTGTTCCATTGTGTCCGAAACGTGGGATAAACCTTAGAAACGCCAGCCGGCACGCGTTGTTTGGAGATCGTTTGAGAAAATGCTTTATAAGTGGTTTTAATATTAAAATAATAATCAAAGTTGTTATAAATGCACGTTCTTCACCGAAACCCTACTTGCTACAGCCGCCGCCCCTTATTATAACCAATGGCCGAAATTCAAACTTCTTTCCCCCTCGATTTCTTCAAATCCGCTAACCGATTCGTGAAACCTTCAACTAGTAAAGTGTAGAGCGCATCACGAACTACCTATCCAACGGCTGAGATCGTCATTGGAGCATCGCTGGAGGAGAAACACGGCCGTGACTTCCTGCCGTTCGCACGCGTTTCTAGGCCACTGGGGGAGGCCGAGCTGCAGATGGTGGTAGGCGTGGGTAGCACTCGACGTTGGCTTCGAGATGATGGTCTCCGATCAAGTTATAGTGCGACGTGGAGAGAGCGGCCTAAAGCCCTAGAGCGTGATGCTTGGGTTCTGTACGTGGGTTCGAACGAGAGGGAAGAAGAGAGAGGCAACAGCTTGGATCTGGGTGTTAGGGACGTGCGGCCCTGATTGAATTGGGTAATAATAATAATAATGGAAATTGTATATATTAGTTATATTTAAATCGTTCAAACTTTGTAAAGCTACAACTTATTCATACGAGGTCGGATTCGGACGGAATTTTTTGCGTTGGATTCGTATGGACGAGGACTACGCTATGAAATTGGATTCGAGTAGTTTGGAGCTATTGGAAATTTCGGGTAAAATTAAACGCTCGTTTAATTTTATTCGAAATAAAACGCTGGAACAACAAAAAATCAAGGTGAGTGTTTTATAACGCTCACAACGTACTAAATATCTTTATGCTAGTTAACTTGACATCATGAAGTGTTATGAATTTTATTTGTCGTTGTTTGATATAAATTTAATTGTCATATAGCTTGTTATTTGAATTAACCGTTGGAAAATTAAATTGACGGTTAAATTGAAATTAAAATTGAATTGCGAATAAATTACCTAACATTGATAACTATGAAATTGCCATGAATTGTATTGTTTATTGGATGATGTATTTCGATGGACGTTATTAGTTGATATTTAAATGTTTGGATGTTTATTTGCTTATATATATCCTGTTACGCATACATATGATACCGTGATTTAATTTAAGTGACATATATTCATCCCTGACATTTAATTGAAATAAATAATTACTTGGCCATAGGATAGAAAATTATATACGGACACCGAATTGGCTAAATTAATAATTTTGGAATCGTCGATTTGGAATAATTTAAATGTTTTGATTTAAAAGTTATAAATAGAAATCAATTTATAGAAATTGAATTCATTGGAAAAAATTGAGTTTGGAATGTTGAAATAAATTTTGGTTAAAGGAATTTTGTTAATTAGTTAAGTTGAGACTTTGAAATTTGAAATTGGAAATGATGGAATGTAGAAATTGATTTGTTTAAAGATTTAACCTTAATTCGAGCTTTGAATATTACTAAGTAAAAGTGATATAAAAATGATATTTGAAATCGAGTTTGGAATTGAATCATATTTGGAATTTGGATTTAAACTTAAATATTGTTGGAAATTTTGTTAAGTGTTATAAATTGATATTTTGAGAAATCAAGCTCCAAATCGATATAAATTGAAATGGAATAAATTAAGGGTGAATGAAAAATTGAATTAATTCGAAGTAAAAATTGACATTGATTGAATTGAAATTGGAAATTAATTTGAAATTGGAAATTGAAAGTGAACGGAATTTGTTTATTGAAATCGAGATTTATATGGAATCAAAATTTATTCGAGTTGAAATCGGAATTGAATCAGTTAAATCGAAATGGAAATTGAAATTGATTTGGGTAGAAATTGGGAAGTTGACCGGTTTGACTTTGGAATTATTATTTTAATGAATATTATAGTATAAATGATTTAAAATCTATATTCTTTAAATATTGAAATTGTTTTGATTCTTCAAACTATTTTACTACATAAACCATTTTATATTCAAATTTCTTTTATTAAACTATTTAAATATTTTCTATTAAACTATTTTAAACTTTTTATTATTTAAACTACTTTTAAACTACTTAAAACTATTTCTAAAATTTTCAAGCTGGTAAATAAGGTGAATTTGTTTATATTCAAATCTTGAATTTAAATATGAATTGGGTTAAATGAAGTTGCAATCTAAATTGAAATTCGAAATGATTTTGAAATCGAAATGAGATATTGAGGCGAAAATGAATTTGAAGCGAAATCTTACATTTGAATAGATATGATGATATTGGAAATAGATTTGATTTTTGAAGCGAATATGATATTTTGATATCAATTATGTATCGATTTGAATATAAAAGAGCCAACGGTGTAATAATACGTAGTTATTAAAGAGACCGGGATCGGATATGGACATACTCTCTGTCGATACCGAAAACCACTTTAATAACTATTATACGCGGAGTGTTGATCCAGAATGAAGTGGATGGTTTGGTGAACGCGTTGACTGAAGAAAGAGAACGATATTGGATGACCCCTGACATGACTAAAACAGGAGCCGCGCCGGGCCATTGAGGTTCGCCACCTCTAGCGGACACACTTCTTCGATACCATATCTATTACATTTGTGATGCGATTTGGGTGCACCCCTTGATTTGGGAGTGTTGTTTCGCGGTGTTGGGGTAGCTGCTGGCTATGCCCAACATCAGTCCGGATCACGCAACTACTAGTATCCTAGTTGGTATTGCCTCATGTACCTTGTCATACTGATTATCCTATTCGCGACCACTACGTTTTGATTTGTACCTTGAGTATATGGATTGCCCTCTGGTGACTTCCGGTTTTGGGGAAACTACGGTCTTGTATATGCTTTTGGGAATATAAAAATGTGTTAAGGGGGATTATGGTAACGCCTTAACGCTATTTTGATACTTTATATTACTGATAGACATTATCTACTTAGCGTACATTACTATATAGTAGATAGTTTAACGGATCCTTAGGAGATGGAAAATCCCGTAACATCTCTTGAGTTATTGCACGCACGTCGACACTGGATATGAGATGTCAAACCCCGTAAACATCTCTGACGCCGTTACACTCATATTTATTTCCGATTGATTTAACTTTTATAAGGATATTTAGTCCTGACTCGAGTGTTTTGTCTTTTCATTACGCTCGGGTCAGACCTGAGTTTTCAGATTTTGAAGATCTATTCCGGAGGACGAAGACGAAGATTTGGTATACTATTACTATTATTATCTTTGCATCATGATGTCTGCTGCATTATTTAATTGTTCTGTTGTATATGTATAACTCTGATAAATGTTGTATAATAATAATCAAATGTATTCATTTCAAATGTATTCATTTAATTAACAGCTTCATGAACTGTTATTTTATTATTATACTTTAGCCTTCCGCTGTGAGATTCTGTGTTGTTTCATTTCCTTTATTTCCCTTCCTTTTCTTTTCTTAATTACCCCAATAACTATCTGCCCTTTTAATGGTTTGGATTCGACATGGGTATTTGATCGTCGGTTTAAACTGTCCAAAAAGGCGGGTCGTTACAGATGACAAGTCAACGATTCTCCAACACACACTTTGGTTTTTATTTATTGGGGATCTAGACAAGAAAAAAACGAGAACATGTCAGGATTTGGGGTTGAGGAAAGCAACGGCACGTTAACACTTAACATTTTCTTCCTTGGGCTTGGACCAAAAGTGAGGAAGAGATTTTTGACTGAATTTACTCTCTCTAAATTTATAAATAAGTTTCTCATATAAGACAATTTTGCATTTTCCATTTTTAGTCAAAATTTCAATCCTTACATTTAAACGTGAATAATTTCATTGCTAATTTTTAGGTCCATTCCCAATTTAAATTAATCTACCGACTGATTTACAATGTATAATTTCGATAATTACCCGACTTTCTTTGATTTAGTATTTATCTCTTTATTCATTGCATTGATGTGATATAAATTTATTTTTCTCCAATTGTACCAATGATATAAAATTTATTAACACTTTAAAAAATACTTTATATTTATTGAAACATCTCGTTTGAATTTTAATATACTATCAAAACATTATTAGCTAGTTCAATTTTATTATAACAAAATCCTTTATCAAGTAGGCTTTAATTGAATAATAATTTGATTCCAAATATAATAATTATCAAAATCGAATTCAACCACTTTATTTCAATTAAACTAGTTTAATATTACCGCTTCAAAACAGGGTTATTACATCAATTCAAGAATAAAGACAGCCACGGATCTATAGTTCATCATTACTTCTACTGAAGAGGAATCGTCTTCCTAACACTTGGAAAGTTCATTGAAGGGATTTTCAAATCTCCAAATTCCATATGATATCATGACCTATGACTTTTCAAATATCAACATAGAAGGACTTAGTTCTCCTACCGAAAGCGGTGAAGCATTCGTCCTTTTGATAAAGGAGAGAAAATGTCGATGAGCAAGGCTACAGCAACTGGTCTGTTAAGAGGAAACACTAGGACACTCACAACCATGTGCACCTCACTACACACTCTTTGTTAATCTTTCATGAAATAATAACTCACATTTTATTATTTGGTATTTATAGGTGCAATGACCCAATTTCGGGCCTTCGATCGCTTAAAAGGTTCTTCAACATATCATCGATCTAGCCAAGATTTGGAATATGGCTGGCGTAGGGAGAAAGACGATGTACAAGATAAAGGCTATCATTTTAGGGAATCCTCCTCTTCTAAACGCAAATCCCGATCCCTGATATCATGCCAAGGAGAGCAGCCTATTTTTCCTGCTTATAACGGAGACCAACCTCCTTACCATGGCCGCAAATTGCCACATCACATGAGTAATGTATTGGCTCCTCGAGCTCTAAATAATCTCGCGAACGTAGAACAAGAAAACATCCGATTGTTGCTTCTGATCCGTCTTTGACGACTGCTCCTCCCGATGTTTGTGCAGTAGAAAAATTGGCCAATTTAAGGCCACTTTTCCGAAAATTTTCTCGACGGGCTGAAGTTCCTTCCCTCAATTCATACAACTCCTAGACATTACAAAGCGGTTCTCTTGCATGTTTCAGTGACATGTTCATGTAAGAGAACGTAACGACCCAAAATTTTTGACTTCGAAAATCCCAGATTGTTAAGGAAAAGAAGAAGAGAGAGGTAGAAGAAGAACAGAAAACAAACTTAGAATCTCACATATTCGCAGTGGATCAAATATAATATCAAATAATAGCATTTATACAAGAAAAGCTGAATTGTTACTTTACATTTAATATATCAGAGTTACAACCATTTACACATAAAACCGGACAGTTATACAACCTGTTCCAGGCTACGATCAATACAACTTTAGTACACAGCGGTAAAACTCCATATGTTCCTGCCATCTAGCTCGCCTCCTGAGCTCCAGAACGTCCAAACCTAAAAAGCTGTAATACTAGGTCTGACCTGAGCATTACATCAAAGTAACACTCGGATCAGGCTGGAAACCAGCGTGAGTAAATTCATCTAACATGGAATACTAATGCATAAACTTATTTAAAACCAGGGGTAACTCCTACCTCACAATGAGTTCTCAACTTTCCAAAGTCAAATACACACTTTACAATCATATCCAAGTATTATTACTCAGATTAAATGACCCAAATTTACATCATTTATTCCTTTCCAGCCTATTTATTCCAAATCAAAACCATGAAGAATTATTGTAGATTTCGGATCGAAATGGTTTCGGATATTTACTGATACCCAATCCCGGTCTCTTCGAATCCAATATCATCTTAACCCAAGTTATTCAAGTGAATACAATTCAATCTTAAATACAGGATATCATTTTTACACAGCAATTCATCATCGATAGATAACCACATTATCTCTGTTCAACCCAAACATATCATATCAAAAATCATTTCATATCAGAGATAGAAACCAATTCAAGGTATTTATCATCATTCAATTATTCATAAGCAAGATTGATCACTTCCTAATTAATTTAATTATTGATCATCGAGTACAATGCCAAAGTCCTTATCTCCCGTGACTTAAGTTTTCTTGGTGAGAGTTATCTAGAAACACTTTCTGAAACTTGGGAGCATATTATTGAGATGAAGAAGAGAGAATTGAGTGGAGCCGAGCTCAATAAAGAAGAATTAGTGCAGAAGATTCCTCATGGAAACGAACCCTTGGATTTGGCTTCTATGAAACTATGATACTTCAACTTTCTACGCCTACCATGAAAGTGGAACATATTGCTGGATCTTCAGGGGCCGATCCTAAGGGTTCCTCTTCTTCCCAAGCAGCCGGAGCATCAGTTTACCACGACACGAAGCAGAACTTGGGCTATGATCCAGACAAGCCCAACTACCAATCCAAGGTGTTGTCCCCTATTTTAGAATTAGGTAACCCAGTAACCGCGGAGAACCAACTGGATGTGGGTATTGCACTTTACTCCTCAATTTATGAAAGGTCTTGGTTTTTGCACCTCATGGTTTAAAACTCATCTCCCTATTTTAAAAAAATTTGCTGGTCTTCAGGGCCTCATTCAAACTCCCAAGAGTGATGCTGCTATAGAGCAACAGACAAAATCGACTAACGTTCTAGCAGCTGCTAATGTACCTGGTCCCGATGCTCAAGTCATTGGAGTAAGGTCGAAGATCCGCTCCCAGCGAATGAGTCTGATGATGTATTGGTAACCGGTGCCTTCAAAGCATCGATGAAACTAGCTTGAAAGAGAAGATTGAAAAGGAGGAGTTGCGAAAAAAAAGTTAAAACTGAGCCCATGGAGGTGGACATTGTCGATCCTCATCTTGTGCCGCTACAAGTTATTCCACCTGGCGGTTCGATTCCCAGTGAACTTCCTCCTACCTCTGTAAGCTCTCTTGCTAAAGGTGACAAGGGATCTAGAAAAAGAAGCTTAAGTGGCACTACTCAGAAAAATCTTAAAAAGAGAAAGCCAAAGAAATAGTCATCTCTTCGGCTCCAAGTGTATATAGTTTTCACCGTCGTTTCTCTCATTAGTTGTGATTGTATGGTATGAGTCCCGATTTTTCGGAATAAGCTGTACTATGATCTCAAAACCTGGTATTGTGAATAAAAGTTTTTTTTTCTGTTGAGCTTTTGAGTGAATTGCTATTTAAATAGTTGGTCGATTACATTTCATTCAATGTACTTGTAATTCATTGTTATTAAATTCTAGTAACAATCCACCAGCTCTATCCTAAGGCCTCCAAGTGGTCGTGGCCTTAAGTCGTATCAAACACTAGGCTTAGGCCTTAGTGTTACGCTGTCAAATTCAGCGTTTTTTGAGTAACTATACTCCTACCCCCCCCCCCCTCCCCCCCCCCCCCCCGTTTTGGTTTATCAGGGTCAAATGTAGGACGGTCAAACTCCATCCTTAATGAATTTATATTTTTTACATCGGTTTCAAGCTATAGTTTGTGGAATAATGAAAGATTGAACTCCACTAATCTATTCATTCATGTTCGTATCCACACTCTGGGGATAAGATTTAGTTGATGGATGGTCGGATCACACCCAATCTATGTTTATACTCTAGTCTGCACTCTAGAGACTTAGAGTTATTTCGTGGGTGGATGATTCACACTCGATTTATGTTTATACTCCAATCTGTACTCCAGGACAGAGTTATTTCGAAGAGTAGTCAGATCGTACTCTCCTTAATTAATTAATTCACCACCCAAGGATCTGGGTTTAATTTAGCGAGCGGTCTGTCGTATCATATCGTCCTGATTTTATCTTAGTTCCATAGTTAGGCAAGAGTTATTCGATCATCAGTTTGTCAGCCACATTTGTTCCTTATTGTTTATCCCGTCCTTTGGGTTGTGAATGAGATTTGTTAATGAACAAGTAGACTGAGCTCATCTTGTTTAATCTAATTGGGAATTAACGTTATTTATTGATTTCTAACTCCGGCAGCCTGTTCATACATATCAACATCAATCAGTTTTGCTATGTGATTAGCATATAATGCAAAAGCAAACATAAATAAAAAGGAAGCCTGAAACTTTATTTATTAAATGGAAAGGAATAACATAAATTTTCTTATTACACATTCGGGAAATCAAATGCTAGAAAAATTATGAAAGTAAATATAATTAAAATATAAAAGAAATAAACTAGGCCAAATAGCGTCGTAGATGTCCGCTCTTCCACGCCCTTGGAAGTGTAATACCATTGAAAATCGCTAGCTTAAAAGTTCCTTTTCCAAGCCTCTATTCAGTGATATGTGGTCCTTCCTATATTAGATTCGTGTGCGATGGGGTAGGAAATTTCTGTTTCAGGATAGGGTCCTTAATTTCGAAGTTTCTAGGTTGAACTTTAGTGTTGTAGTACTGGCGACTCGGTATCGATGTGCAGCTGCCTTAAGATTGGCTTATGCGTGCTTCTCATCTATAAAGTCAAGATATTCTAAGAGGAGATCTTTATTCGTTTTGGGATCGTAGTAAGTCACTCAATGAGAAGGAATTTCGAGCTCAACGGGAATAATGGCTTCGAAACTGTAAGCAACGGGAAATGAAGTTTGGCCAATCGTGGACTATAGGTGGTCCTATATGCCCATAGTGTTGTAGGGATTCATCCACCCACCTGCCTCCGGCCTTCTCCAAACGCTTCTTCAGAATTGACTTTGTTATTTTATTTACAGTTTCAACCTGTCCATTTTCCTAATTGCGAGCAACCGTCGCAAATCTCTTTTCAAAATAATATCGTTGAAAAAAGTCTTTGAATCCAACACTGTTGAATTGAGTCCCATTGTAGATACAATAGTTCATGGAAGGCCGAATCGGCATATGATGTTTTGGACAGTAAAGTTGATTACTTCTTGGTTGTGATCATGGCTAAATGTTCTTCTTCGGCCCATTCGACAAAGTAAGCAACTGCAATGATAACGCACTTGGCGCGACCTTTTGGTGATCGGCAAGGAGCCGATAATGTCTATGCCCCCACATGGAAAACGACCATGGGCTAACCATTTGCATGGTTCTCAAAATTTTTGCATATAACTGGCATTTATCACATCATCTTACATAATCAGCAACGTCTCGATTTACTGTTGGCTAAGAATACCTATAACGGAGTTTTTTTGCCAAAGTTTGCCCCCTAGTATGATCTCCGCATCCCCCTTCATGAACTCAGAACATATTTTATCTCATCTTGAGCGACACATTAGAATAGAGGGACTAAGGGACCTTTCCTGTACATAATTCCTTCTTGCATAATATACTAGGAAGCTTTGCGAAGGACTTGTCGCTTTTCATTTCTTTTATCTAGCAGAACACCATGCAGTAAATAGTCTTTGACTGGAGTCTCCCACGGTTCCCTTTTAGGCTCGCTTCTAGTGTCTGGTCGATCTCCATCATATTTATACTTAGGTTATTTAATACTTTGACCAGAATAAAGCTCATATGTTGTGCACTACCGACACTAGCAAACTTTTCCAATGAATCAGCCTCTCTGTTTCGATCTCGTGGAATATGCAAAATGTCATAATACTCAAATTCTGTCAACAACTCTGGAACATGGGTAAGGTACGGGGCAAGTCGTTGTCCCTTGTCATGATAACCTCCCCTAAATTGGTACACTACCAACTATGAATCGGAAAATATTTCGAGAGATTTTATTCCAAGTTCTCTAGCAAGTTTAAGTCCAACAATTAGAGCTTCATATTCATTTTCGTTGTTAGTTAATAAGAAATCAAGCTTTAATGCATAACAGATTGATCGATTTTCAGGAGTTACAAGCACAGTCCAAGCTTAAAAACAATGATCGCTATATGCCACATCGGTATACAATTTGTACCGTACGACAGGGGATTTGCTGCTTTCTAGAGAATCACCCTGCATAGCTATAAACTCTACCAACGCCTAACTCTAGACAGCCCTCTGAGGAAGATAAGTAATGACGAATTGACTAAGTTCAATATTCCCCTTGAGTAATCTTACAAACGTCTCAGGTCGCTGTAGGACCTATCGTAACGGCTGGCTAGTATACACATCAATCCATTATGCCTATAAGTGTAGACGAAGCTTACGCGATGCAATTAGTAAGTAGTATGCCAATTTCTCTATTTTCAGATAGTTCCTTTCAGCTCCCATTAATCGTTTGCTGATGTAATACACCGGCCTCTGGATCTGTTTCACCTTACGAAGTAATGCAGCACTTATAGCATGTGTCGATACAGCCAAATAAATATACAACTCCTCATGATCCACCGGCTTTGACAATATGGAGGTCTCTCCAAATGAATCACCAAAGCTTGAAACGCATCTTTACAGTTCTGCGTACATTCAAAGCTTCTTTTCTTTTCCTAATCAAATCGAAGAAAGGAATGCATTTGTCGGAAGCTCTAGAGATAGATCGGCTTAAGGCAGCAACTTTTCCATTCAGACTCTATACTTGGTTCTTGACGCTTGAATATCACGAATAGCTTGAATCTTCTCGGGATTACCTTCTATTCCACGAGAATTGACAATAAATCCCAAGAATTTTACTGATGAAACACCAAAAGAACACTTCAAAAAATTGGTTTTCATCTTCTAATTTCAAAGGATGTCAAACATTTCTGCCAAGTCTCTGATTTGGTCGCTTGATCGTCGTGACTTTACGAGCATATCATCCACGTACACTTCCATTGTTTTTTCGGTCTAGTCTTTGAACATCTTATTTACTAAGCGCTAATAAGTTGCTCCTACATTCTTCAATCCAAATGGCATTACTACATGGTAGTACAGTCCAACATCAGTAATAAACTAGTGTGCTCCTGATCGGGGATATGCATTGGAATTTGGTTATATTCCGTATATGCATCCATGAAAGATAGTAATTGTGTCCTGCGGTTGAATCCACCAACTGGTCATCCTCGGAAGGGGAAAACTTTCTTTTGGACACGCCTTGTTCAAATTTGAATAATCAATGCACATTCTTCATTTCCCATTTGCTTTCTTCATATGTACAGAATTAGATACCCATTTAGGGTAGAGGGCATAGCGGATAAACTCATTGACTTTTAGTTTATTCACCTCCTCTTTGAGAGTTCCAGACCTCTTAGGATCTATACTATGTCTTTCTTGCTTTACCGGGACATATCTCAGGACGATATTCAATGCATGGCTTGTAATAGTATGCAAAATTCCACACATGTCAGAGTGAGTTCAAGTGAATACATCTATATTGTCTCGGAGAAAGCCAGCAAGTTTCTTCATCATTGGAGGGCTAAGTTGTAACCCAATCTTTAGGACAAGTGATGGGTCATCGTAGCTAACCGTAATATCAATTATCAGCTTAGCCGGTGCAGCATTGGTGTCTTTAGGATCCTCTTCATCATCTCTTGGATCTATATCTCTATAGAAACGATTGTGCCACCCAAGCCAAGGCTCAGGCGGTAGTTGTCAATCTACGCTAACTTGGATGCAAACTATCTTATCCACGCCATTACCTTTTTCTTTGCGTCAAGCTTCCCTCAACCCAGCTACATAACAGGCACGTCAAAGTCGCCTGATCACCATGAACAACTCCTACACCATTATCCATCAGAAACTTCAAAGTCAAACACCATGTGGCAAGAGCTGGAAGGAATTCAGCCAGGGCCAGTCGACCTAGAAAAACATTGTATGGAGAGTCAACATCCAAAACAATAAACAGCAAGATTCGCACTCTTCTTTGCTCACCATCTCCCAACTCAATAGGCAACACCACGTAACCAACAGCTCCGGTTGCAACGCCGTTAAAACAATATATACGAGTTTTAGACAGTTTTAAATCTTTGGCTTCTATCCTAATTTGATCATAAGCTTTTTTGAAGATTATATATTCACCAAACTTCCACAATCAATCAAAATCCTCCTCACCAAAGCATGATCAATCGTGGTTGAAATGACCATTGGGTCCATTATCGGCGCCTCTACCTTATCTACATCTCTGTTCTTAAATACAATATCACCCGCCATCACACGTTGTTGTTTCCTCGGAGCTTCGTCCTCCATATTCAAGTAACATTCAAAATCCATAGGCCTAATTGCACTAGCATAGCATATCATCTCTTTCCCACTCCTATCCGTCTGGGCGGTCCTCTAACTATCGTATTTATCACCAGTCTTCCACCAGACGGTGCAGGCTCCTCTGTCCTACGTAGAGCTTATACTCTATAGGGATCAGATGTCCTCTGCCCGCCATCCTACGTGGTATTCACAAACTATTGCAATTTCCTTTCTGGAAATAACGTTTCTCCAGGAGATGCATGCATTCATTTGTATTGTGTTCATGCCACTCATGAAATCGATAGTATTTCCCGGTCAGTTTCTACTTCTCTGTTGATTCTTTTGAAGGCGGCTTCCTATACTACATGGTATTGCAAGTGGACAGATATATATTCTCCAAGGACCTATTCAGTGGCATGTAATTATCATACATTTGAATCCTAAGCTTTAATCTTCCAGAATCCCTCTTTCGCTCACAATTCTTATCTACGCCTCTATTTTGCTAATTTGGTTTATTCTGAACATTCGTTTGGACTTTCCCATAACTGTCGTCAAACTTTCTTATTGCAATGTTACTTTATACTCCTTCTCCACTTGGTCCTGCAATGTTCTTTTTTCTGGTGGACCTGGCTTCCTCTTTTCTCAGAAACTGAGCCGGTTATCGTAAAAGCTCTCCAATATTGTAGGCGGTTTATTGGCTAGCCAATTTCCAAAATCAGCCTATGGATCAATCCCTCTCGTCACGGCCATGAGTATCGCACGATCATTTGGATTACCAACCTCCATAACAGCTATATGAAATCACTCCAAAAGATTTTTTAGCGACTCCTATGGAGTTTGGATCATGTTGGAAAGGGACATCACGTCTTTAGAACGAGTTGCGTGCATCAAGAATTGCTCCACAAACTTGTTTGCCAACTCCTCGAATCTAGAGATTGATCCCAGGAAGTAGTCTCATTAGCTACATCGTTGCTATTTCGAAAAGAATTATGGGAAAACATCTGCACTTGGTCGCATCATCAGCTCGCGTAGAATCCATCAGCCATTTGTAACTCATAATATGTTATTTAAGTAAAATAAATATTTATATAAGTTCATAAATATAGTTTTATTTAATTTAAGTAATGATATACATATTTGTTTGTGTGTGTGTGTCATATACATATATGTGTGTATGTGCATGTACATCATATCATCTCGGACAAGGTATAACATGTCTGTGTATAGAAGTTGAGACTTACATTGCAATAGACACATTAGCTCATTCGATATGCAAGTATATTTGTCCAAATATATGTATGTGTATGAACTATTATTTTATATAAAAATTATAAATATACATGTGTGTCTTAGGTTGTTTTAAATAATTTTATATAAATAATATATATATATATATGTACATATATAATCTTATAAATAAAGTGTTAATATTATATATATACACACACATATTGATACAATATATTGACTTTAGTGCATATAAGTATTTTATATGGCTTAATTGGTTCCGGTAAAATCCAATTCCATTTTGTTTAGAGTTACCTAACCCTTACTTTTATTCATGCTAATTCTCTACCTCGCAACTATATCATATTGGACTTATGGAATTTGGTAATATTCAAAATTCCAATATCTTCCATATTCAATTCTATAGTCCACGCTCAAATTTCTTGGTTTAATAATAACAATTATCGTTAACTGAAATACTTTAGGTGGAGACTTTGACTTTGAGTTGACTTGAGTTGAGTGTAATATCAATCTCATATAACATATGAGACGTATCATCTCTTGAATACTACTTCACATCCAATACTTCTTTTGACCCAACTATAGTCACTTGATGGACGACATGCTATGATTAAACTATAATCAAAGCAGAGCATTTATGTTGAAGGTTTATGGTATTCTCAAGTTAACAGAACGTGTAAATCAGCCACATCAATATTTTCCATTTAACCTTACTTATTATAAGCATTAAGGTTCATGGCATACCCCTATCTCTATCACTCACATCATCATGTATCGTTTGATTCAACAATATAGGTACTTAAGCATAAAACTTAACCTTTGTCTATGATCTTCTTCTTCGAGCTTCATTGTTGTTAGTGGGGAATTATTGGATAGTTACTTCAAAACTTGAATTCTTTTCATTGTTTGACATTTCTATTTTGTATCATTCATCCCTCTTTACTTTCTCTCTTTCCCACTTAGAAACAAAATAATTCATTCAAGAACAAAATCAGCTTTAAGATATAAGCATTTCTGAGCAATGGTTCATGCAATTATTCAAATCATTCAACATTGAGTGTACAAGTTTAAAGGATTATTAAACTTGAGGATTGGACAATAATTATCAATTGCACACTATAATCATGCCTAATTTCACTTTAAAGATGGGGGTCTGTCTACGGTGCACTAAGCTCCTATAGATATCCAAACTGCATGCAACCATGTTGTCCATTGTTCTACCTACGCAAGCCAGGTCACCATAAGATTTAGACTTGCCTGATAATGGCAGCGTTGTCGTTCTCATCACCTTTAAGGAACTTGTTGGTGCATTCTTGGAACTCAATATCTTGGTCATTGAGCATATCATCCTCACCATTGTAGTAGTTGAACAGTATAGGCAGACAGCAAGGGGATGCCAGAATGAGTACAATATTATCCGATGCACTGGCTGAGTTTGAAGCCATACTTGATAGGATAGAGAAGGGCTTGGTGTTAGGTGATGATCAGTTCTACTGAGGCTGTTGCGCGTACGTATAGCAGCCGAGGCAATGTGGGCGAGGCAAGCACGAGGGAGAAGATCTTTAGCCATTGATGATCTTTCGGATTTTCGAGCATTATTGCTTTTGAAATATGGGGAGGCATGTTTATCTAGCAGCCTTAGGTAAAAGGAGTTGACGTTTGCAGCTAGCTTCAGGTTAGGGAGGAGCAGAGCAAGTAGTGGATTGCGTCGGTAATAAAAGTATGGTGTGGGTTGCAATAGTGAAACGGGATGGTCATGAAAAAATGAGGGCGTGACTGGAGAATAAAGCTATCTCTTTTGGTTTGATCTTTGAACATAACTTCATGAAGGGGAATATACAGTGTTGAGTTGTTTAATTCAATATTCATGAAGTAAGATTGCAGGCAAGTCTGCTAATTATCATGGGAGATTACCTTTGAATACCCAAGCCCTAGTGCACCAAGAGCATGGCTAATGTATGTGTTTGCCAGGAGCTCTCTCGAATGCTGCTGCAATAGAGCCCCTTGCAGTTTGATGCAGGTCGTTGTGAGGTACTCAGGTAGACAGTGGTGATGGATTTGAGAAAGAGAGCCGATGAAGAGTAAGAGAGAACGTGGAGGCAGGGCGGAAAGGAGATGGCTAGTGATGAGAAGGCGGTTTAAAGGAGCAAGCGTAGGAGGCAAAAGAGGCGGGTAGACGAAGGGTTTGGAAGCGACGGATTGTTGGCCGAGTAGAGGAGGAGGAGGCAGGGAATTGATGCAGCGGTGGATGGATGAGCATGCAATGTCAGGTTTTAGTCGTGTATGGAAAGGAGGAAGAAAACCAAAGCAATGGTCGAAATTAACAATAACTGATAAATTTTTAGCTTTATATTTATTTATTTATTTGCAAAGCCTTTTTAAGTTCAACCGTTTATTTTTAAAAAAAACCATGTATACATATAGCCAGATCGGATCGAAGGGCAAGGCTGCTAAGACGCCTGCTTTGGGAAACCTATCCGGCAACAATGAGGTGGTAGTGATGGGTTTAATGTGTTGTATGACAAAGTTAAATGAATATGTGATGTAGTGCAACAATATTGATTGAGTAGGGCAATCCTAGTTCAAACAAAGGCAATGTGCATTATTTTTGCTCAACTGCCAGATAACTGAGTTGGGCAACCAAATTACTTGGGCTATCCCTGCATATATATATCTCTCTCTCATTGCTACCCATGAACAAAGGGATTGCACTAATATGCAAACAGTGTGGTCATTCATGCACCGAAATAGAATGATATGCCTAATGAAGTCATCATGCATAAACGATTATGTAACTATTTTCTACAGTTGCAATTATTTCAAGGTTAATGGTATTCATGTCGATTTGAATTTGCGAGCTGCAACTTGGTTTGGGCATAATAGATCAAAATGTAGAGCCTACATGGAGGGTACGAATGCAGACACAATCTTAAATTTCATTTGTATAGATTAAGACATGTTTCATTGGTTTTTATATAATATCAATTTATTCAATATATCATTTGATAGTATAAAAGTGCAGATAGGTTATCATGTCGTACATGCGACATTCGATGAAGTTATTAGACTTGTATATATTCAGATAGGGCATGCTCCAACGTGCATTTTAGAACGTAGTAGCAAGCACAACCCTTTAAACATGTCTTTAGGGGCGTAAAAACAAAATAATAGCAGTAATGATATTATTATCATTATCAATTTTCATTGTTAGGTTAAAACGATCTGGAACCATTTACAGTGATTGGAGAAAAATAAGCAATTCTATATCACTTGAGCTGATGCGCACACATAATATAGCAGAATACCAGAGTGTCATAATTTCAGTTGCATGAGCAGAAGCAGCAAATTGTAATTCATCGTCATTAGTCCAATGCAAAAATAAGTCCGCTTTTAAAATTTTAACTGTCAATTGCAGTCGAAATCCCCTTCAGTTTTATAGTGAATCAGTGAATCACATACTTTGCTACTCGAACTGAAAAGGCTTCAATACCGCAGTTTTGACAGCTTGATACTCCTCGACATCAAGGTTCTCTCTTCGTGATTGTACTTTGAGCACTAAAAGGCATACCGCTACCTCAAATAAACTGTCTGGATTGGTTCATCTTCAAGTGCAGCCCACCACCAAATGTCTCAAGCCAATTTTGAATGTGTAGGTTCTCTGATTTCTCTCTCCATTTGCTACCTACATTTCCAAAAGTTATAGGATCCAACGGAAGGACTTCCACAGTCCTCAATACCATATCTAATAAACTACAGGAACTAATCCTATGACCATCTTCTAAATTTTCTATTACGGACACTACACAATGTTCTCCTGATGAAGACAGAGATTTAATATAGTAATCTCCCTTCTTATAATCAAAATTAGCTTTCGGCAGCCTAATGATTCTTGCTGAGTACAGATTAAACAAAAAAAGCAAATTGCTTTTTTATGGACAAGTGATGCAGCACACCATGTTAAGTCGTCCTCCTTAAGTCGCTCGATGGCCTTAAATCGTTCACTTGCCTTAAGTCGCCCGCGACATAACGAGATAGATGATGCAGTGGAGGATGATGCAGCCAACAGCGAATTATGCCTTGAGTCGCGACATAGCGAGTTATGTCTTGATTCGCCTACTCTTAAGTCGCCTGCCGACTCAAGAATTCAAAGCCGCGTTTCTTATATCGCTCCTACCTTAAGTCGCTTGCATCTTATGTCGCCTGCTTCCTTAAGTCATATGTCGCTTAAGCCGCCCTAAAGTTGTGCTATCTTTTTAGGCTGTATGTCATTATATTGTATGATGTTGTGTCGCATTGTTGTTGTGTTGTATTCTCCTTATGTCGTATGTCGTTATGTCGTGTGATGTTGTAATTCGTGTTGTAATTTTCTTATGTTGTATGTTGTTATGTCGTGGGTCGTTGTAACCTGTATGTTGTTAGGTCGTGTGTCACCTGTGTTGGGTCGTATGATGTTAGGTCGGTTGTGTTGAGTTGTAATTTCCTATAAATAGGGGTGTGTTGTCATTGTAAAGGGGGTTGATTTTGAATAAAATTTGTGTGTGAGCTTTTGCCACCATTATTGAAGTTGAGTGTGATCTTCTTCTTCTTTCCTTCTTCAGGTTATTCGTGCGCGAATCAACGAAGTAGAAGCCAATTCTCAGTATCACTTGCGAGTGATCAACGATCGAATTGTAGATCTTTCAACATGGTATCTTGCGAGATCAATGGGTTGAAGATAGCTAGATTCCGGCATCGACACGACCAATGGAATTGGGCATTTATCGTTCTATCAAAGTTAAACCGCTGCGTCAATTAGGTATCAAGCTAGATCAAATCCGAGTAGAGCCATTTCAGATCCGAGACAATTCAAAGCCAGATTCAAGCCATATCAGATCCAAGTTAAATCTAAGTCGAGCCATATCAGAGCTAAAGTAGAGACCGAAGCATCAATTTGTATCAAAGTTAGATCAGAGATAGAAATGAGATTGTTTAATGATCATGCCTCCGAGACGTGCTAATCGCTATCATAATGTTGAAGATTTGTATAGAAGACAAGAAGCTGAGCAGATGAAGCAATGTATCAACGAAAATTTCAAGGAGGGTATTGAAAAGTTGGAGAAATTGATGAACGACGTGAATCGAAATCAAAGGAGAACGTCACCAGTTTCGAACCAGAGTGGAAATAGGGTTTCACCATCGATTTTGGGAGAAAGGAGGATGTCACCCCAGTCTTATCGAGATAGGAGAGAATCATCAGTTTCAATGATGCGAAACCACCATGGGTATGGAAATGAAGAGGGAAGAACTCAACATAGGTTTGAAAATGAACCATATCGTGATGCTGAAAGACAGGGTAGAAGGGGCATGCCTAGTCGTAGAGATGTAGATGGTCAGGATCGATATCGAAATACATATGATTTTGAGGAGGATGGTGAGGGAGGTAGTATTCATTATCGAAATCGAGGCCAAGTGCAAAATCAATATCTGGATTCAGAAAATGATCGTAAATGGGAGTCAGGTATGAGGATGGAAATTCCAGAATTCAAAGGTGATATGCAAGCAGAAGAATTTCTTGATTGGTTGTCGAATGTTGAAGAAATTTTGGAATTCAAGGAGGTGCCTGAGAATCGTAGAGTCCAATTAGTTGCTACAAGACTAAGGGGAAGAGCTATGGCTTGATGGCAATAAACTAAACTAACTCAGGAGAGAATGGGAAAATCAAAAGTTGTCACTTGGGAGAAGATGGGAAAGTTGATCAAAGCGACTTTCTTGCCGTACAATTATCAATCTCTTATGTATCAACGTTTGCAGATTTTGAGACAAGGGACGAAGACAGTGAATGACTATGCAGATGAATTCTTTCAATTGGTTGCAAGGAATGATATTATGGAAACCGAGGAACAGCTAACGGCTAGATATATTGGAGGGTTACGAATGCAAATTCAAGACATGGTGACTATGTTTAATCCAATGTATGTTGCTAAAGCACATCAGAAAGCTCTAGCTTGGGAGAAACAAGGGAGACGAGAAAGTGGTGTGTTTGCGGGTTCTAACAACCAGAATAAGGGTGCTAGTAGCAGCGCTAATGTTTCCAAGGCAGTCAGTAAACCAATTGTCAATGAAGCCGCTAAAGCAAAGGTCAATAACAGTATTAAGTGCTATAATTTTCAGGAGTTTGGCCATAAAAGTAATGAATATACAAAGCCAAAGAAGAGAGGAGAGCATTAGTTGCAGAGGAATGTGAGTATGAGCATGTGGAAGCTGAGATTGATTATTCTCAACCATCGAAGTTTGATGAAGATGAAGAAGTTGTGTCAGGAGATGAAGGATGTAACTTGATGATAAGGAGGTCTTGTTTATTCCCAAAGCATGAGAATGATTCTAGTTGGCTGAGAAGCAATATCTTTCAGTCTACATGTACTATCTTGGGGAAGGTTGGTCGATTTGTTATTGATGCGGGAAGCTGCGATAACATTATTTCTGAAGAAGCTGTTACGAAGTTAGGGTTGAAGACTGAAAAACACCATAGACCTTATAAACTGGCATGGCTAAAGAAAGGTGGAGAAGTGACAGTAGGAAGACGAGGATTTGTTACATTTTCTATTGGAAAGGAGTACAAAGATGATATATGGTGTGATGTTGTAGATATGGATGTGTGTCATCTACTGTTGGGAAGACCGTGGCAATATGATAGAGCTGTACAACATAATGGTCGCACCAACAGCTACAGTTTCGTGTTCGAAGGGACCCAAATTACCTTAGTTCCTAAGAAGCGTGAACAAAGTGAAAGCAAGCCAGAGAAGAAAGTGGAATCAACTAGTCTATTATCTACGAGAGAATTTGTTGAAGAAGTGAAAGATAGTGCTGAATTGTTTATGTTGATTGGGTATGAAACAAGTGAAGTTCTTGAAATTCCTGCGGAGGTTAGACCGGTGTTGGATGAATTTGAAGATGTCTTTCCTACGGAATTACCCAAGGAATTACCGCCACTGAGGGGTATACAACATCAAATTGATTTAGTGCCTGGTGTTGTTTTACCGCATAGGCCACATTATCATATGAGTCCAAAAGAGCATGAAGAGTTGAGGAGACAGGTTGAGGAGTTGCTTGAGCAAGGGCGTGTTCGAGAGAGTCTCAGTCCTTGTGCTGTGCCAGCTCTGCTGGTACCGAAGAAAGATGGTTCATGGAGAATGTGTACCGACAGCAGGGCACTCAATAAAATAACTGTCAGAAATAGATTTCCTATGCCAAGACTTGATGATCTATTGGATCGACTTAGTGGGTCTGTACTCTTTTCAAAGATCGATCTTAAGATTGTTCATCATCAGATTCGTATTAAACCCGGTGATGAATAGAAGACAACATTCAAGACTTGGGAAGGATTATATGAATGGATGGTTATGCCATTTGGTCTATCTAATGCACCAAGTACATTTATGAGGGTGATGAATCAAATTTTCAGACTTACATCAGGAAGTTTGTGGTAGTCTACTTTGATGATATCTTGATATATAGTGCTAGCACAGAGGAGCACATTCAACACTTGCGAAAGGTGTTAACTATTCTTCGTCAAGAACAGTTCTATGCAGCAATGAAGAAGTGCGTGTTCATGACGCCAAGTGTTTTATTTCTGGGTTATGTCGTGTCTGAGGAAGAGATACACGTAGACCAGAGTAAAGTAGCCGCAATCAGAAATTGGCCACTGCCCAAAACTATAACAGAAGTCAGAAGTTTCCATGGGTTAGCTTCATTCTACCGAAGATTTATACCACACATTAGTAGTGTAATGGCTCTTGTTACTGATTGTATGAAAGGAAAGTAGTTTTCATGGACAGAAGAGGCAGGATCTGCATTTGAGTAAATCAAGGAACTTTTAACCTCGGCACCGATTCTAGTGTTGCCAGATTTTCAATTACAATTCGAGTTACATACGGATGCATCGAAAGTGGGAATTGGAGGAGTGTTGAGTCAGAAGGGATGTCCAATTGCCTATTTCAGTGAAAAACTTTCTGGAGCAAAGATGAGATACAATACTTATGATGTGGAGTTTTATGCTATTGTGCAGGCTGTGAAGCATTGAAGACATTACTTGTTCCACAAAGAATTTGTTTTGTATACGGAACATGAAGCGTTGAAACATTTACAAGGGCAAAAAAAATTGCAGCTAGGCATGCATCGTGGATAGCTTATTTGCAACAATTTAAATTCGTCATGAAGCACAAGTCTGGAGTAGCTAATCGCGTCGCTGATGCATTGAGTCGGAGGGAGAATTTACTAACAACCATGCGAGTTGAGGTGATGGGTTTTGACTTACTTCCAGATCTTCTTGTTTCAGATTCATATTTTTCTGAAATCCTAGACAAAGTCAAGCAGGGAAGTATGGATGGATATATGCTGGTTGAAGGTTTTCTGTTCAAAGGAAATCAGTTGTGTATTCCAGGTTGCACTTTACGAATGAAAATCATTAAAGAATTACATGAAGAAGGACACGTGGGTCGCAACCGTACTATGCAGTTGATCTCAAAGTCTTATTTTTGGCCGTCAATGAGGAAGGAAGTTGAAAGGTTCGTTCAGAAGTGCCATATTTTTCGAGATTCAAAGGGAACCGCGACAAATGCAGGTTTATATATGCCGTTACCTATACCTACTAAACCATGGGTGGATGTTAGTATGGACTTTGTATTGGGTTTGCCGAGGACGCAACGTGGCAATGATTCTATCTATGTGGTGGTTGATCGGTTTTCAAAAATAGTACATTTTATCGCATGTAAGAAGACGGCAGATGCATTTAATGTCGCACGGTTATACTTCAGAGAGATCTATCTTCTTCACGGGTTGTCTGAATCTATTATACCGGATAGAGACACTCGTTTTATGAGTCATTTTTGGATAAGTCTATGGAGAATGGTCGGGACAAAACTGAAATTTAGTAGTGCTTATCATCCACAGACGGATAGACAGACAGAAGTTGTGAATAGATCTCTAGGTAATCTATTGAGATGCCTCGTGGATGAAAATTTGAAGAGTTGGGCTTCCAAGATGTGTCAAGCTGAGTTTGCACACAACCATGCAGTTAATCGTAGCACTGGGTTCAGTCCATTCCAGGCCGTTTACTCAACAATCCTTAAGGGACCACTGGATTTATCTATAGTACCACAGCAGAAAGGAGTGATCCAACGAGCTACTGATTTTGTGAATGAATTACAAGAGTGCCACAAGGTTGTGCAAGAGCGATTAATTAAGGCGAATGAGAAATAAAAGCAATCTGCAGATATTAAACGACGAAATATTGAGTTCAAAGAAGGAGATTTTGTTTATGCAATATTGACTAAGGATCGATTTCATGTTGGTACTTATAACAAACTAGTTGCTAAAAAGATTGGTCCTTTGGAAGTCGTAAAGAAGATTAATGAGAATGCTTATCGGTTAAGACTGTCGGATCATATCCATACTGCGGATGTTTTCAACGTCAAACACTTGATTCCATATCATGAGAATGAGTATGTCGAAGAAGAGGAAAGTGTAAATTCGAGGTCGAATTATTTTCAACCAGGGGAGGATGATGCAGCGCACCATGTTAAGTCGTCCGCCTTAAGTCGCTCGATGGCCTTAAGTCATTCACTTGCCTTAAGTCGCCCGCGACATAATGAGATAGATGATGCAGTGGAGGATGATGCAGCCAATAGCGAGTTATGCCTTGAGTCGCGACATAGCGATTTATGTCTTGAGTCGCCTACTCTTAAGTCGCCTGCCGACTCAAGAAATCAAAGCCGCATTGCTTATGTCGCTCCTACCTTAAGTCGCTTGCATCTTATGTCGCCTGCTTCCTTAAGTCGTATGTCGCCCTGAAGTTGTGCTATCTTTTTAGGTCGTATGTCGTTATATTGTATGATGTTGTGTCGCATTGCTGTTATGTTGTATTTTCCTTATGTCGTATGTCGTTGTGTCGTGTGATGTTGTAATTCGTGTTGTAATTTTCTTATGTCGTGTGTTGTTATGTCGTGGGCCGTTGTAACGTGTATGTTGTTAGGTCGTGTGTCACCTGTGTTGGGTCGTATGATGTTAGGTCAGCTGTGTTGAGTTGTAATTTCCTATAAACAGGGGTGTGTTTTCATTGTAAAGGGAGTTGATTTTGAATAAAATTTGTGTGTGAGCTTTTGCCACCATTGTTGAAGTTGAGTGTGATCTCCTTCTGCTTTCCTTCTTCGGGTTATTCGTGCGCGAATCAACGAAATAGAAGCCAATTCTCGGTATCACTTGCGAGTGATCAACGATCGAATTTTAGATCTTTCAACACGGTATCTTGCGAGATCAACGGGTTGAAGATAGCTAGATTCCGGCATCGTCACGATCAATGGAATTGGGCATTTATCGTTCTATCAAAGTTAAACCGCTGCGTCAACAAGCAACCACTGCTCCTTTGAGAACAAAACAGTTGAATCTTCGGATTCATCTATCTTTAAACAAAGTGGTCGTTATAGTTAGGACTGTAGATATATGATAAGACATTGAAATCATATATCAATGTCCAAAATCCTTTTCTTGAAAGATTAAGCACGCCTCTCTTGTTGCACTCCAAATCTCTGAACCTGTCAAAACTCTTTCTAAAATTCATGTAACCTACAAAAGACAGCTCATCAGCTATCGTCTCCGTAAGGCCGTCTGGCACATCACTCCATCTTTTTATCACCCGTATTTCAAGATTTTATTCGTTTAAATAGCAAACAATTTTCATAAGGATGCAAAAACATTTATACATTAATATATCACAACTCACGATAATAAGTCAGTAAAATATTGACCGGTTAGGATAAGATCATGATGGAAAGGAAACAAGATAAATTATGTATTGAATGCCAACAGACCAGAACCTCATTTGGTTTTAAACGATCCTCAAATTTTCTTACGAGGAAGTGACGACTCTTTCTGAATCTTAAACAGGAAAAAGTAAACAGATCAAAGTTTACATTGGTGAATGGACAACAAGAGTTAGAAAATACTGGTAACATTTTATATCCAATCTAAGTGTACGATGAAAAGGAAAGGAGATGAAAATGTAATAACACTTTGCGTAAATTAACTCACCTTCATCTTAATTGCTCCTATCAAAATATTCAATTCTTAGTCGCTGTTCTTGCCAGTAGCATACATAAAAGCATCGACTACATACCAATACTCCCTCTAATTCCCTACCAATGCACATGATAATGTAGGCTTATGTAGGTTTTGCCTATATTATTTGACTAATGTTGGTTTTGCAACTATTCATTGTTTGCATGCATTTATAGAAAAAAAATTACATCATAATACTTAAGCATCCAAACATATCATCTTTGAAAAAGATAGATTGCAATTTTCAATAATTCTATTGATACCACAACTATTTCACATATTAGTTCGTCATCTAATGGATATGTGGTGGAAGATACTTTTGTAAAGAATTTGATGTTAAATGCTCATTGGATTATAATCAGGCAGATGAAGTAGAATATCAAGGTACTGATATTTTCAAAATGATACATTATATTCAAGTATGAAAATTTTAACCAATCGACCTTGTTTCCAACATGACAGAAACGTACATTGTGATGACTACTAAACAAGTCCTCATTCATAGTACTGGCTCTACAATTCTTAATAAATATGCCAAATACAAGAATAGTTTATGTTAAGAACATTACCTTTATTTGTTCGAGTTCACAATACACACAAGAAAAGCGCTAAACGTTAAAACGCGAACGAAAGGAGGTAACGTTTGTTTATAAGAGGTTTGTTGACTGATAATGAAATTGATGGTTTCATCGGCTACATAGGGCTACAAGGTTGTACAAAATAAAATAAATATGTATAAAAGAAAATGATCGGTTAAACGATTAAGTAACTGCTATATTTTTCCTAACCAATAATCGAGCCGAAATTGTTCGATTAAAGATCAAACGATGGACTGTTTTTTAGTAAGTCGATTAAGTGGAATTCTTGGTTCACCTCTGGCTGGCTTAATTGGTTAAGTGTCTAACCCTACCACCATGTATGGATAATACGCTTAAATGGTAAAATTAGAAGTTCCACCATGTATGGATAACACGCTTAAAGGGTAAAATTAAAAGTTCCGCCATGTATGGATAATACGCCTAAATGGTAAAAATTAAAACTTTTAACTGAAACCAGAGTTGAATCATAAATCATAGAGTCAAAAGATTTATGTTCTACCAATAACACTGCTCTGGCCGGTACAATGTGCATGCGTATGAAATTGATTCTTAATGATTCAGATTAAAAATAAAAAATCTTACATTGGAACAAAGTAGAATTAACCTTTCTTAACTTTAGTGTATACGAATATAGTGTCAAAATAGTAAATGAATATGGGATTAGAGCTCTACTATTTGAGAGTAGTGAATGGCATTGGAGTCCAAGCGCAGTTCAGATGAGAACTCTAGATGAAAATAGATGCTCATCGCATAAATTTGATAAAGATAAATGTCTTATTAAACAACCATAAAAATGATTACATAATATATATGAAATTAAATTGATCGTAATTAGATCAAGTTATTTATTAGTTTATCATGAGTGACGTATACAATGTTCGTCAATTTCACAATAATTTAACACTATTAGAGCCACAAAAGTGAAAAAAAATTACGCATGATTAAATTTTTCTCGTGATTATAGTGAAATATTTGTATATCAAATAATTTTGAAAGCCTAAAGCACGATAATATCGGAAAAAAGTTTTTATTTTATTTTATTAGGCTGACAACATTGATTTAGATTTAGAAATGTTTAGAAACTCAATTTAAATCATAAACAAAATTATGGCAAAAAAATCATTAAAATCAAATTTCAAAGACATGGAAAAGTGTAGGGTGACTTTTATTCTACCTTTGTTCTTGAATTATAATAAAGAACAATTGTTAATTTACTGATTATACATGTTGAAAGGAATATAGAAAAAGGAATGAAATTTGGAACATTTAGACACTAAAGAAAAATCTTCAACAAACAAATGGAGTAACTGAAAGTTTTTATCGTACTTGTATCGATTTTGATCAAAATATGATTTGGTTGTTATGATTTGAATGTAGATGGCTCAAATTAAGGACTTGATTTTAGGATTGGATTATAAAAAAATTATAAACAATTTTTTGATGCTATACCATGGCATGAGCTATTTCTTTCACTTAGTGAATTAAAAAAATGATTCAGTTAAATATTGACGTAGATATATTGAAGAAACATAGAGAAATATCGATTTGATTGTGATGTAAAAGGAAAGAAGAAGACGGAATTCAGGGAAACAATAGTATTATTAGCGCTCGGCCTTGGGTATTGTGGAAGCGGTTACAAGAGGTTTAGGGAGTAATGGTTTTATGTTAATGAGAGTAACAATTTTATGTGGTATTTGTATGATTTATTAATATATGATCGAGAATTAAATATGCACCGGTTCTGAGATTTTTGTTACAAAAATAAAATAACATAAATACACACACACATCCATAGTATTAACCCAATATGCATTAAAATGTCATTATTAATTTTTAATTTTTAAGAAATAGTCAAAAAATCACTTTTTCCTATGCAATGGCATCCCTACCTTGTCCACTCCCCATTTTCCCGTTACCTGCCACAACTGCCATCCCATCTTCATCCTCTCCCACTTCTGACTTTACCAAACCAACGTACCTTTCGTCCTCTGCCTCTTTTCACTCAACCACCCCTCCTCTGCCACCACTGCCTGACCCGCCGCCTTTATATGTCCCTCCCTCCCTGCTAGGACCACCTCCCAAACCTTTTTCACCTGTTCTTCCTCCCCCACTTTCTCAATCTCGTTGGAATACCCTTTCAAAGCCAAGCCACGAAACGCTGGTTGTTTCGAGCCAGTCTCTTTCCCGTTGGTTTTTGATGAAGGTGTTCTCGTTCCACCCATTGAGGTTATTAATGCCGGGAATGTTGTTTGGGGTCAGAGTCTTATGGGTTTTTTCCTTGATAACCCCCTTCCATACATGGTTGTTCTGCACCACCTTAAGCGTGTTTGGCGACTTAAAGGCTCGATTGAAGTGAAGTCTGATGGACGTTTGTTCCTCTTCAATCTGTCTTCAGATGAAGACAGAAGGAAGATTATCCACTCTGACCCAATTGTGATGAGGAACAAGTTTTTCATTGTCAAAGAATGGGATCCAGCTATTGGTAATAGCGTTAGCACCATTAAGTCTATTCCAGTTTGGTTGAAGCTATCCAATATTCCCCTGTACTGTTGGTCTCACGTTGGAATAAATTGGTTGGCTTCTCAACTAGGTAATTTCCTTTGTATGGATGATAACACTGAAAAGTTGGAAAGAATAGGCTTTGCAAAATGTTTAGTTGAAGTTTCTGCATGCACTAAGTTACCTGACTCGTTCATGGTTAAGCTCCTGGATGGTACTGATCAGCTTGTCAGTGTTGATTATTTGTGGAAGCCTCTTATTTGTAGTGAATGTAAAAATTTTGGGCATCAGACATCTTGTTGTCAAGTGATGAAGAAATCAAATGCCAGTAATGCTGTTGAATTTCCAGCTGCAACTGCTGATATTAATTCAATGTCGGAGGGAATTGTTAATAAAACTGGCGGTAGAGGTGAGCAAAGAAATGTTAGTGCTCAAGGGGGGTGGAAGAAAGTCCCATTAAGAAAAGGCAAGGATTTCAAGCTAAAGAAAACAAATAGTGATAAAGTTTCAAAACTTACTGAAAATGTAATAGAACATAACAAGGACAAGTCTTTGGTTTTGCCACTGACCCCTGAAGCAAACATTGTAGGAAGTACAGTGGTGCAGTTACCTGTGCAATCCAAGACTGCTAATGGATTACATACAGAAGGAGGTCCTTCTGTAGTGCAAGTGCATGCAGAATCATCTTATCCCAAAGTGAACTTGCAAGAAGTGGGAAAGCTGGCTGGAGCAGAGTTGAATGCAAACCCCTTTTCTATTCTTTTGCAAGATATAATTGAGTCATCCGGAAATGATTCAATTACAAACTCCTTTGCGGATGGTGTGGACTGTACATTTACATCCATTCCTGATACCGGAATTACCATAGCTCCAACTAATCCTTTGAAAGTTGTGGAAACTACACCTGCTCTTTTTACTAATGTAAATATTCAGAAATCATGCATGACATCTGTTGCAGTGCATAAATGTGCAATTTCCTCTGGCCAATCAAAACCAACTTCTCTCAACTCCCATGCAAAGGTGGCTGATAACACGTACCTTTCAACAGCTCTTGAGCAATCTTTCTTAAATCAAATTGAGGGTTTTGTTTTTGATCTCTTTAAACCTTCTCCTCACTCAAATAATCCATCTACCTCTTCGCCACAATCTATCTCACCCAATCAAACCTCCTCACCCTATTCTTATCATGGTACCATACCTGGGTGGGTATCGCCACCTTCTCATCTGAACAAGCAAAGTCCCAGTGCTTTAAGATCCTCCTCTTTAATAGCCAAATTAAAATCTGTTAGGTCTGACCCTCCTACAACTAGGAGTAAGGCAAGCGTGCTCCATCTCTAACCTCTGTTGAATTATGAATAAAATTGCATCTTGGAATATCAGAGGAGCTCACAATCCTGTCAAGCTTGATCAAGTTAAGTCACTGATATATGAATACAACATTAAGATATTTGCAATCCTAGAAACCAAATTATCTCTTCCTTTAACGCAAAAAGCAGCCTCCTATATCAACCCTACTTGGCATGTCCATCACAATCTGGACTGTGCACGTTATGGTAGGATCCTAACAGTCCATGATCCCCTCTTTTTCACACTCACCCCCATTCTCACAACAACCCAGCTAATCCACTTTCAAGCCTACTTCATTCCTCTCAATATCTCTTCCTACTTGACATTTGTAGCTGCTTATAATGCTATAGTAGCGAGGCAACATCTCTTACATCTTCTCCCATCATTAAGGCAGAACTCCCATCCTTGGCTAGTTGTTGGTGTTTTCAACTGCTATTATAACTTGTACGATAAAGTTGGTGGTCTCCCTTTAATGCCAAGGGACATTGCCCCCCTCAATATCTCAATAACTGACTCGGATCTTCTTCCTATTGTTCGAACTGGTGTGCCATTTTCGTGGAACAATAGAAGTAAGACTAGGCAACGAACATATTCCAACATTGATTTATCATTTTGTAATGATTCTGCCTTAACTTTATTGCCAGCCATCATTGCGTATCTGCCACATCCTATCTTGCCTGACCATTCTCTTATAATCCTCTCTCCCTCCCTTATGCCTAGCAGAGGGAAAAAGTCTTTCAAATTTTTCAATATGTGGGTCAAAGACCCTGAATACTTATCTATTATATCAAAAGCTTGGTCTAATTCTTATTATGGAAATCCTATGTTTATCTTGTGTAGGAAATTGAAAGCTACTAAGACTGAATTACATAAATGGGCAACATGCAAATTTGTTAATGGCACCCTTGCTTCTTACTCTCTTAAGGACTTGCTTAAGAAGGCACAAACTTTACTTGATAAGGATCCTTCCAATCCTAACCTTTCCTAGAATGAACCCATCCTCTTTCACCAGCTTAATGAAGCCTTGGAAATTGAAGCCAACATGTTGAAGCAAAAAGTGCATCAAAAGTGGGTTAGAGAGGGAGATAGAAACACTGCTTTTTTCCATGCTTCTATCAAGCACAAGCAAACTAGTGACCACATCCATGCTTTGTGGGATGATGATGGTAATCACCGAACAACTTCTGACGAAATTGATGAATACTTGGTCTAACATTTCTCAAAACTTTTAGGTAACCATGACAATTTTGTTCCCAATCTCGATATTCTCAGCAATCTTCCTCTTCCAATTAAGCTCAACAATGTAAAACAAGCTTGTGACTAAGGTTAGTGAGAAGGAAATTAAAGATTCTTTCTTTTCTCTGAATGCCTCATCATGTGGTGGGCCTGATGGTTTTAATGTAGTCTTCTACAAAGCTAGTTGGGAAATAATAAGAAAAGATTTTATTGCTTCTATTCACAACTTTTTTAATAGATTCAAATTTCTTGGTGAGGCTAATGCTACTAACCTAATCCTTATACCAAAAGTCAGGCCCATTAAAAATGCCTCATCTTTTCATCCTATTTCATGTTGTAATGTTGTTTATAAGTGCATATCCAAGATTCTTGCCACTAGGCTTGTTTCTGTGTTCCCTCAAGTTATATCGTCAAATCAGTTTGCTTTTCTCCCCCCTCGGAGCATACTTGACAACATCATGATGGTGCATGAACTAATCAATGGTTATGGCAGAAGTCAGATCTCTCCAAGAACAATGCTTAAGCTTAATATCCCTAAAGCTTATGATTGTCTGCAATGGTCCTCTATTGTTCGAGTAATGGCACTGATGGGTTTCCCCAAAGTCTTTGTAGCTTGGCTTTATGTCTGTATTTCAACTACTTCTTTCTCTCTATGCTATAAAGGGAAAGTGACAGGTTATTTTAAAGGGAAACAAGGCGTGCGACAGGGGGATCCGATCTCTTCTTACATATTTATAATTGTAATGGAAGCACTGAACTGTATGCTAGCAATGAAATTTGAAGATAAATCTATATCTTACCATCCTAAGTGTAATGCTCAACAAATATCCTCCCTATTTTTTGCTAATGATATTGTGATATTTACAAAGCCAAATGACCATTCTATTTATGGCATTCTTCAGTGTCTTCACTCCTTTTTTGTTGCTACTGGCCTTAAGATAAATCTCTCTAAATCTCATATTCTTTTCTCTGGCATTAGCATGAGTGTAAAAGAACGGCTCTTGTCACTATCTGGTTTGCAGCCTATGGAAAATATGGTGACATATCTTAGCCTCCATTTTTGTACTTCCAGAGTTTCTAAGGCTCACTGCATCACACTGTATAATAAAATCACTTCTAAACTTAACTCGACAACCAGGTTGCTGTCCATGGCTGGTAGATTAGTTTAGTCAAGTCGGTTTGTTTTTCAATGACAGTGTATTGGGCAAGAACTTTCATTTTACCCACTAAACTGCTCACCATGATAAGAACTGCCATGTTAAGATTCCCCTGGACTGGTTCTATACACAATAGGAAGATTATTCCTCTCTCATACAGTAACTTGGAGAAGCCACTAATCAATGGTGGCCTAGGAATTATCAATATCTCAACTTAGAATATGGCAGCGGTGAGTGCCCAGGTGGATGCTGTGTTGAACATGAAGGACAGCCTCTGGGTGAAATGGGTCTGGAAATATCGTATTAAGTCTGAGAGTTTTTGGACTATGAAAGTCTTACAAAACACGAGTTGGATTTGGTGTAAATTACTCGAAATCAGAAGTTATCTTCTTCCTTTTGCTAGGTATTCTATTTCCCCTGGATGCACTGTTAAATTTTGGAAGGACCCTTGGTTGGATGATGGCGTCGTGTTAGTTACAAGATTGAGTGATCAGGAACGACTGCAATCACTAATACATGGGAATGCATGTGCAGTTGGGTATATTGATAATGGGAAGATGTGCACTCCCATCACCAGTAATCAAGTTGTCAATGCATTATGGTGGAGCTTGCGTAACCATGTTGTCCCTATCAGACATGAATCTGTTTTGTTATGGAAGGGTGGATCACACAGCATTGGTCGTGTTTATGATCTACTTCTTTATACTGATACTCTTCCTAAATCTTTTTGGGCTAGGTGATGTTGGAATAGTATTTATAGGGCAAGCAATAATTTAATGTTTTGGCGTGTTGTTCACAATGCTGTACTTACCAGAGATAAGTTATTATCAGTAGGAATGGTCGTTGATCCACATTGCCTCTTCTGCAACATGATTCCGAAATCAGTTGTTCACCTTTTTTTGAGTGTGACTTTTTTTCTGACATGGTGAATTCACTTTTTAACAAAATTGGTATGGCTAGCTATGATGGAGACTCAACTGCAAAATGGAATGATCTTAAGTCAACTGCGATGAATAGGAATGGTAAAAGGGATATTACCTATTTTGTGCTTAAAATTTACTTCAGAACAGTTTGGCAAGAACGAAATTCTCGGTGCTTTAACAGTGTTGCAACTGCTGCTACTCAAAAATGGTTCACAATCATGACTAGGATTGAAACTGGGTTAAGTTTCTCTTGTCATGGTTTCTCCCCACACAGTCGTGGGTTTTGGAATTGACTTGGCATAGTTTATGTTTTGATAAACCTTTTGTTTCATCATTTTCTTCCCTCTCGGCTCATTGTTGATGTTCTGTACTCGTTGTTGATGTTTTCTCTGGCATGTTTGGTTGCTGATTCTCAACAGTGTGGTACTTTTTGGTGTTTTTGTTTTGCAATTGTTGTCCTCCAATGTGTAAGTGTTGTGACAAAAGCTTGTTTTTTTCATTTTTTTTCTTCTGTACATTTCTTCAGTCAATAAACTCTGGTAGGGGTCCAGTCAACCCCGCTTGCATTTCAAAAAAAAAATTAAGAAATAGGATAAAAGTAGTATATTGAAATTGATTCCTTCTTTAATCTAATTTGAAAAATCTGAAAATTGAAAAATCCAATGAAAGTATGTTATATGGATTTGGAGATACAATTTTAATATACTAGAAGAGTTTGGATTGTAATAAGATAAGATACAGGTACGTTTGATAGGGAGAAAATGATTTATGCTTGTATCAAATGTAATTTATCTTTTAAGAAAGTCAAAATTTTCATTTGTCGAACTTTTGAAATATAAACCAATAAAGGGAATACTGTTAGTACAAATTATCATATACACTAACACTCAAAGGTTCGGAGATAGGTCTCCAAAAGAAGAATAGAATGTTGGCCGTGTAAGAGGGAGAGTGCCGAGACGCGATGTGGTTGAGTCTGGGGTCCAAAGTATTGAATCGTGGAGTGATATATTTAGTACAGGGAAAATAAAGTATAGAAAGTAGATGACACTGAGACTTTATAGTAGTTCGAAATGAAAGGTCTATACATCCACTATTTTTCTGTCCTCCTTATGAGAGCACGTGATCCTCTATTTACAATAGATTTAGAGCTTTCTTATTGGTGCAGGGGCCTTTCTCTTGGATAGCTGACCTGGCTTACTATAGGCAGCTTTGATTCAGACACTTGTTATCATCTGATAGAAGGTCAGATATAACACTTATGCATATATACAATTATATATCTATATATAAACATAGCCGCTTTTGATTCATTTCGTTTATTTTGACCGTTAATCTCCATTTGGGCTGCCTAAGCCATTGATTGTTGAGATCTATTTGGATGTCGCTGCTTCCAACTAAGCTTCTCGTCCTTACTTGATCAATAATCTTGGTTTCGGTCGATCCTCTGCCTAATGCTTTCAGACTGCATGCTCTCGGTTGCCAATTCCAAGGCTCATACACTCGTTAAAAACCAAATGATGGGTTTTGGAATTACAAGCCAAGATGCTTTCCTCTTTGGTATCTTGTGATTTATACTTTGTAAAAATTATGGTGTAACACATGCCCTCCAAAATTTACCTCATACGGTTGATATAAGGTGGACTTTGAAAATAATGAATTTATACGTCGCATTTTCTTGTTGGTTGCGATCTCATCATTTAGTTGATTTTGATCTCTCGGACAATGTGGTATTTTAAGAATTCTAAGAAAACTATCAGTGGCGGTATAACGCATGTGTTGTGCACAAGCAAACGTGACTCACTATACAGCACAATGCATGAAACTTTTGACCATGGCTTACTCTTTGCTAGACATTATTCGATCAACACTCACTCTTTGCACAATATCTTGATGTGACTCACTTAATGCGTTCGGCACAGTCGAATTTTCATGCCCCACTCTTTGCACGACACGATCGGTCGTGGCTCACTAATTACACGCCACTTTTTTGTCATGATTCACTCTTTACACGTCTCTATTGATCACGACTCACAATCATTGGAAATCTACCTAAGGTTTTGCATAACTAAGAGAGTTTTTCATAACCTTGATATACAATTATTGAGAATCTATCCACCTTTCTAACATTCTTGGGATTATACGTGGTTTTCTAAACTTTTGGGAAATTATAGATGCATGGTATTTAACAATGGCTCAATTTTTTATTTTTTTTAGAATCCACCTTATGCATGGTATTACAGTTCGGAGAGGCAAAAATATAACTTAAGACCATGATATCAAAATCTTTGAAAATCATGCTTGACGCTTGAAGCCATCAAGACTAAGTGACAAGTGAAACTGTTTTAGTGCGTAGAGGCAAAATCTACTTCGAGACCGTAAAGTCAAAACCTTTGAAAATCATGATTAACACTTGAAGCCATCTAGACTAAGTGATAAACGAAACAGTATGTCAAGAGGAAAAATCCACTTTGAGACTGTAAGATAAAAACTTTGAAAATCATGATTAACACTTGAAGCCATCTAGACTAAATGACAAGCGAAACTATTTTAAAGCCGAAAAGCAAAATATACTTTGAGGCCATGATGTCAAAACCTTTGGAAACCATGTTAGACACTTGAAGCCATCTAGACTAAGTGACAAGTTGAATGGTGAAATCGCTCACTCATCAAAATTGAGTAATGACCGGAAGGTAAAATCATTTGTTTATTAAAAATCAGTAATTGTCGTCATGTGAAATTATTTATTTAACTTAATTAATTTGTTGTCACGAGGAAAAACTAAGTAAATGTTGTGATGCCAAGCTAAGTAATTGCCAAAAGCCAAAATTAAGTAACTGTCGTAAGGCGAAATTAAGTAGTTGTCGTACGGCGAAATCATTTATTTGGCTAAGGATGAAAGCGTGACTTTGGAACTTGCATGATGATACTTGATCGTGGCTACTTCATGACTAAAAAAATTATATTTTGAAAGTTGCGTGACATTGCTTGATCATGACAATAATCACGGCTGAAATGCCTTTGATGCAAATTTTGAAAGTTACATGACGTTGCTTGATCAAGGCAATTATCATGACTACAATGTTTTGATGCAATATTTGAAAGTTGCGAGTCGTGACTAAAATATTTCTGATGCAATATTTGAAATGCTTAGGACATAGGAAAGTTGAAGTTCTTGTGTATCATACCTGAAGCAAGGCTAAGATATTGGTTATCGTGTCAAAATTGTGAACAAAACCGTTAATCATGTATCAGCTCCGTACAGGGTAATACCACATATGCTCGGCATTCTAAGTCTAAGGTACTATGTTGTCATCCGGTCTTTTTAATCTACATATTCCTGGGGGTTGATGTCATGAATTATCAAAATTCTTTTCTAATATGGGCCGAGAGATTCATTCACCGAACACTTCGTATTGGGCATTATTAATCGAAGGATGAGATCTCTCCTCTAAAATTTTCTAGTTTGCACTCCATAGTTGTTGTGCCAAGTTATCTTTCGAGTGTATTCTGACGTTCTCAGAGCGGCTCAGAGCTCGGGTAATAGATCTATTGATCCTATTTGGAGTTTCGTTTTCTATTGCGCCTTTTGGTGGGAAACGGTTTCTAACTTAACCGGGAGCGTACCTTTGACTTTGTAAGCCAAGGAGGAAGGAGTCGGTCTCGTTGAAGTCCTAAAATTCATCCTATAAGCCTACAAAACGAAAGGTAATCCATCTACCTATTTACCCTTCATTTTTTAATTTCTTCCTAAAGAAAACTTTAGTGGTCTTGTCGAATGCTTATGTTGCTCCGTTAGCTTGTGGATGGACCATTGAAGGGAAATTCTTATTGATACCATAATTTCAGTGACATTTCACAGACACTTGGCCCGAAGCTATTATCTTGTAATTATCTTATGTGGAAGACCGAATATCGCTTCTATTTTAGAAGTCGAAAGGGGACCTATAGGACCGATGCCCCCGACTAGGTTTTTTAAATGAGATTTAAATACTAAATCGCAAAGTTTGAATTTTAAATCTAAATGGGGTTTAAACCGTGAATCGTAGATTCAAAATATTCACGTTTTAAGGTTTGTATGCACTTTGAAGTTGATTTTGATATTTGAACTTTAACAATTACACTAAAACTTAAATTTCTCTATAATTCCATTTTTATTTTGTTTTTAAAACATTATAATGGGAATTATGAACCTAAATATAAGTATATTAAACATTTTAGTATGAGTTGAATGTGTTTTGATTATTGTATTAACTGAGATAGAATTGGAATGTAAATCGAATTGTAAATGGAGGGATTAGATCTGAATTTGGATTTAAATCGTAAGATTTTAAGAGTTTTGACAACAATGACTCCCGATATCAAAGGGTCACAAACTCATCATTTGGGTGAATTTGTTGGAAAAAGTTTTTAGCCTTTTTGTATAAAACCGGCACTTGCTACATCTTCTTGCATAATGCAATGCATCCTGATTTAGTGCAGGAATCTCCTTAAAGTATTCTCTCTACCAACATTCGATCACCGTAATGATCTCTGTGATCCATATTGCTGCTTTTAACTATGGTTGACTTTACGAGGTCATAACGGGGATACGAAGTTGCAAATCCTATCTATAGTGTATTCCTTCAACAAAAACGAACCTTGTAGCCTTATATTTAATCAATCTTGCTTTGGCAGCTTCCAGAGGTAGAATATCCCTAGTTACAAGTTAAATAGGCGGTGACATCTGATTTTCTACTGATGTAGATTCACTAGGTAACATAAGTCTTGGTTTAGCTAATACTTTCTTCGATACAGGTATGCTAGGCTTCTTTTGGATCTTGACTGGAATGGAATAAGATTCTCTTACATCCCTTAAGCTTATATATTTTACTAAGACATCGGCCCTCAAGCTTACATATTTTATTGAGACATTGTCCCAAATGTTCTAATTTTTGGGAATTCTTCTATGTGATAATCCCCAAAAGCTCTAAATTGTCGATCAACCGGCTTATTATGAATGGTTGATATTAGATCTCTGTTCTTCATAATGACCGAGAGCTGATCGATGACTATTTGAGAATCGCTATATATCTGATTCATCGAGACCTTAATAGAAATACCCATTTAATCCAGCAATTAAGGATTCCCACTCGACTGCGTTATTGAGGCTTCATATATACCGAAATGATCGTCCGAAATATCTTAGTATATACCCCGTGTTCATTTGAGGCTTCGCCAATCACAAGGTTATTAAGAGAACATTCATTTTTACTGCTTTGTTTCCCGCCTTAAGACCTAAGATCTATGTTTTTATGTTAAAAGCATGCTATTGAGGTTTTCTAATACTTTTTCGATTAAACTTTCGGAGATCCAAGACTATGACGTGCCCCCTAGGATTGATACTTCTGGAATTCTCCGATACATATAAAGAGGTTCAGTTTGAATTTCCAAAACATGAATCTTTCCTAAAACACAAAAATAAAGTTAAATATTTATAAAAATGAGATATTAAACTAATCATTTAATAAAGTCAATCAACCTCCTTTTTTATATAAAGTTTTCCATTTCTTAGGAAGGTCCTTCATGCTTGTCTATTCCATGTTCCTTCGCTTGACGGTAAACTGATTTGCTTGCTTGAACTCGATGTTACAATTTGCCGATGATGTTACTTATTTATATAGGATTCAAGATCCTTGATTTTAGTTTGTATGCATCTATTTGAATTCGTCTTCGGCCATTCGATTTTGTTTTAATGCTTGAGATTCATTTCTGACTATTTCAATTCACTTGGATAACACCGTTTTGAATTCTGACTTGGTTCGATTCCTGGATTGCCAAGGCGTTGATTTCGTTCGTTCTCGTTCTTGTTGTCTTCGGCTTTGACTTGATTTTGACGATGTTGATTTTGTTCGACTTTGGCCATACTGTTCACTGCCTCAGGTAGCACTTTCGACCTTGTTCAATTTTACTTGCTGTTTCATGACTCCGGCCATTATGTCTTTCACTGTTGTATCGCTTTGTTGATGATGCTCGACTGTTGAACTTGGTGGTCTTGTATCATATGATTACAGTTCTATGCACATTGTATTTCATGGTTGCTTTGTTGCCACATTAATCCCTCTGGCCATTTGTGTTCATTCCTGATAGCACTTGTTCTGTCCACTGGTTCATTGTAGTTTGATTTGGGTTGTTATGCCATTTACTAGTTCTCTTGAACTTCATGTAGTGGCTGCAATGTGTATGTACATTTGGATTTTATTTGAGCTTGCACTGTCACTTGTATCAGTCATTATTGTAGCATTGTGTACATGTGTCCACATTGACGTATATGCATTTGCCACTGTTTGTTCACTTTGATTCTGCTGTTTTACGTACCTGTTCTTTTGGCACTACTGCACTGTGTATGTCCTAGTCTTGTGTCTTTGTACTTCTGTGTAGACTAGTTTGCTGGTGCATATGTTTCATTTGTTGCCAGACCTTCATATACATGTCGAGTCTTGTTGACATCACTGGTGCACTATTTGGTACATGTGAAGCTCTGGTAGCACTCGAGTCTTGCTGCACATATATATATGCACTGTGTATATACATATTCACTTGGTTGTCACAGCTCTGACTTTTGATTCTTCGATCACTTTCCTTGACTCTCTGCATATTGAAGTCTTCTTGCTTCACTTTGGTATTTGCAGTTTCACTACTGCCTCTTTAACCTAAAATGGTCCGGTTGTATTGAGTCACTGCTTGTACGTATACATGTGTATATACATATGTGTGTGTGTGTGTATTTGTGCATTGTCAAGTGATGCATCGCTTGGCCATATGTATTTGATTGCATCTTTTCCCCTGTTTATTTTGTGTTGTACTGATTTGGTATTTGCTTCAATTTAGTTTGATTCACTTTGAACTTCATGTTGAGTTTTGAAATCACACTTGAGTTGAATCCAGCTTAAAGCTCGGGTTTGACCTTGTGCTGATATTGTGACATTATTTTTATTGCACTTGAGTTGAACTCGGCGTTTTGGGTTTGACCTGTGCTCACCTATCCCTATAATTTTATCAAGTGTATATATCGGTGTGCATGACCTTGTGGCATATACAGTGATACACTGTGTATGTCATAAGCTGTTCGTGTATGATGAATTCAAAATTAAATGATGACGAACAACCCAAATAACTGAGGCAAATATTATTTTCAAAATCCATATTTTATTTTATACTGTAAAAATATTTTATTTTCAATTTTACTGCGTCAATGTATATTTCTGCAGATTGCTCAGATGTTGAATTCACATTGCAATGAAGTTGAAGATAAATACGTGTTGAGTGAATGAGTGACATGTAATGAGGTCAAATGTAATTGTGAATTGTAATGTAATCAAATTTGTATTGTAATTGAAATTGTACATATATAGTGAGAGCTTGAAATTTGTACTATTCAAAAATTGTAATAAATATTTATTTGAATAAAATTTCTGCTTGAATTCAAATTCTGTGTTATTTAGTTTATTCAGCAAATATTTATTTAATCAATGAAAAATAAAATAGTACATTATCATCAAACAAAAATCATATAATCGCATATTCAACAATCTCCCTCTTTTGATGATAACAAACATATATCTAAGATTTTGAATATGTTAAATGTATTTGATCATTGATATACTCTAATTGCTTCCCCTATTTAAATGCTTCCTCTCTACGCAAAGCTCCCCCTTCATATATGCATAATTAAAAATATGCAAATTATCCTAGATGCAAATAGAAAATATTTGACCTTTGCTTAATTTTATTTGACAAAATCTTAACTTTTCTCTCCCCCTTTTGTTGTCAGCAAAAGAGTAATGGTGTTAGAAAAATGGAGATAAAGTGATAGATATTAATCCAACATTAAAACTCAATTGAATATAAATATTAAATTTCAATAAAAAATCAAATAAAAATCATAAATACTTTGTTAGGCGCATATCCCACTTTTAGAATGATGAGAATGATGTCATCATATAAAACCATACAGTTGTGTCTATTTATGGTATATTTATATCAATAATTTGAATATCTACCAACCATGTATAACCGTTAGGACTTTTAAATGAGATTAGTAGTATTCCAATTTTATTTTTAAAAAAAATGAATTCAAGTATCTACTAACCACGCATAACCATGAGGACTTTTAAATGGAATTAGAATCAACTTGTTTATTTAAAAAATTAATTTTGATATGCGTTCCATACATGCATAACCGTGCAGACTTTTAAATGAGCATGAAAGCACATAACAAATTCCAAGTAATTCACTCATGCATAACCATGAGGACTTTTAAATGAGAGTGAATACTTTGGATTTTATTTTATTTTATAATTATTATTATTTTATTAAAAAAATGTAAAATGAAAAACGAATGACTCCTGTTTAAAGTACCACATAGTGACAAACTATATTGAATTTTGATGAGTGATGGTCGTTAGAAATATGATAGAAATAGAGATGGTCGTGGAATTTTTACCAACAAAAGTTTTATAACTATTGTTTAAGTTTCTAAAGAAATTTACTAATTATATCGTCTCAAGTCATAATATATGATATATATCAACACTCATCACTTTTTGAATTACTATTTACTTTTTCGATAATTAGTAGGGAGAAAAGAAATGTTAAATATTTAGAAAATCAAATTTCTAAAACACCTAAGCTGAGACGTAGTTTACAAAAACTATTTTCTGGTAAGGGTTTTGTAAAAATGTCTGCCAATTGAGAATCAGTTGAAATGAAATTTATGCAGATATTTTCCTTGGAAATATGATCTCTAATAAAATGATGTCTAACATCTATATGTTTTGTTCGTGAGTGATGTAAAGGATTATTTGTGAGATCAATTGCGCTTTTGCTATCACACATTAGTGGTACACGTTTAAAATTTAGACCATAGTCTTGCAAAGGTTTTATCATCCACAAGATTTAAGCAGAGCAACCACTCAGAGCAATATACTCTGCTTCTGTGGTGGATAACGCAATACAATTCTGTTTTCTACTTGACCATGCAACTAATGAATGTCCTAACATAAAGCATGCACCACTAGTACTTTTTCTATCAACTAGACTTCCAGCGCAGTCCGCATCTGAAAATCCTTTTAATTCAAAATTATCATTTATTGGATACCAAAGACCAAATCGTGGGGTGTGCAACATATATTTTGTAATTCTTTTAACGGCTTTTAAATGAGATCTTTTGGGTTAGATTGAAATTGTGCACACAAGCAGACAGAAAACATGATGTCAGGTATAGAGGCGGTAAGGTAAAGGAGTGATCCAATCATACCTCTATATTGTTTTTGATCAACTGCCTTACCTTTTTCATACTACGCCATAGATTTCATACTGCAACACCAAGAAGTGATGCAGGAAGTGCCAAAAAATGTTGTTGTAGGCTAAAAAAGGGCAAAGGCAACACTTTCTCGGTGATGCATTTTGCCGCGTTGCCCTAGAGTCAAAGGCAACATCTTTGCGGCCCTAGGGAAACATCGGTTCTGTTGTTGCCATAGGTACCAAATTTTCTAAAAAGTGGGCCCCATAATCTAGGCCCCAACATGTGGGCCAACATTGTGGGGCCTACTAATTCTGTAGCCCACCTTTACGGAACCCTGTTGTGGGGCCCATATTCATTAATCTATGGTAACACTTTTACCATCCAATGACAACACTTTGCCAGTTTATTATCACATTTAACATCACATACTGCAACATTATATCATATCTATGGCAACATTATATCATATCTAATGGCAACGTTACACTGGAACAAAGAAATTTTCATTTCAGAATAACTAGCAACACAAGTTTTACTTAGTCAAGTACAAAATAACAAACATACTTAAAAACATAGCCAGTGTATTCATAGTTACAGCCAGTACATACTAAATTCTACTTATTAACAGTACATTCATATTTGCGAGCCTCCAGTGCCATCAGTGCCTCCAGTGCCATCACTGCAGACGGTCGCACGTACTCAGAAGTCAGAATTCAGAACTCACCAATGTATCCTGCTTACCATTTACTTTAATGTCATTTTACAAAATTAAAGGAAGAAATGAAAAATATTCAAAAGACTATCTAGCTTACCATGCTTCTGCATAACCAAAAGAACCTTGATGATCACTTTGAAGATGGCCTGATCATAACCTGACGCTTGCCACGTTTCTCAGCATTGTACATGCTTTTGAGTGCATCGTTGAGGACACTGATTCTCACCATACTTAAACCTATACAAGGTCAAAAAATTTCCTGGATGTTTAATAAATAATGAACAATAAACCAAATATTAACTAAAGTTTATAGTTACTTTGTGTCATCTCACCAGCCCCACATGATGCGTATGATTTTGTCAGCAATAAAGCATAAGACAGACCACCAGCCCCACATTGAGATTCCAATATGATATCCCAGATTATTATGATTATTTCTACAATACTTTACATAGATACCACAATTATGTTTTATAAATGAAAAATGGAATAAAGTAGCCACAATAGACATTCAGCATCCATACAAAAAATAGGGCTAGATACATACTTGATTTGAGGCAATTGAGTTGTGATCAAGAAATGGATCATTAACAGACGAGTTTACTATCGGTTCTCCATTAATATCTAAATTTGTTTGAACTGAACCATGAGACTCGGAATATGAAGAAACAAGCAACTGCAATTTAGCATTAATGTGATGAGATAGTGGAGATGATGTAGGAGTCCTTTTTTGGAAACAAACTAAAGGTGATGCTTTTGGTGATTTTGATGCTGATACTGCCTGAGGAACCATATTTATCCTGATCCTGTAAAATACAAATGCGATAACAAGTCCCAAAATACGTACATAAATCGATCTACCAAATGTCTATAACACTCCATGTATGAAAAGCTCCATAAATGAAAACCAACCTGTTGTGGACATTCACATAATCATCAATTTCATCCTGTATTTCTTCGTGCAGAAAAACACATGTCCATTAATATCATGGAACGAAGAACCATAAAAACTTATTAACTAAAGATAATGCAAATAAACTTCATTATCTATTAAACATCCAGAGTATTAACTAAGTCATTCTACCAGTGACAGACAAACACAGGTGCTCGGACTAAAATCAAATAAAGTGATTTTAAGTTTGATTTGTACCAAAGGAAGAGCTAACTTTTATAACTCAAAAGTAATCATTTATATCAATCCACTCACCCTAGCTAAAAGAGTTGGTTATAAAGATTAAATTTAGATAATCGAGGAGCATTCGCAACATGACCTTCCATGTCCAAATATTCCACTCATTCAAATATGTAAATCTTTACTAAGTGATGTACTTGGCTAAAAGAATCATCTAAAATTTTCAACAAATAAAGATCGATAAGGACAAATTAAAAAAAGTAATGTAATATGAAGCCACTTTAGCATAAGGAACTGAATGTTGAAATATTTTAACCTGAAGTTGCAAATGAATTTTGGTTCAATTCCTAATATATTACTAATGCAACTCTACCCACATGCTCCTAAGTGAAATTGTATAAAAATTTCAGAAGAAGGGACATTAAAAAAAACCATATATATATAACCTGATGTAGAACAAGTCCAAAGAATTTGTATGGTCGATTGCATTACTATAAATATTAGTTTTATTATGAAAATCATAGTATATGCCATCCAGCATCATCAAATGGACTGCATTATTAGACTTAGTTAATGTTTGGTGTATTGTTCACTATTTATGAATATCTCAAATACAACTATTTATCAAATAAGCTAAATTTTCTGATGCTATTCATTAATATCCAGACTTACCAGTGATAATGCATGCCTGGTATGGAGAATTTTCTTGGACTACGTCATAAGGTTCGAGCCCTCGAACTGAAGTTATCCGATGCGATAAAGACGAATTCCTTCTACAAACCTGATTCCTCCTCGGATATATCAAAGTGAAATTTCTTGTCTACTGAAACTTACACCACATATTCCATATTTTACTAGTGTCTCTACAAACTTGTCTTCAAATTTTTTTCCATTTTCCCATTTCACCTATTTAAAAAAGAACATTAATATAGCTTTCCTCGTATGCTCATAGCTTGTTCTTGTTTTACATGAACTAGCATGCATATGATAATGTGATTTGGGTAGGAAAACTTACATGTTGATTGACTAAAACAGGGCTTCATCAGTAGATCGAACTGTGCTTCCATGTACAGTGCAAACCACATCTGCTCCACTTATACGCTCCTACAACTCCACAACCATCAAACTGTTGTGCGCAGTTTCTATATCACAAACTATTTCAATACCAATTCCATACCCACTACAGCCTTACCCAGTACATCATCTACATATTCACGATTCAACACTCCCACTACTTGCCTACTGATCATAGCCACAACCCAAAAGCAAGGATATGAACAACTGTCACTGCAGTGTTATGAGCAATATCAGCTGACATTTCCACCATCAGCACATTCGACAACCAGTGCAACTACATATCACTACAGTGCAATATTCATACCATACAATACAACAACTATAAGCAGCAACTTACATCATTAAACAATTGCTCATAACTGCTTACATACCTTTGTCGCACATCTACTGTCTTCTCTCTACCGTCTCTTGCAAAACCCACTGTTCAAATCATCTCCAGCAAAACCACTTCATTACAACTACTATACAAACCTCCTTAACCATCTGCTTATTGCCTATTCCTCAACAACGTCACAGCATTGCCATCACCATCCCACATCACATAACCTCCACAACCTGAATTACTCGAACCTAAACAAACAACACCCCTCTGCAGTCCCAACATCATCCATCACCAGTTCACGACCCACCACCTCGCAGCCAAAATCGAGTGAACCCCAAATCACTGCTACTTCCGCAAATCCTCAAACACACTAATCCACCCTACCGCAACTAGAAAACATTGAATCGACCATCCCAAAAAACACGAACTCACCTCAACCACCTACCGCAATCGAAACCGCATCATCCCAAACCAGTCACCATCATCTCGCCAACCACAATCGACATCAACAGCAATCGCGGCCTCTAATAAATCGATTTGCTACTGCACTGCTTCTTTTTGACTCCGATTTTGGGAAAATTGATTTTTGAGAAAGAACGTAAAATTTGACTTTGATTTTGGAAAGCGGAAATTTTGATTTTGATTTTTGAGAAAGAACGTAAAATATGAGCGGCCGAGTACATATTTTGTTAAGTGTTTGAGTGAAACCCTAACTTTTGCCACTTTGTTTTTGCTTCCCGCGTTAAAAATTATTTCTGCCCGCTTTTTTTCAACCCGCACTCATTTTTTATAAATTTTTATAAGTCTATAGCTACTGCAACATAGTGTTGATATCTATGCTAACATCCTGAAGTTAATGTTGTAATAGACAAAAATCAGCATAGCTATCGTTACATTATAGCTAGCAACATCTTGTATTTTCGTTGCAATAGGCCATCTATGGCGTAGTGTCATCATTGTCAAGTTCAATTGTTGTGCTCATGGGGGTCCTAGCTGGTTTAGCATCTTTTAATCCAAATTTGTTGACAAGTTCCCTAATACATCTTGTTTGAGAAATGAATGTACTTTTATCGCTTTGTTTGACTTGAAATCCTAAAAAGAATTTCAACTCTCCAACAAAGCTCATTTCAAACTTTTCCTGCATAACTTTTTCAAATTTCTCATACAATAAATTGTTAGTAGTACCATAAATGATGTCATCAACATATATTTGAACAATTAAAAGATAATCATTTTCATGCAACAGAAATAGTGTGGTGTCTACACAGCCCTTTTTGAACCCATTCTCAAGAAGATAAGTACTAAGGCATTCACACCAACCTCTAGGAGCTTGTTTTAGTCCATATAATGCCTTTTTAAGCTTACATACATGGTTAGGATATTCATGACTTTCAAAACCTTCTGGTTGTTCAACAAATACATCTTCTTTTCAAATTCTGTTAAGAAAGGCACTTTTAATATCCATTTGTCTTAATTTAAATCCTTTGTAGCAAGAAAAAGCTAACAATATCCCAATTGATTCTAGTCTAGCTACTGGTGCAAAAGTTTCATCAAAGTCAACTCCTTCAATTTGATTGTATCCTTTAGCGACTAATCTAGCTTTATTTCTAATCACATTTCCAGATTCATCATATTTGTTTTTGAAAATCCATTTTGTTCCTACGACTGGATAATCCTTAGGTCTAAGTGCTAGACTCCAAACATCATTTCGCTCAAATTGATTTAGCTCTTCTTGCGTAGCCATAAACCAATTTTCATCATTGAGAGTTGTGTCGATGTCTTTGGGTTCTATTTCTGAAATAAATCCACTATATAGATACAGATCACACAAATTTCTAAAGGAGGAACGAGTTTGAACGCCTGTGATAGGATTTCCTATTATCAATTCTGGAGGATGATCTGCTTTGAATTTCAATCTCTCTGGATCTAGATTCCTTCGGACTTCTTTTGTTGTTGCAATTTCTTTTGGTTTTTCCTTCTCATCTTTTTCGTTCTCCTCTTCAACATTGCTTTTGACCATTTCCTGTTCACTAATGCCTTCATCAAAATTCACATTGATTGACTCCACAATTGTTTTATTCCTTTTGTTGTAGACTCTATAAGCTTTGCTTCTAGAAGAGTATCCCATGAATATGCCTTCATCGGCTTTTGCTTCCTAATCGATCACTTGTATTGAGAATATAGCACGGACACCCAAATACTTTGAAATAAGCAATGTTTGGCTTATTTTTGAACCATAGCTCATAGGGTGTTTTATTAAGAATTGGTCTAATCATAACTCCATTCATTACATAACAAGCTGTATTTACTGCTTCTGCCCAAAAATGCAAAGGTAACTTATACTCATTTATCATAGACCTAGCCAACTCTTGCAGTGTTCGATTTTTTCTTTCAACTACTCCATTTTGTTGTGGAGTACGTGGTGCAGAAAATTCTTTTTTAAAACCAATTTTATCACAAAAGTTTTCAAATTCATAATTTTCAAATTCTCCACCATGATCACTTCTTAACGAAACAATAGGAACTCCTTTTTCATTTTGAACTAATTTTGTGAATTTTGTGAAGTATGAAAAAGTTTCTGATTTTTCAGCCAAGAAATATACCCATGTATATCTTGAGTAATGATCAATTAACACAAAGCAATATTTCTTACCACGTAAGCTAGCAATGTCGTTAGGTCCAAACAGATCCATATGAACTAGTTCGAGAACTCTAGAAGTGCTTACATTGTTTTTGGCATAAAATGATGATTTTTTAAGTTTTCCCAAGGTACATGCTTTACATAAATTTTCTGTTTCGAAATCACGTGATGGCAACCCTCTTACCAAATTTTTCCTTTTTAATTTTTTTAACAAATTCATGCTAGCATGCCCTAATTGTCTATGCCATAAATTTACTTCTATATCCTTAGCTACCAAACATTTTGAAAGGGTGAGATCATCAAAAGATAGAGAATATATATTACCTTTCCTCTTACCTGAAAATAAGATTTCTTTTGATGATTTGTCAACAATTTTGCACAAGTCAGAATCAAAAATAACATTCATGCCTTTATCACATAGCTGGCTGATTGATATCAAATTGTGGTGCAGATTTTCAACGTATAGTACGTCATTCAAGGTAAATGTATTGTTACCTACTTTACCTTTACCGACAATTCTACACTTTTCATTGTTACCCATTGTGACTCTGCCACCTTTGCACTTTTCTAGACTAAGGAACTTTGATTTATCGCATGTCATGTGCCTGGAACAGCCAGAATCCAAGTACCATTGATGTTGTTTCTTAGCCTGCCAGCATACCTACACATGAAGAGAGTTTAGTGACCTATTTGTTTTTATAGGTCCATGATTGTTAGTGGTAACTTATTTTGAAAAATAATTTTGTGGAGACCCAAAACTATTTATATATGTTCCATTCGGCATCCAAATTTGTTTAACTTTGAGAGATTTTATGTTTGTGCCTTTTGGAACCCAAATTGGAATCATTTTCACGTGTTTAAGTTTGTACTAGCAATTGTTTTGATCGTGTCCAAATTTTCTACAAATTGTGCACATTGAATTTACTTGATTAATCTTATTTCCAACATTTTTAGATTTATACCCAAGTCCTTGTCTAACTGTATTCATAATTTGTTTTCCTAACAGCATGTTCAACGATTTCTCACTTTTTGAAAATTTATCTAAAGTCGTTGATAGTTGTTGGACTTGTGTTTTGAGAGATTCATTTTTGTTTAACAATTGTGTGCACCTTTTAATAGAATTTTCTCTTCTTGTATTTTCACTTTCTTTCCAAATCAGAATTTCATTTTCAAGTGGTTTTATATTAATTTCTGATTTTTTTTTAATTTCTTCTTCAAATAATGGACACTTATCACACTCAGGGATCCTACTTTGATAGGTTTTAACTAATTGGTCAAGTTGTTTATTTAAATCTATCAAAGTATCTTTTTTGTGATTCAAGTTTGGCATACTTCTCCCTAAGTCGTTCAAAATAGCCATTTACTTCATGGAAATATATAAGTAATTCTGAATGAGTAAGTTTTGACACCTCACTTGGCTCATCATCATCACTGTTAGTTATTTCACCATAAAGACACAAATTTGCTCTCGCTACCGGTGCTATCACTTTCATCTTCACCAATTTCATTCCAAGTAGCTGCATAACTTCTCCTCTTCAGTTTCTTTTCTTGGCTGAGTCGATTTTGGGGACAATTTGGCTTGATATGACCGGGTTTATTGCATTTGTGACAAATGATTTTCTGCTCTTCTGGTTTGTTTAGTGCTTTGTTTAATCTGCTCTTTACTTGTTGATTTTTGACCGGATTGCCATATTTGCGATTCCACCTTTTGAATCTTCTTATTAATAGTGCTAGTTCTGCTTCACCATCATCATCATCATCTTCACTTTCATTTGTCCCTTTAAGAGCTATTGATTTCTTTCGTGTGTCTCCTCCTTCACGCTCTTCCTTGAATTTCATCTCTAGCTCGTAAGAAGTGAGGTTTCCGATGAGTTCTTCGACTTTCATTTGTTCAAATCTTTGATTCTTGAATGGCAGTTACTTTGGCTTCAAAACTTCATGGAAGGACTGAGGATTTTTTGGACTATCTCCAATTCTGTGTATGATTTTCCAAGAGCCTTTCATTTGTATATGATATTGTAAAATCGCCTGTACATTTCTTTGACATTTTCTTCCTTGGCCATTGTGAAATTTTCGTATTCGCTTCTTAGCATGGCAAGGCAAGATTCTTTGACTTGAGATGTTCCTTCGTGAGTCACTTCGAGTGTGTGTCATATTTCCTGCGCAATTAGACAATGTGATACATGATTAAATTCAAATTGATCCAATGAACAGATGATAGAATTCATAGCTTTTGCATTAGCATTTTGTAATTTATTTTCTAGTTCTGTCCATTGATCCATCGGTTTATCTATTTCCTGATTATCTACAATTATAGTTGGTGCTCTATAACCTGTCTCAACAATATTCCAAGCGTCAATGGCTTTCAGAAAAATTTTCATTCTATTTTTCCAATAGGCATATTCACCATTGAATATTGGTGGTCTAACTATGGACTGACCTTCAGAAAAAGCATTATTAAAAGAAGCCGTTTTAAAAATTAAACTTTTAAAAAAAAATGGTTTGTGAAAAACGATTTTTTTTTAAAACCAAAAGTTGACTTCTATTCCTAGCTCTGATACCACTTGAAGTATCGATTTCACCCTAGAGGGAGGGTGAATAGGGTGATGTTGTTAATTATAAAAATTATTGCGGAAGCTTATAAAATTATTTTAGCACAGATATATCAAAATAATAGCAGCACGGATAATAGCAGAAATAGAACGACATAGAATTTACCCAGTTTCGGCAAAAACCTGCCTACGTGCTACCTCCAAGGTTTCTACTAGAAATTAAGTAGTCACACGCTTACACACGTAAACTCACGACACCCGCTACTGACTAACCTAACTCTACGCTCAAAACCCTGCCACAACTCAGCCACTGAGTTGCGAATTCTCAAACTGCGCTACATAGTTTGTCCCCTAGTCACACGACTAGTAAATACTCAATTTTCAAAAGAAAATACAAAAGACAACAATTTAAAAACAATTAAAAACCAAAAACCCTAATTTTCCCTTTTTAATATAAACCAATAATTAAGAAGGAAAGGTGTCGGCCCAATATAATTTATCACTAAAAAACGCGGCCTCCTTTATATCTTTAATCAATGTCGGCATGTTCCTTGCTTATTCCTCTTAGCTCTGAATTTAGGGTTTTGTGAAATCGCCGCTTAATTGATGGTTGATGCTTTGATTGCCTTCTTCAATCAAATCACTCGCGGCTTCTCTTCCTTGATCGAGATCGGCTTTGATTTGGTATGTAAATTTTTCTTTTACTTCTACTGATTTGCTTGCTTGAACTCGATGTTACAATTTGCCGATGATGTTAATTATTTATATAGGATTCGAGATCCTTGACTTTCGTTTGTATACATCTATTTGAATTCGTCTTCGGCCATTCATTTTTTTTAATGCTTGAGATTTATTTCTGACTTTTTCTGTAGCGACCTTGACCCGACCTTCGAAAATCGATGCCGAATACGACACTCGTATTCAAATGCCGCAGATCCAAACGTCGAATCTGGTTCGCCGGAGCTTATAACACAATTAAATAAACAACACAGCGGAAGAAAAAGAAATGAATATCATAAACAACTCCAATGATACAATATCCAAATATATAACAATGATATCAAAATGATACAAGAAATATCAGAGACAATAAACAGCAGCGGAAAACAGATAGCAAAAGAGATAACTCCAATAACAAACTGCAACAGTATCCCATCTCCAGATGCAAAAACTCAAAACTTCAAAGATCTCCAATCCAATAAGCGAGAACCAGCATCTAGTTGCACCAAGCTAAGCAAGTCCAGTCTATGAATCCGAAGACTCCAAAGAATTCCAAAGAGAATGCTGAAGGGTATCAAATCGATATCTACTATCTAATTATCTGAAGAACCCAACTCTAGACTGCCCGTGTGGAAAATTATGGACACCCAGAGTTTAGGAAGGGAACAATAAACTCCGGGTCAGTCGTGGGACTGGTATAAGCAAACAAAAATAGTTTTTCATTAAAAACAATCAAAAGAATTTAAATTTGAAATCCGCAATGCTTTTTGGAAAATGAAACTACCATAAGGCCTCCCGGCACACACACAATGCAATCGCACACATGGGGGAGATTTCTCCTTATGATAGTCAAACATGCTTACTACGCAAAATCCTTTTTGATATTATTATCAGTGCATAGTGGAAACATTTCGAAAGTATAATATTAATCTTAGCCAGCATACGTACCACTATAGTATGCCTACTATAGCTACCATGTTAGATAGCAGGTTCTATAATTAAAACCGTACAAGGCGCGTATTGGTATTTGGATTTCCAACAAATGGTCAGGCCAAGGAACTTCCTGGGCCACATTGGTACGCCTCTGGAGGGATGCCCCGAGAACCTAACCGGATCTCTGCCAACACAAGGCCGGGTTACCTCTGTAACTAGGTAACTACTACACGATTATGCCATCCCCCGGTCGTAACCAACCTTTATCCCCGGATTCACCAACAACCACAAAGTAATAAATTTGCAGCAACCTCATAGGTTAAGTATCTGGGCTCCATATCATGATACCACCTCTATCCAGAAGGAAATGAACATACCCTCAGGGGGCACTACCCCCAAATAACCTTGCCGCATTCTTCCTGTTTCGACCATTCCGGGTTGTGAAGTTCGACGAAGTCTCATCCACAAAGCTATGCTTTTCACAAAAGTCGTGCTTTGATCAACAAATGATCAGCAGCACTTCGTATGCCACATTACCAAATTGGGAATGTATCACTAGTGACCATCAATTACATAACCTCTGAGCTTGTACGTCTCAGAGAAGGGTGTTAAGCTAAGAGAATAAATCTCCGCCACCAAACAGAAATGTATTTGATAGAAACCGATTTTACATCTCAAAGTGTAATGTCAGACACACATCCATACAAGTCTGTTTCGGGTTCGAACAGAACCAAAGGCACTTCCGAAGAAGCCCTTGCGATCCGGGAATCCACTATCCCGATTGGACTTCTCATCACTTAGGAAATCTCTATACCGTAGCTACTCGGTGCAGAGACAATCGATAGGTTATCCTATCATTCTCGCAAATACTCGGTCTTCACCACCGGTCTTCAAATGCTATCCATAACATCGTATCATTATTCTAAATGGGTTATATGACACAAGGTCCTCTCCCGGCTAAACCGAATAATGAGCGCAATATTTTAAAACCATATGGATATTGGGATTTCAGTTAAATCACAGCGTAAATACCAAAACATTTCACTCAAATGGTTAAAACAAATTACCATTTTCAATCTTTTAAACAAAGATTCATTCATAGCTTTTCAAAACAATTCTCGTTTCAATCTTTTATGTATAGAAGATACACCATTTTAAAATCCTCTTCAATTTCAAAATAGGGTTCAACTATCTTTCACAAAGATTCAATTTTAGCTTTCAAAATCATTCCATTTCAAACTTGAAATCTTTTCATAGTTTGGAAAATTCTTTCCTTATATAAAAGCTATTATTATTTGAAACCACTTGTTTCCGTTTTGAAAAACCCGGTTATAATTTGCACGAGTTAAGGCCTTTCAAATATAAACTTGGGTTAAATTCAAAGCCAGACTTTTAAAATGTTTTAAAAAAAACCCATATAAATATATTTATAGTTTGTATAAACTTTTTAAATCATGAATTCTCAACATAGAAATCAAATTCAAATTTTGAATTCAAATTTTGAATTCAAATTTAAATCAAATTTCAAAACTAAATCAAGTTATTCAAAAATAACTTTTATTTTTAAAATTCATTTTCAAAAGCTTTTCACTTTTTAACCCAATTTCATTCTAAAACCGTTTAGATTCAAAATTCAATTTTTTGAAACCATTTTGAATTAAATTCAAATATCTGTGACTTAACCGATTTCCTCGTGAAATCCATATTTGTGTATATGGTGTACTCCATGGGTTTTACACAATAGTGCAACAGCATCAATCATCACAGATTCAATCATAACAATATAGATAAGCGGTAAAATCATATACTGCTTATCTTTATTCACAGATTCACATATAAGTAAGTTACATCACGAATGAATAAATTACATCACAGATGAATAAATTACATCACAGATGAATAAATTACATCACATATGAATAAATTATATCATAGTTTACAGCACAAATCAGAATAATTCGTATCACAAATCATCACATATGAGGAATATCAAAACCATTCAAACATTCAATAGAATCCAAACATTCATAAGTAAGATTTATTAGTCATCTGATTAAATTAAATCAGATTAATTACTTCTGAATAATTTACTAATCCTGGTTAATATTAGCTAATTACAAGTTCTTTTAATTAATTAACCTTCAACCATTTATTATTAATTAATCATCCTTAATTAATCAATAAATCAACCTTTAAATCATTAAATAATTAACCACTAATTATTTAATTATCCTTTAATTAATTATCCTTATTACATTAATTAATTAACCATTAATTAATTATCCTTTAATTAATTAGTCCTTAATTAATTATTTATTTATCCTTAATTATTAATTAATTAATTCTTAATCCTTTATTAATAAATCATTAATTAATCCTTAATTAATTAATTAATTAACCATTAATTAATTATCATTTAATTAATTATTCTTAATTATCCAAACACCCATAAGTAATTATCTTTTCATTTATTACTTACTTATCATTAAAAATCTTTAATTACCCATCTTTGAAATTAATTATCATTAATTCAAAATTTAACTTAAAAAATTTAAATCAATTAATGATTCAAAAACACTTCTTTTGGTTAATTCTTTAACCTCTATATTGATTTAAAATAATTTTAACAATTAATTTACAAATAGCGATCATATAATTAAATAAAGCTTAATTACTTCTTTATTAACTTTAAGCTTGAATCAAGACAATTTTATCTTTAAATATACTTTATAACTTTGTTAAATATTAATTAGTGAAAATAATTAATTCTCATATCTTCAAAACTTGTTTTTACCTTGTCTTTAGACTTAGAAACCTTAGTAAGATCCAATTCCTTTATTTTAAAACCTGAAACACGGTTTTTATTTTTAATTTTAAAGCCTGCGACTTATCAAAAATCCTACCCGAGCCAAACTATTGAAAATCCCGAGCTTGTCTTCGAGCAACCTTCCCATCTTCCTTCTCTCGAGTCACCCCGCACATTTCTTCGAGACGAACCCGAGATTTTTCCTTCTTCCCCAAAACCATTTTCGAAACCCATATACACTGATACATATTCACGTGCACAGGTGAATTTGTCGTCTCTGATCAACGTTGCAACTATCAAAGCATCATCGGCGACCACCTCAATCAACTCGAACACTCGGATCGATGATATCACTAACGAATTGAAATTGAACCCAATCAACCAATACATGTAACCATTACCATCGGAAAACCTCGCTATATCACCTTCCATGACCACCTGAGACTACAGCCTCACGATCATAGCTTCGTCGCGCATTCACTCATCTTCTCCCCTACATGCGATTGAACTCGATCTGCTATCGACGACGAAATCGTCGTCTCTTCTATATTAAAAAGAACTGTGTTAAAAACCCTAAATCCTCGTCGCTTGATCACCACGATCACCAGAAAAATCACCGCATATTTTTCCTATGTTCGCAGTCATACAACACGCCTCTGGCCAAAATTCCGATGCCCCTAACCACCGCGATCAACATGAATTGACTAAAATTCAAATCCCATCCAAACCTGAATTTCTAGATCGATACTACATGAAAAATTATGATTTTTATTCTAAAAATCATTATTTTTAACCACGAATTGATTTATATAACCAAAATTTAAAAATATAAATATTGGATTTTTAGATTAAAAAGGATTTTTACTATAATCTCTCTTTTCCTAAATATTTACTAAGTATAAAATGTTTAGAATTGTTTGTAAAATTTAATCAGGTAGTCATAACCAAATTTCATTTAGAGTTCATCACCGAAATTTGTTTAAATCTTGAGATAACTTTTATATATATATATATATATTGGATGAATCTGTAACCTGTAATATGAACAGAGGGGTATAAACAGACATGCATATCCTATGTCTGCATATATATAGATAGATACATGCAAACATATTCACACAGTTATCCAAACACAATTCATAACACGCTTAAAATATAGATCAAACATTAAGAAATCATAACTGGGTCAGTGTGTTTACTCATCTGACTGCAGAGAACAGAGAAGAATAAAGAAGTCAGGCTTGAATGAAATGATTTGGACTTTCATATCTTTTGATCTATTGAAAATTGAGGTTGAAAAATCTAGAAGGTTTATTGATATGATATGAGAACTCTTTTGATGATTTTCGAGTTAAGTCTTGCTTAGTTGAGTCAAGTTAAAGCTAAAGCTAAAAGTAAAACTGCTAGTTGTCTGATTGCTTTGAATTTCCAGATTTGAGCTTTGTTGTTTGCTTTTGAATCCGGTTTTGGTTTTTTCTTTTTAACTTTGCTTGTTTCTTGAATTTTCCTTAGCCTTAGCATGAAATAGAATTTTAAACTGAGAACATTTTGATTCGCAGATTTTAATCCCTCAGGTTGAATTTCTTTGGTTTGTGTTTTGATCAGAAATGATCCGTTTTTCTTGTTTTTTAAAAATAGAGGAGAGGATCTTCAAATGAAATGTAATAGCTTGGTTTTTTTATATGTTATTTTGCATTTCAATTTAAAAGAAAATAAATTTGAATGCCACTTGTTGTCATTACTAACACATGTACATTTATTTTTAACACTTGTATAATTTTCATAACAAGATGTTTACACTTGTTCAAACTTAATTTACAAATGTCTTAATGTAATTCAAAATAGTTACACTTGTTATTTTTAAACAAAATTATGTAAAGACCTCTCCATTGATTTATTGACACATTTTGTTTTTAAACCTTGCCCTCATTTTATTTTAAACTCTTTTTTTTCATCTTAAACTCTTTTTTTATTTTTATTTTTTATATTTTTGATTAAATTTATCTCTTATGTTTCATAACTTAACATATGTATTACATTGTTAAATTTATAAATATACAACTATATTTATATGTTCCAATGTTTTTAAATCTTTTTACCAAATCAAATTTTACATCTTAAATACAAATTCAAAATTTAATAAAAAAATGAATTTATACTTATAAATGAATAAATAATCAAATACCTTTTGACAAATATATCTTTATATTTCATTTATCATTTATTTCTCTTAAATTCCAAATCAAATTCTATTTATAATCCATTTTGATTTCAATCAATTAATTTTATTTACAATCTTTTGATTTATTCAAATCTCCAAATAAATTCACAATTAAATTTGTAATTAAAATATTATTCAAAATGTTTATTTCAGAATTTCCAGTTAAAAATTCTATTTAAAAATCTTATTACATTCATTTACATTAATAAACAAACAAATATCCATTAAATTTTGGAAAACGCCAGACTAAATCAAAATTAAATTCCAAAAATTGAATTTATTTTCAATTTCATTTTGATTTTAAAATGGGAATGTTACAAATTCCCCCCCTTAGAAAATTTCGTCCTCGAAATTTGTAAGGGAGACAATCAAGAATATAGAAAGATATAGAGATGAATCACCAGATCAAATTGAATATCTGTTCTGAATTTGGCTTCCCAAATCAGAATATCAATAATGGATACAAGAACGAATCAAGATACTTAGGTCACCAGATCTACGAATATACAGGGATATTGATTAGTTCAAAAGATAACTAACCACTCGTAGAATATACCGAGATCCAAAAGAATAGACAGATATATGGATACAATCCCAAACTTTTAGTTTAACAACCAAAATATACCTATCAACCATAGCAATCAAAGCAAACAATTCATCCAAACAAATAATTCCGACCCATCTGAAGTTTACGTCCCATGAAAATTTATCAAAGCTTCTTCCTGGAGCTGCCAGGAATCATCAAAGAATTGAAAAGACGAATCAAAGGAGATTGATAGAGAAAGATTGTTTCCACTATTGCAGGATATCGACCATTTGTAGTCGTACTCCACTGTCCCCTATCTCGTCCTCTTCTTGCACTCATACTCACTATCAGTGGATAGTAAGAGAATTTACTTAGGCATTCGAATGGATATCTTAGGAATATACTCATGCTAGGGTATACTTCACCCTATCACTAATGAGTTACTTAATGTGTTATACTCCTGAGCTAAGTTTTAACTCTCAGCTCTGATACCAAATTGTAGCGACCCTGACTCGACCTTCGAAAATCGACACCGAATACGACACTCATATTCAAATGTCGCAGATCCAAACGTCGAATCTGGTTCGCCGGAGTTTATAACACAATTAAGTAAACAACACAACGGAAGGAAAAGAAATGAATATCATAAAAAACCCTAATGATACAATATCAAATAAATAACAATGATATCAAAATGATACAAGAAATATCAAAGACAATAAACAGCAGCGGAAAACAAATAGCAAAAGAGATAACTCCAATAACAAACTGCAACAGTATCCCAACTCCAGATGCAAAAGCTCAAAACTTCAAAGATCTCCAATCCAATAAGCGAGAACCAGCATCTAGTTCCACCAAGCTAAGCAAGTCCAGTCCATGAATCCGAAGACTTCAAAGAGTTCCAAAGAGAATGCTGAAGGGTATCAAATCGATATCTACTATCTGATTATCTGGAAAAAAACCAACTCTAGAAAGACCGTATGGAAAATTATGGGCACCCAGAGTTTAGGAAGGGAACAATAAACTCCAGGTCAGTCGTGGGACTGGTATAAGCAAACAAAAACAGATTGTCTTTAAAAACAACTAAAAGAATTTAAATTTGAAATCCGCAATGCTTTTTGGAAAATGAAACTATCATAAGGCCTCCCGGCACACACACAATGCAATCGCACACATGGGGGAGATTTCTCCTTATGATAGTCAAACATACTTACTACGCAAAATCATTTTTGATATTATTATTAGTGCATAGTGGAAACATTTCGAAAGTATAATATTAATCTTAGCCAGCATGCGTACCATTATTGTATGCCTACTATAGCTACCATGTTAGATGGCAGGTTCTACAACTAAAACCGTACAAGGCGCGTATTGGTAATTGGATTTCCAATAAATGGTCAGGCTAAGGAACTTCCTGGGCCACATGGGTACGCCTCTGGAGGGACGCCCCGAGAACCTAACTGGATCTCTGCTAACACAAGGTCGGGTTACCTCTGTAACTAGGTAACTACTACACGAGTATGCCATCCCCCGTCGTAACCAACCTTTATCCCGGGATTCACCAACAACCACAAAGTAATAAATTTGCAGCAACCACATAGGTTAAGTATGTGGGCTCCATACCATGATACCACCTTTATCCAGAAGGAAATGAACATACCCTCAGGGGGCGCTACCCCCAAATGACCTTGCCGCATTCTTTCTGTTTCGACCATTCCGGGTTGTGAAGTTCGACGAAGTCTCGTCCACAAAGCTACGCTTTTCACAAAAGTCGTGCTTTGATCAACAAATGATCAGCAGCACTTTGTATGCCACATTACCAAATTGGGAATGTATCACTAGTAACCATCAATTATATAACCTCTGAGCTCGTACGTCTCAGAGAAGGGTGTTAAGCTAAGAGGATAAATCTCCGCCACCAAACAGAAATGTATTTGATAGAAACCGGTTTTACATCTCAAAGTGTAATGTCAAACACACATCCATTTAAGTCTGTTCCGGGTTCGAATAGAACTGAAGGCACTTCCGAAGAAGCCCTTGCAATCCGGGAATCCACAATCCCGATCGGACTTCCCATCACTTAAGGAATCTCTATACCGTAGCTACTTGGTGCAGAGATAATTGATAGGTCATCCTATCGTTCTCGCAAATACCCGCTCTTCACCACCGGTCTTCAAATGCTATCCATAACATCGTATCATTATTCGGAATGGGTTATATGACACAAGGTACTCTCCCGGCTAAACCGAATAATGAGCGCAATATTTTAAAACCATATGGATATTGGGATTTCAGTTAAATCACAGCGTAAAGCCCAAAACATTTCATTCAAATGGTTAAAACAAATTACCATTTTCAATCTTTTAAACAAAGATTCATTCATAGCTTTTCAAAACAATTCTTGTTCAATCTTTTATATATAAAAGATACACCATTTTAAAATCCTCTTCAATTTCAAAATAGGGTTCAACTATCTTTCACAAAGATTCAATTTTAGCTTTCAAAATCATTCCATTTCAAACTTGAAATCTTTTCATTATAATTTGGAAAATTCTTTCCTTATATAAAAGCTATTATTATTTGAAACCACTTGTTTCCGTTTCGAAAAACCCGATCATAATTTGCATGAGTTAAGGCCTTTCAAATATGAACTTGGGTTAAATTCAAAACCATACTTTTAAACCCATATAAGTATATTTATAATTTGTATAACCTTTTTAAATCATGAATTCTCAACATAGAAATCAAATTCAAATTTAAATTAAATTTCAAAACTAAATCAAGTTATTCAAAAATAACTTTTATTTTAAAATTCCTTTTCAAAAGCTTTTCACTTTATAACCCAAATTCATTTTAAAACCGTTTAGATTCAAAATTCAATTTTTTGAAACCATTTTGAATTAAATTCAAATATCTGTGACTTAACCGATTTCCTCGTGAAATCCATATTTGTGTATATGGTGTAGTCCAATGGTTTTACACAATAGTGCAATAGCATCAATCATCACAGATTCAATCATAACAATATAGATAAGCGGTAAAATCATATACTGCTTATCTTTATTCACAGATTCACATATAAGTAAGTTACATCACGAATGAATAAATTACAACACAGATGAATAAATTACATCACATATGAATAAATTATATCACATATGAATAAATTATATCATAGTTTACAGCGCAAATCAGAATAATTCGTATCACAAAGCATCACATATGAGGAATATCAAACCACTCAAACATTCAATAGAATCCAAACATTCAAAAGTAAGATTTATTAGTCATCTGATTAAATTAAATCAGATTAATTACTTATGAATAATTTACTAATCCTGGTTAATATTAATTAATTACAAATCCTTTTCATTAATTAACCTTCAACCATTTGTAATTAATTAATCATCCTTAATTAATCAATAAATCAACCTTTAAATCATTAAATAATTAACCACTAATTATTTGGCAAGGCCGACGGTTTTATAGTGGACCGACCACTTTTATTACGAAAGTAATAAGGTTGAAGTACAGGAGTAAGGTAGAGGCACCTTAGCTACTAAGTATGAAAATAAAAAACAAATACAGCGCAGGAGTATGACAGATACGTCACAACTACTAGAAATAAAAGGCTACTACTCCTCCTCTGAGGAAGAAACACTCACTCCTTCATCATCCTTGGTAGTTTTCATAGATCCACCCTCAAGAAGACCAATAAAGGGGCGAAATAGAGCAGCAAGGGAAGGATCATAACAATCAATGCCTGGAGAGTAAACAAAAGCTCGATCCCATGCAGAATCAGCAAGAAGAGTAGAATTCATCGCAGCAAACGAACCATCCATGTCAAGAACCAAGGAATCACCAGATATACTATAATAAAGACAACGAAGATCCAATAATTCATCAGATATGTATCGAAAATAGTAGTTATCCTCGGGGTTGTATCTCATGTCAGAACGACAATCAACCCAACAATGTTCAGACTCAGCCCAAACAACATGCGGCGGATATAGAACCGGAACCACAGGGGGAATAGGAGGAGCAATACCAGGATCCGGGGAAACAGGAGTCACTAAGGAAAGGGTGGGACCAGGGACAGCAGCAACCAGAGAGGCCTTGGGAACCCATTTTCTAAGCGGAGGACGAGGCAGAGGAATCTTAGGAGCAGCATCAGGAACAACAGAGCGCACGCAATCAGCGTCAATATGTCCAAAGGATTGACAGGAGGTACAAATGTCAGGGACCCAACCATAACGAACGCGAACATCCACCACATGACCAACGGCTAGCTGAACAGGAATAGAGGATGGAAGAGGCTTATCGGGTGTAATCTCAATCAAGGCTTTGGCGAAAACAAGCTTATCACGCGCCACCGTATTAGAGTCAAAACATTTCAATTTTCCAATATTGCACGCAAGCCAATTCAAACCAAGCAACGGCTGTAAAGCAGAAGGAATTTGGGAGAAATAAACCCAAACCGGGATAGAAAAAACTTGCTCACGAACACAAGCAACCGTCGGAGACCAGGGGGTAAGAATAAAAGGCTGTCCGTCAAAGAAGGAGGGTTCAGACTCAAGTACTCGACTACGTTCCTCAGGGGAGGAGAACAAAATGTAATACAGGGAATCAACCAACTTAACTTTAAGACCACCTTGCAGCCTCCAGGCTCTACGACAAACAGCAGCCACATCATGAAGACGATGTTTAGGGTCCAAAAAGAATCCAACTACATATCCTGACCAAAAATCCAAACCCGCTTGCATAACACAGGGGGGAGGGATCATAACACCGTTTTCTTCAATGATTATGAAATCAACTGGTTCATAAACTCCCGCATTACGGGGCATGGTTTTAAAAAGGGATGACCATGATTTGCGTATTGATGAACTAGGGGCAGCATTGCAACACTCCACAACACCAGATGTAGCCATAGGATTGGGGCTATGTGCATGCAAGCTATTACCAGGCGATAATACAGTGAGCACAGATCCGTCATTGATATTGGCATTATGTCGAGCAGTTGGAGTGCCAAACTCAGAACCAACGAAGTTACAAGCAAGTGAAGCCCTAGGATCCACAGGACTAGCCTCACAGTCCAAATCCAACGTCCCCGACACAAGGTGACCCAATACGTGACTGGGTAAACCAACTTCACTAACAATGGAGCTAGGCAATGGGATCGAAGCTCCAGATTTTGTCATAGACAAATTCACAGCCGCACAGTTGGATGCAACCGCAACCGCATCATACGAACGATGGTGGGATGCTGAAGATAGGGGGGGCTGATTGACAGCAGATAGTGGTGGAAATTCATGGGACGAGAGGAGGTCGGGACGAGCTCCAACTGAAACAGACATGGGTCTAAAGCATCGGCCAGAACGCGTTGAAGAGGGGGAGGGGAGACGTTGAGAAAAGGAGGGGGAAACGGACATGAAAACGAAGAAGAAGAATGAGGAGACAGAAGCCAAAACGCCTAAATCGCCAGAAGCCTATCGCCAGTTGCCATTTACTAGATCTTTTCTTAATATAAATGATTAAACTTTGGGGACAGGGAGACTATGTCGCCCTGACCTTTGGTTAGACTGAGATTTATAGTGCCCAGACACTCATGTCTCATACTTGTGGCCGCTGGGAATCGAACCTGTGCCACCACAACAAGATGCAGCAACTCACCTCATGTCGTAAACCACTGGACCACAAGTACTTGACATTAACCACTAATTATTTAATTATCCTTTAATTAATTATCCTTAATTAATTAAATTAATTAATTAACCCTTAATTATTTATCCTTTAATTAAATAGTCCTTAATTAATTATTTATTTATCCTCAATTATTAATTAATTAATTCTTAATCCTTTATTAATAAATCTTTAATTAATCCCCAATTAATTAATTAATTAACCATTAATTAATTATCATTTAATTAATTATTCTTAATTATCCAAACACCCATAAGTAATTATCTTTTCATTTATTACTTACTTATCATTAAAAATCTTTAATTACCCATCTTTGAAATTAATTATCATTAATTCAAAATTTAACTTAAAAAATTTAAATCAATTAATGATTCAAAAACACTTCTTTTGGTTAATTCTTTAACCTCTTTATTGATTTAAAATAATTTTAAGAATTAATTTATAAATAGTGATCGTATAATTAAATAAAACTTAATTACTTCCCTATTAACTTTAAGCTTGAATCAAGACAATTTTATCTTTAAATATACTTTATAACTTTGTTAAATATTAATTAGGGAAAATAATTAGTTCTCATATCTTCAAAACTTGTTTTTACCGTGTCTTTAAACTTAGAAACCTTAGTAAGATCCAATTCCTTTATTTTAAAACCTGAAACACGGTTTTTTTTTATTTTAAAGCTTGCTACTTATCAAAAATCCCACCCGAGCCAAACTATTGAAAATCCCGAGCTTGTCTTCGAGCTACCTTCCCATCTTCCTTCTCCCGAGTCACCCCGCACATTTCTTCGAGACAAATCCGAGATTTTTCCTTCTTCCCCAAAACCATTTTCAAAACCCATATGCACTGACACGTATTCACGTGCACAGGTGAATCTGCCGTCTCCGATCAACGTTGCAACTACCAAAGCATCATCGGCGACCACCTCAATCAACTCGAACACTCAGATCGAAGATATCACTTACGAATCGAAATTGAACCCAATCAACCAATGCCTGTAACCATTGCCATCGAAAAACTTCTCTATATCATCTTCCACGACCACCTGAGACTACGGCCTCACGATCATAGCTTCACCGCCCATTCACTCATCTTCTCCCCCACATGCGATTGAACTCGATCTGCTGTCGACGATGAAATCGTCATCTCTTCTATATTAAACAAAACTGGGTTAAAAACCCTAAATCCTCGTCGCTTGATCGCCACGATCACCAGAAAATCACCGCATATTTTTCCCATGTTCGCCGTCATACAACACGCCTCTGGCCAAAATTCCGATGCCCCTAACCACCACGATCACAATGAATTGACTAAAATTCAAATCCTATCCAAACCCGAATTTCTCGATTGATACTACATGAAAAATTATGATTTTTTTCTAAAAAATCATTATTTTTAACCACGAATCGATTTATATAACCCAAATTTAAAAATAAAATATTGGACTTTTAGATTAAAAATGATTTTTACTATAATCTCTCTTTTCCTAAATATTTACTAAGTATAAAATGTTTAGAATTGTTTATAAAATTTAATCAGGTAGTCATAACCAAATTTCATTTAGAGTTCATCACCAAAATTTGTTTAAATCTTGAGATAACTTTATATATATATATATATATATATATATATTGGATGAATCTGTAACCTGTAATATGAACAGAGGGGTATAAACAGACATGCATATCCTATGTCTGCATATATATAGATAGATAAATGCAAACATATTCACACAGTTATCCAAACACAACTCATAACATGCTTAAAATATAGATCAAACATTAAGAAATCATAACTGGGTCAGTGTGTTTACTCACCTGACTGCAGAGAATAGAGAAGAATAAAGAAGTCAGGCTTGAATGAAATGATTTGGATTTTCATATCTTTTGATCTATTGAAAATTGATGTTGAAAAATCTAAAAGGTTTATTGATATGATCTGAGAAATGTTTTGATGATTTTCGAGTTGAATCTTGCTTAGTTGAGTCAAGTTGAAGCTGAAGCTGAAAGTAAAACTGCTAGTTGTCTGATTGCTTTGAATTTCCAGATTTGAGCTTTGTTGTTTGCTTTTGAATTTGGTTTTGATATTTTTTTAACTTTGCTTGTTTCTTGAATTTTCCTTAGCCTTAGCTTGAAATAGACTTTGAAACTGAGAACACTTTGATTCGTAGATTTTAATCCCTCAGGTTGAATTTCTTTGGTTTGTGTTTTGATCAGAAATGATCAGTTTTTCTTGTTTTTTGAAAAATAGAGGAGAGGATCTTCAAATGAAATGTAATAGCTTGGTTTTTTTATATGTTATTTTGCATTTCAATTTAAAAGAAATTAAATTTGAATGCCACTTGTTGTCATTACTAACACATGTACATTTATTTTTAACCCTTGTATAATTTCCATAACAAGATGTTTACACTTGTTCAAACTTAATGTACAAATGTCTTAACGTAATTCAAAATAGTTACACTTGTTATTTTTAAACAAAATTATGTAAAGATATCTCCTTTAATTTATTTACACATTTTGTTTTTAAACCTTGCCCTCATTTTATTTTATAATTTTTTTTTTATCTTAAACTCTTTTTTTATTTTTATTTTTTATGTTTTTGATTAAATTTATCTCTTATGTTTCATAACTTAACATATGTATTACATTTTTAAATTTATAAATATACAACTATATTTATATGTTCCAATATTTTTAAATCTTTTTATCAAATCAAATTTTACATTTTAAATTCAAATTCAAATTTTAATATAAAATCAATTTATACTTATAAGTGAATAAATAATCAAATACCTTTTTATGAATATATCTTTATATTTCATTTATCATTTATTTCTCTTAAATTCCAAATCAAATTCTATTTACAATCCATTTTGATTTCAATCAATTAATTTTATTTACAATCTTTTGATTTATTTAAATCTCCAAATAAATTCACAATTAAATTTGTAATTAAAATATTATTCAAAATATTTATTTCAGAATTTCCAATTAAAAATTCTATTTAAAAATCATATTTACATTCATTTGCATTAATAAACAAACAAATATCCATTAAATTTTGGAAAACACCAGATTAAATCATAATTAAATTCCAAAAATTAAATTTGTTTTCAATTTGATTTAAAACCGAGAATGTTACAGATCCCCCCCCCCCCCCCAAGAAAATTTCGTCCTCGAAATTTGTAAGGGAGACAATCAAGAATATACAAAGATAGAGAGATGAATCACTAGATCAAATTGAATATCTGTTCTGAATTTTGCTTCCCAAATCAGAATATCAATAATGGATACAAGAACGAATCAAGATACTCGGGTCACCAGATCTACGAATATACAGGGATATTGATTAGTTCAAAAGATAACTAATCACTCGTAGAATATATAGAGACCCAAAAGAATAGACAGATATATGGATACAATCCCAAACTTTTAGTTTAACAACCAAAATATACCTATCAACCATAGCAATCAAAGCAAACAATTCATCCAAACAAATAATTCCGACCCATCTAGAGTTAAAGTCCCATGCAAATTTATCAAAGCTTCTTCCTGGAGCTGCCAGGAATCATCAAAGAATTGAAAAGACGAATCAGAGGAGATTGATAGAGAAAGATTATTTCTGCTATTGCAGGGTATCGACCATTTGTAGTCGTACTCCCCTGTCCCACATCTCGTCCTCTTCTTGCACTCATATTCACTATCAGTGGATAGTAAGAGAATTTACTTAGGCATTCGAACGGATATCTTAGGGATATACTCATTCTAGGGTATACTTCACCCTATCACTAATGAGTTACTTAATGTGTTATACTCCTGAGCTAAGTTTTAACCCTCAGCTCTGATACCAAATTGTAGCGACCCTGACTCGACCTTCGAAAATCGACACCGAATACGACACTCGTATTCAAATGCCGCAGATCCAAACGTCGAATCTGGTTCGCCGGAGCTTATAACACAATTAAGTAAACAACACAGCGGAAGAAAAAGAAATGAATATCATAAACAACTCCAATGATACAATATCCAAATATATAACAATGATACAAGAAATATCAGAGACAATAAACAGCAGCGGAAAACAGATAGCAAAAGAGATAACTCCAATAACAAACTTCAACAATATCCCATCTCTAGATGCAAAAGCTCAAAACTTCAAAGATCTCCAATCCAATAAGCGAGAACCAGCACTAGTTGCACCAAGCTAAGCAAGTCCAGTCCATGAATCCGAAGACTCCAAAGAATTCCAAAGAGAATGCTGAAGGGTATCAAATCGATATCTACTATCTGATTATCTGAAAATCCCAACTCTAGACTGCCCGTGTGGAAAATTGTGGGCACCCAAAGTTTAGGAAGGGAACAATAAACTCCGGGTCAGTCGTGGGATTGGTATAAGCAAACAAAAACAGTTTGTCTTTAAAAACAATCAAAAGAATTTAAATTTGAAATCCGCAATGCTTTTTGGAAAATCAAACTACCATAAGGCCTCCCGGCACACACACAATGCAATCGCACACATGGGGGAGATTTCTTCTTATGATAGTCAAACATGCTTACTACGCAAAATCCTTTTTGATATTAGTATTAGTGCATAGTTGAAACATTTCGAAAGTATAATATTAATCTTAGCCAGCATACGTACCATTATAGTATGTCTACTATAGCTACCATGTTAGATGGCAGGTTTTACAACTAAAACCGTACATGGCGCGTATTGGTAATTGGATTTCCAACAAATAGTCGGGCAAAGGAACTTCCTAGGCCATATGGGTACGCCTCTGAAGAGACGCCTCGAGAACCTAACCGGATCTCTGCCAACACAAGGCCGGGTTACCTCTATAAATAGGTAACTACTACACGAGTATGCCATCCCCCGGTCGTAACCAACCTTTATCCCGGGATTCGCCAACAATCACAAAGTAATAAATTTGCAGCAACCACATAGGTTAAGTATCTACGCTCCATATCATGATACCACCTCTATCCAAAAGAAAATGAACATACCCTCGGGGGGCGCTACCCCCAAATAACCTTGCCGCATTCTTCCTGTTTCGAACATTCCGGGTTGTGAAGTTCGACGAAGTCTCGTCCAAAAAGCTAAGCTTTTCACAAAAGCCATGCTTTGATCAACAAATGATCAGCAGCACTTCGTATGCCACATTATCAAATTGGGAATGTGTCACTAGTAACCATCAATTACATAACCTTTGAGCTCGTACGTCTCAGAGAAAGGTGTTAAGCTAAGAGAATAAATCTCCGCCACCAAACAGAAATGTATTTGATAGAAACCGGTTTTACATCTCAAAGTGTAGTGTCAGACACACATACATACAAGTCTGTTCCGGGTTCGAACAGTACCAAAGGCACTTTCGAAGAAGCCCTTGCAATCCGGGAAACCACAATCCCGATCGGACTTCCCATCACTAAGGGAATCTCTATACCGTAGCTACTCGGTGCAGAGACAATCGATAGGCCATCCTATCGTTCTCGCAAATAACCGGTCTTCACCACCGGTCTTCAAATGTTATCCATAACGTCGTATCATTATTCGAAATGGGTTATATGACACAAGGTCCTCTCCCGGCTAAACCGAATAATGAGCGCAATATTTTAAAACCATATGGATATTGGGATTTTAGTTAAATCACAGCGTAAAGCCCAAAACATTTCATTCAAATGGTTAAAACAAATTACCATTTTCAATCTTTTAAACAAAGATTCATTCATAGCTTTTCAAAACAATTCTCGTTTCAATCTTTTATATATAAAAGATACACCATTTTAAAATCCTCTTCAATTTCAAAATAGGGTTCAACTATCTTTCACAAAGATTCAATTTTAGCTTTCAAAATCATTCCATTTCAAACTTGAAATATTTTCATCATAATTTGGAAAATTCTTTCCTTATATAAAAGCTATTATTATTTGAAACCACTTGTTTCCGTTTCAAAAAACCCGATTATAATTTGCACGAGTTAAGGCCTTTCAAATATAAATTTGGGTTAAATTCAAAACCATACTTTTAAACCCATATATATATATATATATATATATATATATATATATATATAGTTTGTATAACCTTTTTAAATCATGAATTCTCAACATAGAATTCAAATCAAATTTTGAATACAAATTTAAATCAAATTTTGAATTCAAATTTAAATCAAATTTCAAAACTAAATCAAGTTATTCAAAAATAACTTTTATTTTTAAAATTCCTTTTCAAAAGCTTTTCACTTTTTAACCCAATTTCATTTTAAAACCGTTCTGATTCAAAATTCAATTTTTTAAAACCATTTTGAATTAAATTCAAATCTGTGACTTGACCGATTTCCTCGTGAAATTCATATTTGTGTGTGTATGGTGTAGTCCAGGGGTTTTACACAATAGTGCAACAGCATCAATCATCACAGATTCAATCATAACAATATAGATAAACGGTAAAATCCTATAATGCTTATCTTTATTCACAGATTCACATATAAATAAGTTACATCACGAATGAATAAATTACATCACAGATGAATAAATTACATCACATATGAATAAATTATATCATAGTTTACAGCGCAAATCAGAATAATTCGTATCACAAAGCATCACATATGAGGAATATCAAACCATTCAAACATTCAACAGAATCCAAACATTCATAAGTAAGATTTATTAGTCATCTGATTAAATTAAATCAGATTAATTACTTACGAATAATTTACAATCCTGGTTAATATTAATTAATTTCAAATTCTTTTGATTAATTAACCTTCAACCATTTGTTATTAATTAATCATCCTTAATTAATCAATAAATCAACCTTTAAATCATTAAATAATCAACCACTAATTATTTAATTATCCTTTAATTAATTATCCTTAATTAATTACATTAATTAACTCTTAATTAATTATCCTTTAATTAATTAGTCCTTAATTAATTAATTATTTATCCTTAATTATTAATTAATTAATTCTTAATCCTTTATTAATAAATCCTTAATTAATCCTTAATTAATTAATTAATTAACCATTAATTAATTATCATTAATTAATTATTCTTAGTTATCCAAACCCCATAAGTAATTACCTTTTCATTTATTACTTACTTATCATTAAAAATCTTTAATTACCCATCTTTGAAATTAATTATCATTAATTCAAAATTTAACTTAAGAAATTTAAATCAATTAATGATTCAAAAACACTTCTTTTGGTTAATTCTTTAACCTCTTTATTGATTTAAAATAATTTTAAGAATTAATTTACAAGTAGTGATCATATAATTAAATAAAACTTAGTTACTTCTTTATTAACTTTAAGCTTGAATCAAGACAATTTTATCTTTAAATATACTTTATAACTTTGTTAAATATTAATTAGTGAAAATAATTAATTCTCATATCTTCGAAACTTGTTTTTACCTTGTCTTTAAACTTAGAAACCTTAGTAAGATCCAATTCCTTTATTTTAAAACCTGAAACACAATTTTTTTTTTAATTTTAAAGCCTGCTACTTATCAAAAATCCCACCCGAGCCAAACTATTAAAAATCCCGTGCTTGTCTTGGAGGTACCTTCCCATCTTCCTTCTCCCGAGTCACCCCGCGCATTTCTTCGAGACGAACCCGAGATTTTTCCTTCTTCCCCAAAAACCATTTTCGACATATACACCGATACGTATTCACGTGCACAGGTGAATCTACCATCTCCGATCAACGTTGCAACAACCAAAGCATCATCGGCGACCACCTCAATCAACTCAAACACTCAGATCGAAGATATCACTTACGAATCGAAATTGAACCCAATCAACCAATGCCTGTAACCATTGCCATCGAAAAACTTCCCTATATCACCTTCCATGACCACCTAAGACTACAGCCTCAGGATCATAGCTTCGCCGCCCATTCACTCATCTTCTCCCCCATATGCGATTGAACTCGATCTGCTGTCAACGACGAAACCGTCGTCTCTTCTATATTAAACAGGACTGGGTTAAAAACCCTAAATCCTCGTCGCTTGATCACCACGATCACTAGAAAAATCACCGCATATTTTTCCTGTGCTCGCCGTCATACAACACGCCTCTGGCCAAAATTCCGATGCCCCTAACCACCGCGATAACCATAAATTGACTAAAATTAAAATCCCATCCAAACCCAAATTTCTCGATGGATACTACATGAAAAATTATATTTTATTCTAAAAATCATTATTTTTAACCACGAATCGATTTATATAACCAAAATTTAAAAATAAAAATATTGGATTTTTAGATTAAAAAGGATTTTTACTGTAATCTCTCTTTTCCTAAATATTTACCAAGTATAAAATGTTTAGAATTGTTTGTAAAATTTAATTAGGTAGTCATAACCAAATTTCATTTAGGGTTCATCACCAAAATTTGTTTAAATCTTGAGATAACTTTTATATATATATATATATATATATATATATATTGGATGAATCTGTAACCTGTAATATGAACAGAGGGGTATAAACAGACATGCATATCCTATGTCTGCATATATATAGATAGATAAATGCAAACATATTCACACAGTTATCCAAACACAATTCATAACACGCTTAAAATATAGATCAAACATTAAGAAATCATAACTGGGCCAGTGTGTTTACTCACCTGACTGCAGAGAATAGAGAAGAATAAAGAAGTCAGGCTTGAATGAAATGATTTCGACTTTCATATCTTTTGATCTATTGAAAATTGATGTTGAAAAATCTAGAAGGTTTATTGATATGATCTGAGAATTGTTTTGATGATTTTCGAGTTGAATCTTGCTTAGTTGAGTCAAGTTGAAGCTGAAGCTGAAAGTAAAACTGCTAGTTGTCCGATTGCTTTGAATTTCCAGATTTGAGCTTGGTTGTTTGCTTGTGAAATTGGTTTTGATTTTTTTTTTTAAACTTTGCTTGTTTCTTGAATTTTCCTTAGCCTTAGCTTGAATTTGAAACTAAGAACATTTTGATTCGCAGATTTTAATCCCTCGGGTTGAATTTCTTTGGTTTGTGTTTTGATCGGAAATGATCAGTTTTTCTTGTTTTTGAAAAATAGAGGAGAGGATCTTCAAATGAAATGTAATAGCCTGGTTTTTTTTTATATGTTATTTGCATTTCAGTTTAAAAGAAAATAAATTTGAATGCCACTTGTTGTCATTACTAACATATGTGCATTTATTTTTAAAACTTGTATAATTTCCATAACAAGATGTTTACACTTGTTCAAACTTAATTTACAAATGTCTTAATGTAATTCAAAATAGTTACACTTGTTATTTTTAAACAAAATTATGTAAAGACCTCTCCTTTAATTTATTTACACGTTTTGTTTCTAAACCTTGCCCTGATTTTATTTATAATTTTTTTTATCTTAAACTCTTTTTTTATTTTATTTTTTTATTTTTTTGATTAAATTTATCTCTTATGTTTCATAACTTAACATATGTATTACATTTTTAAATTTATAAATATACAACTATATTTATATGTTCCAATATTTTTAAATCTTTTTATCAAATCAAATTTTACATCTTAAATTCAAATTCAAAATTTAATATAAAATCAATTTATACTTATAAATGAATAAATAATCAAATACCTTTCTATAAATATATCTTTATATTTCATTTAACATTTATTTCTCTTAAATTCCAAATCAAATTCTATTTATAATCCATTTTGATTTCAATTAATTAATTTTATTTACAATCTTTTGATTTATTCAAATCTCCAAATAAATTCACAATTAAATTTGTAATTAAAATATTATTCAAAATATTTATTTCAGAATTTCCAATTAAAAATTCTATTTAAAAATCATATTTACATTCATTTGCATTAATAAACAAACAAATATCCATTAAATTTTGGAAAACACCAGATTAAATCATAGTTAAGTTGAAAAAATTAAATTTGTTTTCAATTTCAATTTGATTTAAAAACGGTAATGTTACATTTTCAATTCACTTGAATAATACGGTTTTGAATTCTGACTTGGTTCGATTCCTTGATTGCCAAGGCATTGATTTCGTTCGTTCTCGTTCTTGTTTTCTTCGGCTTTGACTTGATTTTGACGATGTTGATTTTGTTCGACTTTGGCCATACTGTTCACTGCCTCTGGTAGCGCTTTCGACCTTGTTCGATTTTACTTGCGGTTTCATGACTCCGGCCATTATGTCTTTGACTGTTGTATCGCTTTGTTGATGATGCTCGACTGTTGAACTTGGTGGTCTTTGTCATTTGATTACAGTTCTGTACATATTGTATTTCATGGTTGCTGTGTTGCCATATTAATCCCTCTTGCCATTTGTGTTCATTCATGATAGCACTTTTTCTGTCCACTGGTTCGTTGTAGTTTGATTTGGGTTGTTGTGCCATTTACTGTTTCTCTTGAACTTCATGTAGAGGCTGCAATGTGTATATACATTTGGATTTTATTTGAGCTTGCACTGTCACTTGTATCAGTCATTGTTGTAGCATTCTGTACATGTGTCCACATTGATGTATATGCATTTGCCACTGTTCTTTCACTTTGATTCTGTTGTGTTATGTAGCTATTCTTTTGGCACTACTGCAATATGTATGTCCTAGTCTTGTGTCTTTGTACTTCTGTGTAGACTTGTTTGTTGGTGCATATGTTTCATTTGTTGCCAGACCTTCATATACATGTCGAGTCTTGTTGACATCACTGGTGCACTGTTTGGTTCATGTGAAGCTCTGGTAGCAGTCGAGTCTTGCTGCACATATATATATGTACACTGTGTATATACATATTCACTTGATTGTCACAGCTCTGACTTTTGATTCTTCGATCACTTTCCTTGACTCTCTGCATATTGAAGTCTTCTTGCTTCACTTTGGCATTTGCAGTTTCACTACTGCCTCTTTAACCTGAACTGGTCTGGTTGTATTGAGTCACTACTTGTATGTATACATGTGTATATACATATATGTATATATATATATATATATGAATTGTCAAGTGATGCATCGCTTGGCCATATGTATTTGATTGCAGTTTTGCCCCTGTTTAGTTTGTGTTGTACTGATTTGGTATTTGCTTCAATTTAGTTTGATTCACTTTGAACTTCATGTTGCTTCTTGAAATCACACCTGAGTTGAATCCGGTTTAAAGCTCGGGTTTGACCTTAGGCTGATATTGTGACATTATTTTTATTGCACTTGAGTTGAACCCGGCGTTTTGGGTTTGACCTGTGCTCGCCTGTCCCTGTAATTTTATCAAGTGTATATATCGGTGTGCACGGCCTCATAGCATATACAGTGATACACTGTGTATGTCACAAGCTGTTCGTGTATGATGAATTCAAAATTAAATGATGTCGAACAACCCAAATAACTGAGGCAAATATTATTTTCAAAATCCACATTTTATTTTATACTGCAAAAATATTTTATTTTCAATTTTACTGCGTCAATGTATATTTCTGCAGATTGCTCAAATGCTAGATTCGCATTGTAATGAAGTTGAAGATAAATACAAGTTGAGTGAATGAGTGACATGTAGTGAGGTCAAATGTAAATGTGAATTGTAATGTAATCAAATTTGTATTGCAATTGATAATGTATATACATATTGAGTGCTTGAAATTTGTACTATTCAAAAATTGTAATAAATATTTGTTTGAACAAAATTTCTATTTGAATTCAAATTCTGTGTTATTTATTTTATTCAGCAAATATTTATTTAGTCTATGAAAAATAAAATAGTACATTAACGAATACATTTAAATGAATATATATATATATATATATGTTTATTATCATCAAACAAAAACCATATAATCGCATATTCAACATCTCCATGCTTACTCCGGTAGGACACACGGGTACTTTGGGTTCTGATTTCGGATTTCCTAACATCATCGAAATCGCTATCCAGACTGATAGATACATGCGTGTTTTTGCATTGATGTTAGCCATTGGCTGATGTTAGGAGGCCATAATCAAAAGGTGGTAGCTCCACGACTAGATCTTAAGAAGCACCAATCGTTAAGTCTTTCTGTCATGTACTGTTAACCGGTTTTATTGTTCCATGTTGGAGATTGTTGCGACGGTCTATCTACTGCATGATACATATCTCAGACAAGCAAGGGCGGCAAGCCATGGATGATGGAAGAATGGAAGATGGAATTGGAGGGTCAGGAAGTTTGCTGGAGATTGATCAGTGAAGGAATAAAAGTATAAAGGAATGGATGGTCGAAGGTTCGGGCCATCCCATGGTTGTCAATGCGAAAAAGTCACAAAAAGCCCCAAACTTTCGCCTGGCGCTTTTTTGCGCCTGGCGCTTTTATGGGCGCTTTGAGCATCATTTTTCTGTTTTTCAGCAAGAAAACTACACTTAGAAAATACATTAAAACTCGATTTTTGACTTCAAAAAATTGCATATAAATACAATATTGAGAATAAGATATCATACAGTTATCATAAATCAAACTAAGAAGGCACAAAATCATTCAAAGTCGAGCATCTGTGGCAAAAGTCAAGCGGCGACAACGATTATGAATCTAGTTTTTTTGTTTTGTTCGAGGACGATGTATTTTATGTTCGATGCTGAAGAAAGGTTGAAAGAATACTTTTTTTGTTTGTAGTTGGATTTTGGAATGCAATTGGGCTCCATGTTGAGCCAAATGCTAAAAAATTATTTTCTCCTCAATGATGCTGCACAAGGCGCGCTTCACAAGTCCAGCGCTTTGGCGTCTTTGGAGCTTTTTTAGCACCTTAAGCATTGTCGGCACTTTGGAAGGTAAAAATTCCCCCAAGCTGGTGCATAGGGCTTTTTGGCGCCTAGGCGGAGGCTTTAATGACTACTATGGGCCCTCCTAACGTAAAAAATGTCAGTGCAAATTTTCGTATACATTAACACCTGAGGTTCAGTGGTAGGTCTCCGAAAAGAGAATAAAATGTTGGACCTGACAAAGGGAGAGTGCCAAGACGTGATGTGGTTGAGTCTGGGGTTCGAAGTATTGAGCCATGGAGTGACAATATTTAGTACAGAGAAAGCAAAATATGAAATGTAAATGACACCGAGACTATATAATGGTTTGGATCGAAGGGTCCATACGTCCACTGTTCTTTCCTTCTTTGGTTGCTCTTATATGGTTGTACGGCCAATTACATTTGATCTAAGCATTTCCGCCATTAATGAATTTGAGAATGGAGCTCTAATATAAGAAATTACAATATATCTTACGTCCACTATTTTTCTTCCCCTTTGATTGCAGGCGGTCCTCTATTTATAGTAGATACAGAGCTCTATGATTGGTGTAGGGGCCTTTCTCTTGGATAGCTGACTTGGCTTCTATATGCAGCTTTGATTCAAACACTTGTTATCATCTGGTTAAAGGTGATTTGATGTGGATTACTGAAATGACACATACACACATATTCTCTTGATTCATTTCGTTTATCTTGACCGTTGATCTCGATTTGGTCTGTTTGAGCCGTTGATTGTTGAGATTTGTTCGAATTCCGATGCTTCCGGCTAAGCTTCTCGTCCTTAGTTGATAAATAATCTTGGTTTCAGTTGATGCTACACCAGTGCTCTCGAACTGCATGCTCTCGGCTATCAACGTTGGGTCTCATACTCTCGTTGGAAACCAAATGATAAGTTACAAAATTACAAGCGAAGATGTTTTCCTCCTTATTATCTTATGATTTATGCTTCGTAGAAATTACGATGCAAGGAAATACAATATTTGAAATTTAAAAGTTTAGAACGGGGAAAGTTGAATAATTGAAATTTGACATAACAATGAATTTGGAAATTTAAGTTCTATACCTAAACATGAAAACTTAAGTTATAAAAATTATATATACACTAAAAATTAATGAACCAATTTTCTTTTTGAATTTTGAAAATTGAAAGTCAAAATTATGAAAATTAGAAATTTGAATTTGAAAGCAAAAGGACAGTTTGATTGTTTTTTATTTTTGAATAAGCTAAATATAATTCTTAAGTCGAAAAAATAAGTAAAGAAAGTAAGAAATAAATAAATTTTCAATTTACTTTTGAAAATAATAATTTTTATCCATTTATATACGTTTTACGATGTATCTTAAAAAAGAGGAAAAAGAAAAGAAAATATATATTAGGCTATATGAAGACCTCATAAAACTTATAGATGACTGTTTTGAGATATATCAAGAGAGATAAAATATTTTTTCAAGATAAAGCACAATTTGTTCCTAAAGAAGTTTCATGTGAAAATTAATTTTAAAGCGAAAAAATATTAACCAAAGAAATAAAAACAGCCGAAGTAAGATATATCTATGAGGATACAATTGGAATAAAATTTGCCTAAGTAATAAAAAGAGACAAGTTGGTAGTTTGGAAAATCCAGCCAAAATAACACTAAATCAGTTGTGACAAACGTTATACCCAGTCTAAATCAATGTTTGGGAAAATCTAAGAACATGGATTGGCTACGAGAAAAATACCATTTCATAACATTAAATTCGCAAGGTTTTGTAATATGCTGTAAAAAAGTTAGTTCTTTGAAAACTGGCTAAAGAAAACATTTTGATAAGTTTTTCATAACAGCTTTTTTCTCATAAATGTTGTGATAAAAATAGTGCCAACAACATTTATTCGAATAGTTGTTGAAAGCAACATTCAACAAAGTTTGTTTTGCATCGTATCATATTTGGTTTTTTCCACAACATTTATATGACGTTTGGAATATTGAAATTTTACAACTTTTATATACCATTGTAATTTAAGTATATTTAAGCATGTTTATAAAGCGTTGTGCATCTGTGGTAAAATGTAAAAGTATAGTTCACATTATGCTTCATAATTTATAATTATGATAACATTTTTATAACATTGTTATATGTATTATGTTTAATAATGTACAACAAACATGATTCACTTGTATGTTTCAACAACATTTTCATAACATTGTGAAAAATATGATACAAAACCTACACACACACATATATAGTAGTTGAAAGTTAAAACTAGTTTTTTAACTATTACAAAAGCTATTGTATTAATGCAAAAGCAATATGTTTACAACTTTTAGTGTATTAGAGTCGAAGTAAATATTATGATAGTTAGATGAACAATTGGATTTATTAGATTTCTACGATATAAGAAAATAATATATATTGAAGTAAATTGATGTGGAGTAGATTGCTGAGATTCGTTATACAATAAGAATGCCAGAACCAAATCCTCTAGTCCACTAGTCTCGTCAAACTAAATTTGATGCTTCATAATCTATTTTGCAAAAAAAAACAAACAAAAAACTTTTCTACTATGTGAAATTTCAAAGAGGATTTTTTTGCGAAACACATAGGTGTTGAATTTTATTAGATTGGACAAGATGGACGGAGAATATTTAAACTAGGGGAGTTGATCTCTTTTCAAATCTATAAAGATATTCAAGAAGTAAATTATATAAAAAAGCCATTTTGATTGTTGTTCTAGTTACATGCTTGCATATCACTAAAAAAATGTTGGAAACAATGGTTATCTTCGGCTGAGTCATGGACTACGTCACTTTCTTGAAGACGTTTCGGCGATCTGCACTTTGGTGCAAGCAGTTCGTATCTATCACCGCCGCCTCTATGATAAAACAGTCTGTCAAGGTTCTGTGGTATCGATTCGTTTGCACAGACGAAACGATTCAGTTTGCACTCAGAAATATTACTCGAATTCGTGAAAAAACGAAAAATATATATTATGTCGTTCTCTCTGCTCCGTCTTCTTATCAGTTAAGAAGGCGGAATAGAAAAAAAACGTTGCTGATTGGGGGAAACGTGGTCTTAAAAAGCAGATCTAAGAAATAATGGGTCAAAACAATGAACGTTATGTAACGTTCTGCAATACGGGTCAGCCCGGTCAAAATCGGTTAACAAATTTGTACCAAAAATATAAGTGTTACACCACTACAAGCCCGAACCTGAACTCGAGCCTGGTCCGGGTCGAGTCGGTCGGTCGGCGCGTGTGTGGTGGTCAAGCATGATCTCCCTCCTCATAAAAGAGCATCATTGGGTGCCCAAAGGGTCCAACTTAGCTTCTGAGAATCAAGTATAAATACTTGATTCTTACATATAATCCTACAATGCGGGCCTATTTACAAATATGAGCCAATTTCCACACTTAGTCAATTTTTTAATAATTCACTTATTTTCAAAATAATTTCCAACAATCCTCCACTTGAATTTTTTAAAAATATTTTCGAGCGATTTCTGAAAACATAAGATTGTGCATAAACAAAGTGTCGTTCAACTTGAACCTTTGCATAGTGAATAAGATTCAGTTTTTACTAGAGTGACACGTAGTCTTAAACTCTATTTCTGACATCAGACCACACACAATCTTTCTAGAGTGCAATCAAATAAGCCCGTGCATTTATGGTCATGCACGTCTATCCCAGTTTAGTGAATGTTCTAGGAGTTTTGCCCAAAACTCCATAGGAAACGGCCAAATTTCCACATTCACACAGGTGAGTCTATCAAGGGTACTCCTGAAGGTAGGTACTCCACTCCAAATGGAGTATAGATCTCATTAAGAGTTTCTATTAACTCATCCTATAATCACTTCAGGAATACATGCTTCTATATAGATGAAAAATAGCATGTTCAACTCATATCACTTCACAACTTGTTCTTAACCATTGAACCTAGTTCTCGGGATCTCCAGTCATTAGGTTAGGTTACCATTGTGCGTGACTCAACAATCTAAGGGCAATAGTCTCATTTTTCTAGAAGTCGTAAGGACTTTCTCTCTGGCCAGTCCTTTCTTCAAAGAATCTGCCAAATTCTCGTCACTGCGTATGTGATCCACTTTAACAGCTCCTGAAGAGAGTAGCTCTCTTACAGTGTTATGCTTACGACGTATCTGTCGTCTCTTACCGTTGTAATAACGGTTCTGAACTTTTGCAATAGCCGCGGTACTAACGCAATGGATCAACACAGCTGGTATCGGTTTTTTCCATAAAGGAATCTCAGCTAGCAGATTCCTTAAGTACTCTGCTTCCTCACTAGCTGTGGCTAGTGCTATCATCTCAGACTCCATAGTAGACTGAGCCAAAATAGTCTGTTTCTTGGATTTCCAAGAAACAGCTCCTCCAGCGATGCTAAAGATATAGCCACCGGTTGCCTTTGAGTCATCAGATAAAGTATTCCAGTCTACATCAGTGTAACCTTCAAGAACAGCTGGAAACTTTTCATAATGTAATCCAAGGTTTATGGTTCGTTTTAGGTATCTCATGACCCTCTCAATAACGTGGCAATGCTCTATACTATGTCTACTAGTAAACCTGCACAATAATCCCACGACATAGGCAATGTCGGGTCTAGTACAATCAGTGGCATACCGAAGGCTACCAATGATGCTCGCATAATCAGATTGTCTTACACCTTCACCAGTGTTCTTGAAAAGCTTTACACTAGGATCATATGGTGTACATGCAGGTTTACAGTCAAAGTAATTGTATTTCTTTAAGATCTTCTCAATATAATGAGATTGATCCAAAGAAAGTCCCTTTTCGGACCTTGTAATCTTAATACCAAGGATTACACTCGCTTCGCGTAGATCTTTCATATCAAAATTGGCACTAAACAAAGATTTAACAGTGTTTATGGCATGAATGTTTGATCCAAAAATAAGTAGATCATCTACATACAAACATATTATAGCGTAAATGTCATTTTTAGATTTATAATAAATGCATTTGTCACTTTCAGTAACTTTGAAACCATTTGACATTATTAAGTTATCAAATTTTTCATGCCATTGTTTAGGTGCTTTCTTAAACCATATAATGATTTATCTAATTTGCAAACATTATGTTCTTGAACAGGAATAACAAAGCCTTCAGGTTGGTCCATATAAATTTCTCTTCTAATTCACCATTTAAAAAAGAAGTTTTAACATCCATTTGGTGTATAATTAAATTACAAATAGATGCTAATGAAATTAGTACTCGAATGGATGTGATTCTAGTTACAGGTGAAAAAGTATCAAAAAAGTCTATATTTTCTTTTTGCCTAAAACCTTCAGCTACCAAACGGGCTTTATATTTTTCAAATGTTCCATCAGGTTTTAATTTCTTTTTAAATACCCATTTACAACCTATAGACATACAACGAGGTGGTAAATCTACTAAGTGCCAAGTCTTATTGGATTCCAAGGAATCCATCTCATCATTTATAGCCTCTTGCCAAAAATCGCATCTAATGAAGATAAGGCTTCTTGGAGGTTTGTTGGATCCTCCTCTATAGTGAAAGTGCAAAAATCCGAGCCAAAATCTTTATCAACTCTTGCTCTTTTACTTCTTCTAGGTTCAATTTCAGAAGATTCATTAAGTTCTGTTCTAATAGGCACGGTGTTATTTGACGTGCCCCTACTATTCCTCAATATAAAAGGAAATTTACTTTCATAAAAATCAGCATCAATAGATTATACTATATTATGTGTATTCAGGTCATAAAATCTATATGCTTTGCTATTCATAGCATAGCCAATAAATACACATTCGTATATTCTACTTACTAATTTTATTCTCTTAGGGTCGGGTATACGAACATATGCCAAATATCCCCAAGTTCTAAAGTAAGATACATTCGGTTTATAATTTCTTAAAATTTCAAAAGGTGAAATCTTACTTTTTGATTTAGGGTTCTATTCAATACATAGCATACAGTCAACAAAATATCCCCCCACCGGTATTTTGTTGCACCCGAATTTAATAAAATAGCTGCAACTAATTCATTAAAGGTCATATTCTTTTTTTCACCTTTACCGTTCATTTCAGATGAATAAGGTGCAATTCTCTCATGAATTATACCATGCAATTTATAGAAATCAAGAAATGGACTAGATTCATATTTTGTTCCTCTATCACTACAAAGTCTCTTAATTTTCTTATTTGATTGATTCTCAATTTCAGTTTTAAATAATTTAAACATATCAAATGCATCACTTTTATTTCTCATAAGATATACATAAGTGAAATCAAAGGTATCATCTATGAAAGTGATAAAATAACGGTGTCCGTGTCTAGTCAAAGTGTCATCTAGCTCACATATGTCAGAATGAATCAAGTCTAAGGGTTCGGAAAATCTATCAACTGATTTATGGGGTTTCTTAGTGATTTTTTCTTGACTACAAAATTCACATTTATCAAAAATCAGTTTGTGACATTTTAGGGATCAAATCTAATGTGATCATGTTATGAATTATATGTTTATTTACATGACATAATCTAGAGTGACAAATATTAAAGTCACACAACATATAAGCAGAGCTGGTTACTTTATTAGATTCAACATTAAGTTTAAACATACCCTCACAAGCATAACCCTTCCCTACAAACATCCCCTTATAAGTCAAAGTATACAAATCAGCCCCTATAACTTGAGTAAAACCAGCCATATTAAGAAGAAAACCAGAAACCAAATTCTTTCTCATCTCTGCATCACATCTTTCAAAAGAACTATTTTTCCAGAGGTAAACTTTATTTCTACATTTCCAATGCCAGCAACTGTAGTGGTGTGAGAATCTCCCAGCAGCACTTTCTGATCATCGGCAGCCGTGTATGTAATAAACATAGCACGATCATAGCAGACATGGCGGGATGCACCAGTATCTACCCACCAACCCTTTGATCCACCAACAAGGTGAATCTCAGAAATCATAACCGTAAGTGGCTCCTCAGCCAGGTTAGCCTGCGGTGCAGGGCCTGGTCTGTTCCTACACTTGCGTGCTATATGACCTGATTTTCCATAGTTGTAACACAGAAACAACTGTCCAGAGTCATTCTTTTGGGTCGGTTTCTGCTGTCCTTTTTGGTTTCCTTGCGGGTTCCAATTCTGTTTGTTGCGGTTCTGATTCTTAAAGTTTTTCGGATTCGGTTTCAGAACTGCGGGCTTGGACTTTTTAGTGTTGTTGTTGGTAACAACAAGCACTTCCTCCTTCTGGTCCTGCTTACGAGCCTCCTTTCAATACGGAGGCGAGTGATCAAGCTCTCTAAGGAGAATTCCTTAGTCTTGTGCCTAAGCACATTCTTAAAGTCTTTTCAACCTGAGGGCAATTTATCAATAATAATAGCAATCTGAAACTGTTCATCCAAACTCATACCTTCAGACATGATCTCATGGGCAATTTTCTGTAGCTCATGAGGTTGCATCTCTACTGACCTGTCATCTGTCATATGGTATTTCAGGTAGCGACTGACTGCATATTTCTTCGCTCCAGCCTCTTCAGTGTCATACTTCTTTTGCAGCGCTTCCCAGATCTCTTTGGCTGACTTGTCAGAGTTGTAGTAGTCGTAAAGGTCATCACTGAGGCCGTTGAGTATGAAGTTCTGGCATAGGTAATCCTGCTATATCCAGTTCTGCACCTCCTTTGATTTCTTTGTCCATGCTCGCATCAGATCTACGTCTGCTTCGACTGGTCTGTCTGGCAGCTGCGGTTTTTCGGTTGTCAGCACAGCCACCACCTTTCCCATGGCTAGGAAGATTCCATCTTCTGTTTCCAGCATTCGAAATGGAGGCCCTCGAATCTGAAAGGCGCAGCAGAGACCATCAGGACTTGGAAGAGAGAAGGCGGAAGCAGCGGCATCGAAATCTACAGCAGTGGCCATCGTCGGTGGCGTCGTCTTCAATTTGTTGGAAACAATGGTTATCTTCGGCTGAGTCGTGGACTACGTCATTTTCTTGAAGACGTTTCGACGATCTGCTCTTTGGTGCAAGCAGTTCGTATCTATCACTGCCGCCTCTAGGATAAAACAACCTGTCAAAGTTTCGTGGTATCGATTCGTTTGCACGGACGAAGCGATTCAGTTTGCACTCAGAAATATTACTCGAATTCGTGAAAAAACGAAAAATATATATTATGTTGTTCTCTCTGCTTCGTCTTCTTATCAGTTAAGAAGGCGGAATAGAAAAAAGAACTTGCTGATTGAGGGAAATGTGGTCTTGGTTAATAAATTTATACCGAAAATATAAGTGTTACACTACTACTAGCCCGAATCCGAACCGGTCGAGTTGAGTCGGTCGGTCGGCGTGCGTGTGGTGGTCAAGCATGATCTCCCTCCTCATAAAAGAGCATCATTGGGTGCCTAAAAGGCCCAATTTAGCTTCTAAGAATCAAGTATAAATACTTGAATCTTGCATATAATCCTACAATGTGGGACTATTCACAAATATGAGCCAATTTCCACACTTAGTCAATTTTTTAATAATTCACTTATTTTCAAAATAATTTCCAACGAAAAATAAAGTACTTTGATCTGATAACATTTTGTCGTTTAAAATTTGAAAATTGTTACCCTAAATTCTAGCATTGGAATTTTCCATGCTGGGTCGTTGTGTGCGAAAGTTTAGGCAACGAATCAAAAACTCGTTACTAGTCCTTGGAGATATATTAACATTTTTATATTATAATTTCTTGAAAAATCATTTAGTTGCTAAATAGTTAGCTTCGATCTATAAGATCTAAATATCATAGATATCTACTGAAATTATTTATTAGATTTTTATTTAGACCAAACAGTTGTTGTGAAATAGTGGTATAACATTCCATTTATTAGTAAAATAGCTAAACAAAGACACGTCGCAGTTGCTACATATTCCATTTACCAAGTCTCCATTCTTGAGTTCTGTATTATCGGTAACGAGGAAATTTAGAAGTAGCGGTACAATACTGACCATAAATGATATATTTTAACTAGATCTGATGTGTTTATATAATCTGTCCATATATGCACCTGAGTTAGTTGTCCCTTTGTGTTATATAGGTTTAGATACAAAAATAAATTTACTTATATATTCCTAGAATTAGCATAACCAAAATAAATAAAAATATTTATTGTTTAAAAAATGATTTTCTAGAATAAAAAATATTCTCAAAAATTCAAATATCTAATAGAAAATCATTTGCCCAATTTTTTTTCAGCAACATTCTACCTCTTTCTAGTAAAAATTAAATGGTTCTTTAAAAATATAAATAATTCTAGTAATTATATTCTTCAGAAAACAAATAAATTTTTAAATGCTTGCATAATTATAACCAAAACTACCTTGTTGTAACTTTATGGTATACCCAAAATAGTTGAATGATGTTCATTTAAGTTGATCTGAAAGGACTGCTTTGATGGAACAAAGATTTCAACATAAATTCTTAAGTTCATAAATTAGTTGACTTAGTTTTTGGTCGCAGTTGTGGGTAGGTTTTGGTATGATATTTGACTAATATTTGTTTTTTATTTCAATAGTTAAAACAGAAGATTTTATTTATGGGCAAAAAAAAATTAGTTATGGGCAGAAGTGTTTGATACATATCAAGCTTCTAATTATTGTGATTTGTATTTGAATTAAGTACTTTCATGAACCTATGTATTTAGATGCTTTTGTACTAAAATGTTAGGATATATAGTAAGCTATTAATTAATATAGAATTCTCTATTTGATACAATTAAGGAAAATTTATTTCTACAATTGTTGAGGGATCTAGTAAATAGGTTTATATATAATTTTCAATTTGTATTGTGTATAAATTTATAAGGTAATATTACATATACAAACAATTATCATTATACAAACAAATAGGCAAATATAAACCATTAACTAAAAATTGATAGTTTGGTTTGTCACAATTAAAAAAAAGATAAACATATCTAGCATTGTCCAAATGGATTAAGGGCATTCATAGTTCATAAATGAAACTAAAATTGTTATGTTGGTTTATGTTAACTAGAGACAAAATTTGTAAATTATAATTCATTGTTTAATCATCAAGGATGGTCGGTTTGCTGCTTAAATGTTAAAATAGTAAGAAGAGAAATTATATACTTGCGTTACTGCTGCATATATACATTCTTGTACTTACAATGGAGAATTTATAAAATGGAAAACTTTATGGAATAAATATGCACCGAAAAAAAGATTCTACGGTTATGGAAAAATACTTGAATCGCACCGATTTTCTTATTACAACTGTAAAATATAAGTCTCATCAAATGGTATATTATGATGGATAAGATAGTTAAGAAAATAATTTTCGATCCCAACTCTCAATTTTATAATTTAAAAAAAAGGAGAATATAAGATCACCTCGGTTCGATTTTGACCGTAGGTAAAGGAATATTTTTCCGTATTATGAAATGAAGCTAGTAAGAAAAGTCTTACAAATCTATGGAAAGTTACATTGGAAAAGTTAATGAAATGGAAATTAGAAAATAGAAGTAGTTAAGGTGGACTATGTACAAAAAATTGAATTAATGGAAAACATTGTTTTTTGTATTGATTAAAAAAATTCAGTTCATAATATTTATATAAATTAAGATGTACATTTAGTAGCATATGAGCTTCACCAGGAAATCACGCACCTGGGCGTTGTAGTTGTTTTCTTGGATATTTGTTGTCAATTTTCTCAATAAACTGTACATTGTTACGTATCAGCGCATGGAGCATTCGTCAAATTTTATGGCAACCCTTCCAGAGGCTTTTTCGACAAAGGAAAAAACTTCTGTCGCGACTAATATTCAACAATTTGACTTGTCTTAATGTTAAATGAATAAACTTATGTTTTTTCTTTCACAAATGAATTGCTTCAAGGGATCAAGAAACTATGAAAGTGAGAACTCATGGTAAACTATATAGTTTCCATATTATAAACAAGCATGTTCCCATGTTCATTACTTTTTTTATTCTCACTCTATACAAGGAGCAGAGCTTAAATTAGCCCTGGTATAAGGCATAATAAGATTTGGATGTTGATAAAGCAGAACAGATGGTATTGGAATTTAAGCTCGTATAGTCACTAAGCAATGAAGAAAATTTGAAATCGTGTATACACTAGAATTCGTATAAAATTGCTAAATATTAGTTGCTTTGTGGATCTAAGTTTGTGGAACCACTGATGAATGGTGATCGTCCAACCATTATGACATAAATACTGGGAGAAAGATGTTTGACGTCCATAAAGGGGACGGAGTTAATGAAAGGATCTTACGATTTTGTGGGACTTGATTACAACATATATAGATATGCAAAAGATGGGCGAAGGATTTCTCATGCCTTAAAGTCAAGTAAATAGATGGTGGCTTTGAAGAGGATTAATCCTTGTTTATTAAAGGAAAATTTTCAGACATAAACTTGTTTGTGAAAACAATAACGCAAATAACCCTGTTATGAAAATAATTACAAACATAGACCTGTTTTTGCTAGTAGACGTAGGCGATTTTTGAAAATTCGCCTTCGTGCGAATTTTGAAAATTCGCCAACGGGCGACATTTCAAAATGCGCACGAAGGCGAATTTTCAAAAATCGCCTTTGTTAAAACCCTGCACAAAACAAGACAGCCAGCAACCCTTCTCCCCACTTCCTCATTTCCCCAAAACAAAACACAAACCGAACCCAAAAGCCCCAAATTTCTCAAAACCTTCCTCCACTTCCATTTCTTTAATTTTTAGACAAATTTTTTCACAAATTAGTCAATGGCAAGCACGTCTGGTATAGAACAAGAAATAGGTACGAATCTATACCCATAATTTGGTATTTCTAATTTAGGGCATGAATTTGTTGCAAATTTACTTCATGAACAAAAATTGTGCTTGTAAAGTAAAGCATTTGAATATCACCGCTGATAATTTGTACACTTTGAACTTGTTTGAACTAAGGTAGTTGTATGTGTACAAAATGCAATAGGTTACTTTGTAAAACATTTTAATATGTGCAAAAAGTATGTTAAGCAATAGGTCATCATGATATGTGTGTGTGTGCGCGCGCGCGCTGTGTGGTTTTCTTCAAACCATGTTGCGATAGAGTGTACAAAATGCAATAGGTTACAACTAAGGTAGTTGTAGTTTATAAAAGGTATATTAAAAATCTATATGAACGACAAGGAGTTTACGTGCATTCATACTACTTTGTGGGTTATGAGGTTGTCAATTTTTGGTTAGTGTATAATTTTTATCGAAATGAATTGATTTATAATATTTGTATCTTGTAGAGTATGTGGAGATGGAGCCCGGACCCGTTGATGGAAGGGTATTATTTCTTCAAGCACAGCATCGTACTTCTAACGATATATGGATGCAGGTGGTTTTTAAAAAAATATAATTTTGTGTTAGTTTGTATAATTCCGGCTTTCTAATTATATATTTATCATTTGTTCAGCGCGACGATCCAGATACAACTATTGATCACTCCACATCAGTGAAGAAGGTGAGTTCAAGTCATCCAGGAGTATTGGCTGAGATTGAGAGGGCTGGTTTTCTACACATAATGAAGTTGGGATACATCCAGCTTGACCACTATCTTATCACTGCTTTGGTAGACAGATGGCGACCAGAGACCTCCACTTTTCATTTCCCTGTTGGTGAGATGACGATTACATTAGCAGATGTTGCCGTGTTGTTAGGTTTGCCTATTGAAGGCAATGCAGTGGCTTATGAAGGAGTGACATATGACTATATGCAATTGTGTCATGATTTACTTGGTCTTGACCCACCCCCTGAACAAACAAGGGGCAATGAGTTTGTGGAAATCATGTGGTATAGACGTCAATTGTCGCACGATATTCCTGCTGATGCTACAGAGGCTCAGATTCAGCAGCGAGCACGTGCTATTATTTTGCACATCATTGTTTCTCGATTGATGTGCGACCATACAAAGACTCGGGTAGATCTGAAATGGCTACCGTATATTGCTGATTTAGAGGAGTGCGGTAAGTTTTCCTGGGGCAGTGCTGTGTTATCTTATACGTATATGGAGATGTCCAGACTCTCTCTTTTGGAGAATAAATCTATTGGTGGCTGTCTGACACTACTACAGGTTTGAAACAAACTCCAATAATTTACTGCTTTACATGATTTGTCTCATTTTTGGTCTTAACTTTTTCTTATAAATGCAGCTTTGGTCGTGGACTTATCTTCCAATCGGAAGATTGTTAGTAACAAACGTTGTTGTCGATCAGTCGATGCCGCTTGGGTCTCGGTATTTTTTTATCCTTTCAAATAAATTATACAGTGCAATTTCCATGTGTAATATATTCTAACATATTCTAACAGGTGGGTAGGACCAAAAAAAACGCGCCAAACTCCAAGACGGAGTGTGAAGTTCTATCGCAACGAGTTAGATGTGCTAGAGGATGACAAGGTTACTTGGACACCGTACACACAAGATGTGCTAGCACAGCTTCCAGCCATGTGTACAGCTGCTAGATACTTGTGGACTGCGAGAGTACCACTCCTATCTTACACCCAGGCTGCATTTCACTTACCCGACAGGGTTATGAGACAGTTCGGCATGATGCAGCATATACCAGATGATGCGCCACCCTGCACGTCTACGTACAATGCAGAGGAGTATGTTGCCTACATTCAGTTGTGGAATGAGCGACATACAGCTACCCAGATTGAGAGGGAGCCCACCATCACGCTAGAGCAGTACAAAAGGTGGTACTGGAACATAACACGACGATATGTTCTTACGGCGCCAGTGGAGGCAGTGTATAGAAGTCCGTACGTTCCCAGAGCACCACTTGAGAGGAACGTGGTAAGCTGATGTTGTAAGTAGTATATCAATTAGTTATGATAGTTGTGTCTCTGGCTAATTTTCATTCAACTTTACAGGCAGCTGGTATAAGCAGGGCTTGGGAAGAAGCTGAAAAGCTTCGCAGACGACAAACCGACGAGGAGGGGAGGAGGATGTGCATTAACATCCAAAGGATTCTAGATGTTGTATTGTGCAGGAATAAACTTGATAGGCCAAGACCTCCATCTCCACCTCCAGCGCTTGTGTACACCCGACGTCGGCCTAGAGGAGGTGCGGGTTCATCGTCACAGGGCACCTCGTCCCAAGGTGCACCGGTACACGAAGAATTTGTTCCTGGCCCATCTCAACCAACGCTCGCATTACCTTCGTCTTCCACTGCGCGCAGAGATCGGAGTAGCAGTAGCAGCAGCAGTAGCGGTTCTAGACCACTGGTAACGCGTCGGCGGAGAAGAAGCCCGCACGAATTTCATGATCTTCATGAGTAAATCCATATTGTTGATGGATGCGAGTAGTTAGAGGTTGTTTGGATTTGTATTTGTGTTTGGATTTGTAATATCCGTACGAAGCAATATTGTTTGGCTTTGCAAAATGTTGTTTGGATTTGTAAAATTTGTGTTGTACCGTACGAAGTAATGTTGTTAGATGCATTTCGCTTAAATTTGAGATGTTGTATTTCATGAGCTGCATGTTAAATTTGTCCATTAAGCGACTGCTCTGTTGCCGTGTTGAATTTGTAAAATTTGAGATGTTGTACCTGCTGCTCTGTTTGCAGCAACAGGTTTCTTTGAGCGAATTTTGAGAATTCGCCAGTAGGCGAATTCTTAAAATTCGCCTGTAGGCGAATTTCGAAAATTCGCCTGAAGGCGATTTTTGAAATTTCGCCAATTCAACCCTGCACTGTAAAAACTAGTTGACCCTTCTTCCTTTGTCATTTCTTTTTGCTTCAAAATCGAACCAAAAACCTAAATTTGTGCAAAAGCAATCACAGAAGTCACTAAGGTTGGTATTTTGTCATTTTTTTCCTCTCTTCTAACAGATGGGTGTGTAGTACGCCAGTCTTCAATTTTGTTCAAATCGGAAAGGAATTCGACCCAAACCATGGTTGCAAATTTGACTAATTTTGGTATTTTCTTTAACTTTTATGTAGGCGAAAATGGATGATTGGGAGATCGATGATCAAACAATGATGGAAATATATGATGACTACGAACGGAATAAGGTTGCAGACGATGAGGTAGAATTTGTTCCGGAAACCCAAGTGGAAGATCTACCAACAGTGGGTGCTACAGAGACAAATGAAGAGACAAATGAAGAAGTAGAGAGTGAACTTGTTTGTGCTACGCGGGAAAATGTCGTACTCGAGAATCCCCAACCGGTTCAACAATCATTGCATACCAGGCTAATGACTGTACTTGCTCATCAAAACCCTAATACATCAAGTTCTAGCATCAGTGGACGTTCGGTACTTTGCTATTGCGGAGTTGAATGTAACATTGTTGTTTCCAAAAGTCAGAGGAATGCAGGACGTCGCTTTTACGGCTGTAAAGCGTATATCGATGCACAGATGCGTCAGGGGGTGAATAGTTGTAAATTTTTTGAATGGTTCGATCCTCCAATGACCAAAAGGGGGGTCCAATACGCGCTTGAGATGCAAGCTACGGTTAGTCGCTTGGAGAGGATGAATATTGCAATTCGCAATGAAATGCTTGCGGGGTGCTACCGGTTACCACGAGATTGACCGTATGTTTTGACGTAATGGTCGTAAAGTAGTATAATGTGGTTGTTGTTTGTGTATGCTTGCCTTTTATCATCTGTCCGTCCTGTATTTTCTATTGAGAGGTATCTTGTAGTTCAACAGCGTAATAATCTGTTGAGTATTAGTGATTTCGGGTGTTTTCCTAGTGGCGACTTTTGTAAATTCGCCTTCAGGCGATTTTTCAAAATTCGCCTTAAGGCGGCTTTTGAAAATTCGCCTAAAGGCGACTTCTGAAAAGTCGCCTTCAAATATAAGTTTTATATCTAGTCAGCTTTTGCACTGGCCTCCTCATTTCCAAACACCAAGTTTTCAGATCTGAAGAACCCATTTTCTTTCAGCTTACAATTCCAAACACCAAAACTCTATTTTCTTTCGATAATCAATTGGTTGTTGAAATAGAGTCCTTGCTAGTCTACGCAAACGTCTACGCTATATCTCTGTATACGAATTGGTAAGAAAATTACAAACCCTAGCTTTGTTACGTCCATTAAAATATTTTCATACAAATGTACAGAAATTGTTTGGTCAACTAGAAATTATTTGTATGTAGAATGGCTAGAAATCTCATTCCAACACTTTGCTACTACGACGGTGAATTGATCGTCGACGAACAAAAAAACGGAAAGTATGTCGGCGGTTTTTGTAAACCAGGGAGAGTACGCAAAGGTTGCACACTATTTGAGTTGAAAGAATCCGTGTACAAAGCGACAAAAATAAGCGCAATCGAATTTGATATTGAGTTGGTGGTTAACTGGCCTACGGATTCAGATTCAAAAGCAATAACACTCTCGGACGATGAGGATGTTGAAGTTATGTTTTCTGCGGTTAAAAAGTCCTTAGAGTTGTACGTTGGGAAAGTTGCAAAAGAAAATCTGCAAGAACATGTACAATCTCCTATCGTTAGTACAGGATTAGGGCATTTTACAGAAATGTTGGAAACTGATAATCCTTCAGCAAGCTTAGGTTCTCCTACTTACAGTAATCCATATGTACATGCTGAGGGTCATGGTCATCCTCCCATAAACTATGGATTCATGCATTACATGATGTCGCAACCAACTCCAGAACAGTACTTTCCATACTACACACCACATACGACGCATCCAAGGTATTAAACTTAACATTGGAATTTATTTTTAAATTACAATTGCTAATACTTTCTTCTAACACATTCAGCTTCCAACAACAAATGCAACAAACACATTTGCCGCAACCGTTATATCCTACTCCATCAGAAATGTATGATATAAGTCAAAGGTTTGTTTAGCAATTTATTTGAGTAATGTTTCCTATCTACTCTAGCTTCGTACTAAAATACTGTTGTAAACAGATGCACAACTATTGAAGATACTGCTGTAGAATGTGGTGCCGGACCGTCACAACACTCGCATGATTCCAATATTGACACCGATATGCATGTTAATATAGATGGAGACACCGGTCATGTTCCTGCAATTGATAGTATGGCTGTTGCGACGAGGACTAACAATGATGCGTGTTGGGTAGAACGAATGCAGGTGAACAATGAATCGTTAAACTACGACTTTCCGAATGTAGATGATGTTGAAGGTGATGGTGAAGAAGCTCAAATGGAAGTGCCGTTGGATGATGATCTATGTACTGCCCAAATGATGGCAAGATCGGTCGTTGCTAATCTACAATTTTCTGGGGAAAAATTTTCAACCGCGTGCATACAAAATGGATTTGCTGTTGGAATGGTATTTGAAAGTAAGCAAAAAATGCTACACCAATTAACCGAATGGTCCATTCTACATGGAGTTTCATACAAGCCGATCAAGTCGAATAAAACTATATACACCGCTATCTGTAATGTTGACACCAACTGTCCATGGAGAATACATGCAATAGTCTCAAAGAAATCGCAGTCTGGCTGGTGGGAAATCAGAAAGTTGCCTAGCGAACATACCTGTGTCAATCCTACAGTTAATTCCAACCACAAGCAAGCCACTTCTAATTTTCTTGTGTCAAAAATCATGTCATTTGTCAAGGCCGATTTGGATATCTCAGCAGGTACAGTCCAAGTGCTTGTAGACGATCAACTGTTCATCAAAATTAGTTACATGAAAGCTTGGCGGGCATTAAACAAAACAATAGAAAGAATTTATAGTGACTGGGCCGAATCGTACGCGACTTTGCCTCAGTATTTCGAGGAAATAAAAAGAAGTAATCCGGGGACTGTAGGCCATGTGACCCACGATGAAGTTGGCGTATTTGATCGTGCATTTTGGGCATTTGGCCCTTGCATTACAGGTTTTCTACACTGTCGGCCATTGCTATGTATTGACGGGACACACTTGTATGGTAAATACAAAGGGACGTTGCTTGTTGCTACTGCTGTAGATGCGGATGACTGTCTGTTTCCATTAGCTTATGCAGTTGTCGAATCTGAGTCATATGATAGCTGGGGTTGGTTTTTTTCTTGCATGCGTGAATTCATTCACAGTGTTTGCAATCGTCGTATTACTTTCATATCGGATCGGATGAAAGGAATTCCGAAGGCTTTACAGGAGAGGTGGCGAGAACCACACAAACATAGGTTCTGTGCACGACATCTTAAAGCTAATCTTCAAACGGCGGGGTTTAGGGATAAACGACTCACATCTTTATTTTATTCCGCTGCATGTGCTTCAGAAGTGGTTGAGTACAACAAAATCAAAGAAGAAATTAAAGCTACAAATTCACGAGCTCATGAATGGATTGAAAGAAGTTTAGGGATTTTTGAAGAAAATTGGACCCTGTGCAAAGACGATGGAGGACGCTTTCATGTTATGACCACCAATGCATCCGAAAGTTTTAATGGTGTACTAAAAGGTGCTCGATCATTACCTATAAAAGCGTTGGTTGCACGAACCTTCTTTCGATCGGTTGAATATTTCTGTAAGAGACGAGAGACGGCGGACGCTATTACAACACGTTTGACTCCAAAATGGGAAGCTAAAATAGCAGATCGAGCTATTGAAGCACGTCGTTGTAAACTAGTTCGCTTCAGTCGAACCGAATGGCAAGTGATTCATTGCTACGGCGATGAATTTAAAGTGTTAATTGATGGTCCTAACTGCTCATGTACATGCAACATCCCCTTACTACAAAAATTACCATGTGCGCATGTAATGGCGGCTTGTTCGGCACAGGATTACGGTGCTAACAGAGCACATCATAAGTTTGCATCAGAGTGGTACTCTGTTCGTAGTTACAAAGCTTCATATCAGCCAGAGTTTCATCCCGTGCGTGATAAGAGATACTGGAGACCATACACCGGTCCGCATATATTGCCTCCACCTACAAGAAGACAACCTGGACGACCTAAATCTACAAGGATAAAAAATGTTATGGACGAGCTTCAAACGCCTAAAACAAACAGGTGCAGCAAATGTGGATCGCAGGGCCATAACAGAAAGCGATGTACTGCAACGACCTAACCTTCCTTTATCAAATGTACTGCGGCGACCTAATTATGCTTTCGGTGTATTCAACTTTAAAGACATGTAATTTCTATGTATCAAACTACCTAGTCATGTATCAAACTTAAATGAACTTTACAATTGTAAGATTTGCAAGCTGATATGTACAAAAGTTGTTAGATTTGAAATTATATATCTATACGATTGTGATGTACTCAAGATGATATGTACAAAATCTGATAAACTCTTTGTTTGCTGTTCTTGTTTTGTGCAGGGTTTTAACAAAGGCGATTTTTGAAAATTCGCCTTCGTGCGCATTTTGAAATGTCGCCCGTTGGCGAATTTTCAAAATTCGCATGAAGGCGAATTTTCAAAAATCGCCTACGTCTACTGGCAAAAACAGGTCTATGTTTGTAATTATTTTCATAACAGAGTTATTTGCGTTATTGTTTTCACAAACAAGTTTATGTCTGAAAATTTTCCTTTATTAAACTATGTGACTTCTGTAGCCATCTATGCTTGCCATAAGTGCGGACCTATCATCTTTGTATTCAAGTAATTTTTTGAATATTATTATATTAAATTTAACCCATAAATCGTTCACCTCAGGGGAAAATAGCACGGAGAATTCAAAATGTTGTAAAGAGAATTCAAATATTATGAATGTTGATCTTGACGCCTAGGTTCAACTACGGAAATAGCACCTTCGCAATGCGAGAAAAAAGTTGAGTACATTATCGATTTTTCAAAGCCCGCTATCACACAAAAGCCTTATGTACTGGGTTCCACCTTTTCCAACGTTCATAGCTTTAATGGATGCCTTGATATATGATATTTCATTATTGAATGTTTAAGCATGTTCTGATAATCTATTTTTGTTTGATCCCTTCAATAGAATTTTGTAAGGAGAAGATAGGTAGATGCAGGGCCGGCCCAAAGGTATTTGATGCCCTAGACGAACAATTCTTTTTTCAAATTTGTTGCCCCATTTTAAAAAGAAATAGCAATACACACATTGTATAGAATGTCAAAACCAAATGCAAATTCATATTTCATATATGTGTGTGATAATTTTTTGGAATTAAAATACCATAATTCTCTTTTATTCTCAATCTTTTTTATTATTTTCTTATACGACATACAATTCTCTTGATACTTCCCTGTGAATACTAATGACAGTATGTCTGGTGATCTATATAGCTACTGACAAATCTTACATGTGAAAAGGCCCATGATAAATCATATATGTTGCATAATAATATATATGTTGCATGTGTATCTATAAATAATTCATGACTTGATTGTTATCTTGGTAAAAGAGGAGAAAGGCCAGACAAAGGAACAAATAACAGAGGTACAGTATTGTAATCAGGTCTCCAAAATTACTTTTTTTTCTTTGCAACTGATATGTATATTATTTGAATGCATACATACATTATGCAAATTTTCTTTTCTACATTTATGTTAAACATCAACTTACTTGTGCAGAAATTATATAAATTTTTGTACATCTCATGTATATACTATATATACATATAAATTATTAGTCATATTATTCTTTTTCGCATATCAGAAACATCAGTATGGACTTATTTGATCTTGATTTATCCATGAATGAAATTCCACTAAGTTGAATTTCCACTTAATTCATTCACGGAATATATGACAACAATTTAAACCATTCATAAAATATGTGAAAATAGTATAAAACATTCATAAACATTTTAATTTGCTATTTTAGGGGTTTTTTTAAATCATTCACTGCTACAGATAGAGATAATTTGTTTTCAGTTAGCACTAAATTCTAAATCAAAAAACATGAATTAAAATAAGCAGTAAAATTTGTTCTATTTTTTATACCATCGTTTTGAATCTTGCTTAAAGAGGGTATCTAAACACGAAGAGTTTAGTTAAAACTAAATCATTAAACCATTTAAATTCTTAAACTAAAACCTTACTTTCTTATGTCAGTCGGCGCTTCAGTCTTCAATCAACAATTTAGGAGCAAATTGGTGGTGAAATTAAAATAAGGACAATGGAGGAAATGAAGCAATCAGATTAATAGATGCAATAGTTTGTTGGTGGAGCTTGAGGTGGTGATGGAAGCAGCGACCAGGGCCGGCCCAAAGGTATTTGATGCCCTAGACGAACAATTCTTTTTTCAAATTTGTTGCCCCATTTTAAAAAGAAATAGCAATACACACATTGTATAGAATGTCAAAACCAAATGCAAATTCATATTTCATATATGTGTGTGATAATTTTTTGGAATTAAAATACCATAATTCTCTTTTATTCTCAATCTTTTTTATTATTTTCTTATACGACATACAATTCTCTTGATACTTCCCTGTGAATACTAATGACAGTATGTCTGGTGATCTATATAGCTACTGACAAATCTTACATGTGAAAAGGCCCATGATAAATCATATATGTTGCATAATAATATATATGTTGCATGTGTATCTATAAATAATTCATGACTTGATTGTTATCTTGGTAAAAGAGGAGAAAGGCCAGACAAAGGAACAAATAACAGAGGTACAGTATTGTAATCAGGTCTCCAAAATTACTTTTTTTTCTTTGCAACTGATATGTATATTATTTGAATGCATACATACATTATGCAAATTTTCTTTTCTACATTTATGTTAAACATCAACTTACTTGTGCAGAAATTATATAAATTTTTGTACATCTCATGTATATACTATATATACATATAAATTATTAGTCATATTATTCTTTTTCGCATATCAGAAACATCAGTATGGACTTATTTGATCTTGATTTATCCATGAATGAAATTCCACTAAGTTGAATTTCCACTTAATTCATTCACGGAATATATGACAACAATTTAAACCATTCATAAAATATGTGAAAATAGTATAAAACATTCATAAACATTTTAATTTGCTATTTTAGGGGTTTTTTTAAATCATTCACTGCTACAGATAGAGATAATTTGTTTTCAGTTAGCACTAAATTCTAAATCAAAAAACATGAATTAAAATAAGCAGTAAAATTTGTTCTATTTTTTATACCATCGTTTTGAATCTTGCTTAAAGAGGGTATCTAAACACGAAGAGTTTAGTTAAAACTAAATCATTAAACCATTTAAATTCTTAAACTAAAACCTTACTTTCTTATGTCAGTCGGCGCTTCAGTCTTCAATCAACAATTTAGGAGCAAATTGGTGGTGAAATTAAAATAAGGACAATGGAGGGAATGAAGCAATCAGATTAATAGATGCAATAGTTTGTTGGTGGAGCTTGAGGTGGTGATGGAAGCAGCGACACAGGTGGAAGTGATGCTCCAACGTCTGGCGTCCGATGGATGGCGCGATTAAGGGGAGATAGTAGATAGTGGCATGCGGTGATGTGGGTAATGGAGGATTGAAGTTAATTTCATTTTTTCAAAGAGTAGAAGATAACAGTAGCGTAAGAAATGTGCTGCCCCATGGCGTCTTGATGCCCTAGGCAAATGTCTTGCATGCCTTGGGCTTGGGCCGGGCCTGGGTAGATGATGCAGATATCATATCCAAGGGCATTAAAAGACTCAAAATTAAGGTTCAACAAAGTGCATAATTCAAAGTACGGAAGTTGACTTTTGAAGTCAAAAATAATGCGGATAGAAGTATGTTCAAGAAACTTGCTATGTTCGCATAACAGCCTTCTCCGTTGTTATAGTTTGTACTACAGTTTCTTCGAAATAACTCGACCCAAATATAGTTGAAACGATTTTTTTATAAAAACAAGATTTTTTTTGTAACAAAAGAATGTTCAAAGGCCAATAATGCTCACTAATCACGTTTATGATGAGGCATTTTATGTACTGTTAACAATACTTGATGATATTGTTGTATCGCAAATTTTCCTACATTTTATTAAATGCAGGAAAATGGAGAAGTGTATAGATCGTTTGAATACATACATTTTATGCATTCAACTAATATTGCTTATTAGAGTTTTTCTCATTCATTGATCTAGTCAATTGAAGGAATCTAATTATTGTATAGATCATTTGAATACATACACGACTTCAGGTCATTCAACATTTATGTTGATTTAAATCACTAAATAATATCTATACATAATTATTAAGATGAGCTCATAACAAACTTCAGGTTGTTGGCTGAATATTTACATATATGGATATATACGTGCGTCCACGTATTACATCTATATTATAAATTTTCATATTCTTTCTCATTTGAATAGTGATTTTTAGAACAAACTATTATAAGGGTCCAAACTATAGATTTTCTTTTCTTTTTTATTTATGGATCAATGTCAGTGTGAACCCTTCAAGACCGCATGATAATGTTCAAAACATTTGGTTTGAAATCATATTGAACTTCTGGTTCAAATAAATTGTACACACAACTTCAAGTTGGTAAATTTTATTCCTTGAGTATATCTCTAATATTACTTTTGAACATTAATTATGATTGTTTATTAGAGAATATATATACTTAGTTATAATTATATATAAATATCTCTTCTAGAGAGTTCAGTAAAATCGATATATTTACAACATAAATAAGAGTATCTTCTGGACCCTTGAAATGTTATAAAAATAAGAAATTATATTGGTTGTACATACCGGTTTGTTCAAGACCGTATTTATATAGCTTTAGCGAAAATTATGATACAACATATAGATTATCTCTTCAGGAGCATATCTAAAGATATTTCTTCAAGAATAATTGTGCATATAACATTTAATTCATCGTAAATTCTGAAAAGTAAAAGGTTACATATTACTATTTGCTTCTAAATTTGTCTAATGGAGCTACGGGTCCATGACAATAGACGATTGACAATATTCTATAGGCAATTCTTTCATAGTGCTATACGATGATATAATATCACTTCTGATGATATTTTATAAACACCACTTCTAGAGTGGTACATATCACTTCTAAAGATACTTTATATGCACTGTTTTTGGGATGTTATCAATACTCAATGTCTTTTTTCTACATAATTGACATAATTCCACAATATCTCTTCTAGGATGTATGGATTTTATAATATAAAAATCATAAAACATCTCTTCAAGAGTATGTTATATGGGTTATCTCTTTTGGAGAATATTAAAATGCACATCTTCAAATATACAATTTGGCAAACACACCCAAAAATTATCAAAACTTGGGTTTTACCAACTTCAAACTGATTTACTAAACTAAAGTAAAATAAAACAAAATCCACATAGCAGACTTCAAGCTGCTACTAGTTGATCAATTCGACCATATCATTTATTATTGCACTTAGATTTTCATCATTTGAAAATAAAACTTGACTAAGTCAGTTTGGCATAAGATTCATGTACCCAAAATGGCTATATGTTTATACAGAGTATTAAAAAAAAAAATTACCAATCGAACACAAATTAATTCAACAACATATCAATGTAAACCCAATCTGTATTCTACGTTGCATACATAAGGCATTACACATCTTTTAGTTAAGTTCAAATACACGTCAATTATCTGGGAATGATGCCGTGTTAAGCTGAAATGGTCTTTGCCTCATGTTGAAGTGCTCTCTTTAGACATATAGGTCGTAAATTTTGGTAACTGATTTTTAGCAAACAACAAAAGCAATGACAACGAAAGAATCATGTTACCGACCTCTGTTTGGTGTCTATGACATGAAAGAAACAATAGAGTTTTCAATAATATTCACAATAATGAAAACATATATGCAAATAGATCCTGGAGTACGTTGCGATCAGACCATCTAAATCCGAGCACACATAGCATAACAACAGTACACATTTAGAGATTAGCGCAATTTGGTATTTAATGAACCAATCAAATTTGCTGATTTGGAAAAGACATAAGGAAATCAAAATGATTAATTTTTATCAATTTTGCAAGCCACTTGAGATTCTTGTTATGGCAAGAAAGCAGTGGTTGGTTTTACAAAAAGACAAAAAATATCCTGATGCCGAACTTAGAAGTTTTTGAGATTTCAAATTACTTTGCTTTGCTTTGTTTCTACTACAAACTCATCCATTAGATGGGCGCTGGTCATGTATCACATTATTTAGGCCACAACTTAGACTTGCATATACAACTGAGTATGCTATAAATTTATGCCCAGTGCTCTTCTGGTTGAAACACATATTGTTCTTGGATTCTCCCATCTTAGCGTGGTTTTTCTAAAAGATGCATTTGTAGATCAAGCTTTATTACAAATAAAGCCTACAAGCCGTTTAAGAGGTTATCTTTTATTTAATATTTATTCCAATTATGAAAGTATGCAAGAACCAAAAATTCTTGAAAGATTCTGAATGTACACCTCGACATGTTTATGTGTGCATGGAGGTTTGGGTTCAAAAAGTACCAATCCTAAACAGGATTGATTTTTATTTTATTTTTTTATTTTTTATTTTTTCTTTTGAGGAGACTCAAATTTGCTGAGGTGAGCGCATTCATTTTTGTTCATCTCCTTTTTTCTGCCATTGTAATTTTGTACATGAAAAATCTATTTCACATTATTCATTGCTCATTTGGAATATAGTTGCATTTTATCAACCCCTTTTCGACTTTACAACTGAAAATTCTATTCTCTTTTGGTTATCCAGAATGCTGATCAACCACTTATGAGTGGTTTGTTGGAAGAATGGTCATACGAACTGTTGTCCTTCAGCTTACCACCTAGGCTTTTGGTATGGATATGACCTATTTTAATCTTATATTTTACTGTTATATAGATTTTATTTATAGGGAAAATGAAATATAAAAAATCAACAGCAGTCCTCATTTAAGGAGCGCTATTGCGGGTTCCAGATCCGACGAAGTCTATCTTATAATTCAATATTAATGTAAATCATTAGCAACCTAAGTGTAGATCTAAAGTTAGACAAGTGGAAGGACTTATCTTATGGACATAACAAGCAAGAGAAAGTTTTCATCATATCAGGAAGATGCATGTTTCAGATCTCTTTAGATCTGAAAAAGCCTTTCATCCCATCAACCGAAGAAAAATGTAATTTTTTTTTTTTTTAAATTGAACTTCTAAAAGAAGTAAATAATTAACTCAGACGCATGTAATTGTACAGATATAAAACACCTTGTAAACCTGTCATAAAACACCTTATAAGCGATGCTCTCAAAATCTCTATTTTAAAACTCAAAAGCAGATGCTTAGGGATTTTTAGTGGGTTATGGAAGGTAACTTTACCCTAGAAATATTGAAAAACAGTATATTCAAATTATTTCTTGGTGTATGAATGTTTGGTTGGTTCACACTAATTACATGATTTATACAAAAATTAACAACAGTAGTCTGAGCAATGTGATAAATAACATCAATCTTCCAGTAACGGAAAAGGTACTGGAACTCGACCAGCGAGTTGATTGATAGTGGATTGGGATTCGGCTTCAAAGCAGAGCGGGACATGACCAGGAAGGGCTACAAGATCCGACCCGGTTGGAATAGTTTAATGAGCCTTATTGGGGCCGCTTCTCTCTCAGTGAAATCTGAAGAAGACGCCATCTGAGAATCGCAGATTTTGAATTGCGAAAGAAAAAGAAAAATCGCTGATTTAGAAGATCTAGGAATTAGGATCGTCGATTTGTTAATGGTGGCTGTTCGGTCATTGCAGCCTTCAGAATCTATAGGCCTGACCCTATCGCTAGTTTCTCAGATTTCATTGGTGGAATAATAGAAGGAGATTAATCTGATTTCACTAGCTGATTAAGAGAAAGACATCGTGCTGATAACGTGTTATAAAACGAGAAGACATTAAAGGAAGAGAAAGCAAATATTTTATTCACTGTTCAGATTAATCATCCATTTTCATTACATTACTCCTTTATATAAAAGCCTAGAAGCTTAGGATAGAACTAATCCCACGATGTGGGACTAAATACAAAACAGTACATAGCATATTCACTATTTATGTTTACATATATTATAACAGTATCGCACATTTTCCTACATTTTATTAAATGCAGGAAAATGGAGAAGTGTGATCAGTAGTTTAATGTAAGGTGAAGAAAACCTATGTTAGTAAAGTAAACCTTTTTTGTTCACATTACATGAACAGTCCTACTTCAGTCAATGCTTGCCTATAAATTAAAATTACGTTTGAAGTTTGTTCAATATAATGTTTTGTAAATTTAAACGTTTTAAAAAAGGCTGTTTTTAGATTGTGGATTAGGATGAGAAAAGAAAATTAAGTTAACACCTGCTCCTAAAGGATAAATGCATTATTGTATGCTTACATCCCAATAATCAAATTTTCTAGACATACTCCAAGCCTATATATAACTAAAAAGAAGAAGGCAGTAATGGGTGGGGTTAGATTTTTTTTTATATAAACATCAGTACATACAGACCTGCACTGATGTTTTCTAGACATCCCAAGAATCATATCAGTATCACTGAAAGTTTTCACTATATATAAACCTACATCAGCAAAGGCATCAATCTATATAATGATTATATATATTACATAAACTTTATCACATGTAATGACTTGCATTTGATTTGTCACGATCGTTTGTTATGAATTTGTAGTTGGAACGATTAAAGTTTTGTTAAATAAAAGTAAGCATTCTAACTGTTGAAGCTTGGTAATGACGAGAGATGAATAATAAAAGTACAAGACGGATGTGGTATTGAGCATGTTAGTGCACTTATAGAAATGTTGTATACGGATTGAATAAGAAGATGAGAGAGATGAATAATGGCTCTATTTTGTTCACCGTCAATGCTACCTTCTCAAGTTATTAGCGATGAGGATGTAATCATAATCTTATATATCTTCTTGTGAATGATGGCAGTAGGGATATGCCTTTAGATTTGATTATTCTACACTTGGTAGCATATACGGAGTTGATGGTTCATCTTTTGTATGGAATTGATGGTGATGGTTCATCTTTTATGCATTGAGTCATAAGATTTTGATCCATTCATGGTTAAAAGATCAACCGTAAGAATTCTTTATGAAACTATGCGCATTTACGTGTCTGTAATTTCTCTGTTGTTGTAAACAAAATTCATACAGCATATGTAAACTATGGCGTTTTCTGTCATTTTAACCGCCTATAGGAATGGCAATGGGACGGGTTGAGACGGGCTTTTAGTGCCTCATAGCCGTCCCGGATTTTTTAAACCTCAAGACCCAACGAGTCTTATATATTGATTCAAAATTGTGTACCAACTTACATATATTTATTTGTTTATACTCGTTACCACCAAATAATACATGAAATACAAATAATAATGTGTCTAAGGAAAGTTAGTAAAAATGATACGTACAATAACAATTCAGAAAATATATACGTATGTTATTGCATAATTATCAATGACACAACTTAATACTCTAATTTTTTATACAGATTATTTATTGGAACATTTTAATATTCATGCTAGAATCAGTTATATGTAAAAAGATTAATAACTCATTATAGTAATAAAGCAGTTTCATGAAATGTTAATAGTACGGGTCAGGTTGGAACGGATCAACCAAGCCCCGACCCGACTCTAAACCCGGAGCACTTAAGAACGGATCATGGGTCTACCCGCCCCAATGACCCAATGGAAGGAGGGTCTGCACGGGCCAAAATAGGGTCGGGTCGACCGGGTTTGAACCCTAGACCCGCCCCATTGCCATCCCTAGATGGCTGTAATAATACCGAAAACACTTGTTAAAAGATGTAGGTATCAATCAAAGATAGCAATATAACAATTCTACAAACAACTAGCTATACTAAATTATATATAAAAATGTATTATTTTAAAGATAAAATTCACAATATTGATGAAACGCCAAAGAGATGTGTGCAGTAGAATTACCAACCACCAGAAAAGTTGTTGCAATTGAAAACACAAAGTTCGTCCAATGTTGTAGGAATAACAAGCATCACGATAGAAGAAGGTTATGTTAGGCTCATTTACGATGGTTTAAAATTGTGGTATCAAATCCGAACATAACTAGTTTTTAGTCACGTATATTTTGCTTCTACCATATTTTTTAATTGAGAATTATGATTACAACATACAAAACATTGAATAAACCAACAACAAAAAAACAATGTCATATGATACACATAAAAAAGTTTCGTCGAAGTTTATACGACGTCGTAGAAAGTATATTTTACAATATTTCAAGATATTGCAAAGGATTAGATATCCATACAAGGAAGGCAGGGTTGGGGGTATATATCACATTTGAAAAGTGTTGAAAACATACTATATACAACATTGTATGCAACATTAAATAAGTGTCTTGAAAAATGTTTATTTTATGGGATTATGAATATGACGACGGTAGGAAAACATTGTTAATGTGCATTAACGACAACGTTTACCCACTATTGTAAAATTACCCTTTTCATGTGGTATTCTCCCAACAACTAAAAAGTTGAACAGGTCAAATACAACCCAAACTTTTCGAAAAGAAATAAGATGTAGAGGAACAACATTTGTATCAATCATCCCTTGATACAAAAGTTGAAATACTTGATTCATATTCGAGTGCTCCAACATAAATTAATCATAAAATATTCAATCAAGGAAAGAAATTGCATGGCAGGCGAAACAAAAGGATTGCTTGTCTCAACCTGCAAACCCACATGAAATTAATCATTATTCCTAAAAGTTTTTAAACAGTGTGTAGCTAGTGCATTACACATGGTAATATCATAAAAACATAATAATCATACATCAAATATTGTTAAAGTAGAATTTTGTAATGTAATATATTATAACACATATTGTGATAAATGCAATTTACTGTATTATATTACATTTAATCTAAAAATAGTTCTATCCATATCCACGCATTATGTTACAAAAAAAAATTCAGGTATGCAATTAACATTAAAGAAAATCGCTAGAACAGGATGGAAATTCTTATAATATGACAGAGAGTACACAAGGTATATAAAAAGAAAAGGAGTAATTTTATTTTTGTCCATGCATTTTGTTAGCAGATCCATATTCTAATTTTTGTAAGCTAACATACCAATTTTGGTTTAAGTTAATATACGTTAGATTAGCTAGTTAATTCATTAACTCAAACAGAAATTTAAGTTTTGATAATCAAAATGTCATCATTGAGTTTTTGCTTTTTGTTCAATGTCAGCATAAATAAAATATTAGATTTCAAGCATTAACCAGTAAAGGTAATATGAAATTAAGTCCAAGCATCAATCCGATAAGGTAAAAAGCTCTTTTGATAAGCAACATATTTGGATTTAACCTGTAGAAATAACCCGAGTAATCAGAGTATTCGAAGTTAGTCTATCGACTCCCTTGTGAATCATATAACTGTATCTATACAAAATAATAATCTAAAGCATGAATAAAAAACCTAAAGCATAAAGGATTTCTCAAATGTTATTAAAACCCCAATCATTCAGCAAATGCATCCCGATCACTGAAGCAAATAAGTACCTTTGTATCTTCTTCTTGTATTGGTTCCGATCTGTTGAAGCCCTTATTTTTTTCATCTGTAAAAAACAATCGAATCTACAAGGTTGAGAACTATTTTCAGTGTGCAATAACTGAATATAATGCATTTTTAATCACAATTTCTTCACAGTGTCCATGCTCATAGTTAAATCCTAGGGTAAATGTTAATAAAAAAACCAATCAATTATTAAATGCATCCCAATCGAAAGCAGATACGTACCTTCGCTTTTTGTATTGGATCTAGCTTTCGACTGTTCTTTTCTTTCTTTTTTTACCTAGATCTGGATCTGGAAAGGAGAATTAAACCTAAAACGAAGAATACTAGAGCTCGATAAGGAAATGAGGATTCAATGTAAACTGGTTTTAGTTTACAAATGGACAATTCGGCAAACAGTGGTTTCGGGCTAAGACAAATAAAATTATTTTCTTGGTCATTTCACGACCGGTTAAAAAACCATATTTTGTTATGGGTTTTTAGCATACATTCTTGGTAAGGTTTGAAAATACACAAAACATCCATTCGTTTTTATATAAGTTTTTGGTTCCTGTTTTCAAATTCACGCACCCACAAAGACCTAAATACTCTTTACGATTTCAACATTTCAAACGCGTAGAACTTACCGTTTCCACCGAAAAATCAAAAAAATTATGATTTTTAAAATAAGATCCATTGTTGATACCAAAAAAAATATTTGCGGTAAAGATGCATTAATTTCATATATATTTGCAGACAATTTTGCAAATTCTAAACATTATCGATTTTTTTTCAAATCTGCAACCACTGCATATAATTGTAAATAATTCTGCAATTATTGCATATAGTTACAGAAGTGTCTGCAATCATATGATACAGTTGTAGACATGTCTGCAACTATTCATATAGTTGCAGACATTTCTGCAATCATATGGTATGTCTGCAATTATTGCATAAAGTTAAAACTATTGCATATAATTGCAGATATTTCTTTAATTATACCATATAATTGCATATATATCCGCAATTATTGCATATAGTTGCAATTGTTGCATATAATTGCAGACATTTCTGCAATCATATGGTACATGTCTCCAATTATTGCATATAGTTGCAGAAACGTCTACAGCTATTGCATATAATTGCAAAAATTTGAAAAGTATCAATTTTAAAAAAAATTCGGGCTTACGCCCCAAACCCGCCTTCGGACAAAGGCGCGCTGCTCCCTGTAAACCCACAGCCGACTCGGCGCGGAGTTGGATCCACCAATAGCTTGTACTGCCGTTGTTTTTACATATACACAATGTCACTCGTTAGAAAGATAATAAAATTTGTGATTTAATGGTAAAAACTGTTTTCTAATCCGTCGTTACAAGAAATTATTGCGTTTTAAAATTGATAATTGATGAAGTACAAATTTTAATCATGGATGTGAGTATAATATCTTTATTAATAGTTGTAATAACTTAGTTGTCATACTTTTGTGTCATTGTAAACTACCAAAATTACCATTATGCGGATGTTAACAAATCTTAGAATCCCTTAAAAATAGGATCTAATAGTTAAACTTCTTAACAAATTCAAAATGTCTTTCTACACTTAAAAATATGATCTAGCAAATAAACATAATTTGCAAATTCGTTATCTATTAACTAATAATATAAATAAAATTTAAACTAACAAAAAAATAAATGTTGCAACTTAGAAATAAAAATTTAAATTAACTATGCATTATTTCAGTGTAAGAACATGCCTAAATGATTGTGCAAATCATTTTTTCCTGAATGTGTTAACCATCTATAATATGCAGGAAAACAATTCACACGCGAAGCACATACCATCATCATACGCGAAGCGCATGCCATAACGCTACTATATATGAAAAATCAACATTGCTGCAATGGAGAAGAGGGGTATTGTAGAAAAGAAAATTGTAGTATTTAAAAATAGAGATGTAATTTATATCATTTTTATGAAGAGGATGTTTTGTGTATTAAGTTTGATTTTAAAAATATGACTCTTATTTTCGCTTTTGTTAGCCAAGCCAAAAATATTTGATTATGGTCGAAAGGTTAATCAATAATGTCAGTTAACTAAAAGTATAGATTAAATCGGTTCGGTTGATGTTTGTTTAATGTTCACCCTACGTCGAATATCATCAATGCAATGGGAATATTAAGCAATGTTGCGTATCTATTCAAAGCGATATTGATAATTGACGCCGTTAATATCCATGAAGTTATCGAATGTTGCCTTCTTGATTGTTATTGCATCATACATGCACTAACTCAACTAATATTATCATTCATTCATGAAGGACGTCGACCCTCATGACCAGAGCTGTTAATGCCACAATCTGTTGTCACCAAATGTTCCCACTAATGAAGATGAGGACTGGTGTGTTCAACATCAAAGTCACCAAAGCTGATGTCAACTCTATCGCCAAAGTTAATGCTGAAGCTTATCAATATCGAAGCCAAGCATATATATCTCTCATTGCTACCCCTGAAGAAAAGGATTGGACTGATCTCCAAACAATGTGGTTACTCATGCACCGAAATAGAATGATATGCCTAATAAAGCCATCATGCATGTAGAAACGATTATGTTACTATTTTCTATAGTTGCAATTATTTCAAGGTTGATATTCATGTCAATTTGAGTTTGCCTGTTGCAACTTGGTTTGGGCATAATAGATCAAAATATAGAGCCTACGTGGAGCCTACATGTTTTATTGGTTTTTATATAATATCAATTTAATCAATATATCATTTGACAGTATAAAAATGCAGATATGTTACATGTCGTACAAGCAACATTCGATGAAGTAATTAGACTTGTATATATTCAGATAGGGCATGCTCCAACGTGCATTTTAGACATTAGTAGAAAGCGCAACCCTTTAAACATGTCTTCTGTTGCGTAAAACAAAATAATAGCAGTAATAATATTATTATCATTACCAGTTTTCATTGTTAAATTAAAACGATCTGAAACCATTTACAGTGATGGAGAAAAATAAACAATTTTGTATCACTTGAGTTGATGCGCACACAAAATATACCAGAATACCAAAGTGCCATAATTTCAAGTTTCATCAGCACAAGCAGCAAATTGTAATTCATCGTCATTAGTCCAATGCATAAATAAGTCCGCTTTTAAAATTTTAACAGCCAATTGCAGTCGAAATCCTCTTCAGTTTTATAATGAATCAGTAAAGCACATACTTTATTACTTGAACCGAAAAGGCTTCAATATCACGGTTTTGACAGCTTGATACTCCTCGGTATCAAGGTTCTCTCTTTTAATGATTGTACTTTGAGTACTAAAAGATAAACCACTACCTCGAATAAACTGACTCGATTGATTCATCTTCAAGTGCAGCCCACCACCAAATGTCTCAAGCCAATTTTGAAGGTGCAGGTTCTTTGTTTTCTCTCTCCATTTGCTACCAACATTTCCATAAGTTATAGGATCCAACGAAAGAACTTCGACGGTCCTCCATACCATATCTGATAAACTACATGAACGAATCCTATGACCATCTTCTAAATATTCTAATACGGACACTACACAATGTTCATCTGTCTCCACTTCTCCTGATGAAGGCAGAGATTTAATATAATAATCTCCCTTCTCATAATCAAAATTAGCATCCGGTACCCTAATTATTCTTTCTAAGTACAGATTAAACAGAAAAAGCGGATTGCTTTTTTTTGGACAATCAACCACTGCTCCTTTGAGAACAAAACAATTGAATCTTCGAATTAATCTATCTTTAAACAAAGTGGTCGTTTATAGTTGAAACTGTAGATATATGATAAGCCATTGAAATCATATATCAACGTTCAAAATTCATTTCTTGAAAAATTAAGCATGTCTCTCTTGTTGCACTCCAAATCTCTGAATCTGTCATAACTCTTTCTAAAATTCATGTAATCTACAAAAGATGGCTCATCAGTTATCGTCTCCATAAGGCCGTCTGACACATCACTCCATCTTTTTATCACCTGTATTTCAAAATTTTATACGTTTACACAGCAAACAATTTTCATAAGGATGCAAAAACATTTATACGTTAATATAACACAATTCACGATAATAAGTCGGTAAAATATTGATCGGTTAAGATAAGATCATGATGGAAAGGAAACAAGATAAATTATTATCGTCTTATCCTAACCAATCGATATTTTACTAACTTATTATCGTGAATTGTGATATATTAACGTATAAATATTTTTGCATCCTTATGAAAATTGTTTGCTGTGTAAATGTACAAAATCTTGAAATACAGATGATAAAAAGATGGAGTGATGTGCTAGACGGCCTTACGGAGACCATAGCCGATGAGTTGTCTTTTGTAGGTTGCATTAATTTTAGAAAGAATTCTGACATGTTCAGAGATTTGGAGTGCAACAAGGAGACGTGCTTAATTTTTCAAGAAAATGATTTTGGACGTTGATATATGATTTCAATGGCTTATCATATATCTACAATCCCAACTATAAACGACCCCTTTATTTAAAAATAGATGAATTCAAAGATTCAACTGTTTTGTTCTCAAAGGAGCAGTGGTTGCTTGTCCACAAAAAAAGCAATCCGCTTTTTCTGTTTAATCTGTACCCAGCAAGAATAATTAGGCTGCCGGAAGCTAATTTTGATTATGAGAAGGGAGATTACTATATTAAATCTCTGCCTTTATCAGGAGAAGTGGAGACAGATAAACATTGTGTAGTGTCCGTAATAGAATATTTAGAAGATGATCATAGGATTTCTTCCTGTAGTTTATCAGACATGGTATGGAGGACCATGAAAGTCCTTCCGGTGAATCTTATAACTTTTGGAAATGTTAATAGCAAATGGAAAGAGAAAACAGAGAACCTGCACATTCAAAATTGATTTGAGACATTTAGTGATGGGTTGTACTTGAAAATAAATCAATCCAGACAGTTTATTCGAGTTAGCGGTTTGTCTTTGGTGCTCAAAGTACAATCACTAAAAGAGAGAACCTTGATACCGAGGAGTATCAAGCTGTCAAAACCGCGATATTGAAGGCTTTTCAATTCGAGTAGCAAAGTATGTGCTTTACCGACTAATTACAAAACTGAAGAGGATTTCGACTGCAATTGGCAGTTAAAATTTTAAAAGCGGACATATTTTTGCATTGGACTAATGACGATGAATTACAATTTGCTGCTTGTGCTTATGTAACTTGAAATTATGGCACTCTGGTATTCTGCTATATTTTGTGTGTGCATCAGCTCAAGTGATACAGAATTGCTTATTTTTCTCCAATCACTGTAAATGGTTTCAGATCGTTTTAACCTAACAATGAAAACTGATAATGATAATAATATTATTACTGCTATTATTTTGTTTTACGAAACAGAAGACATGTTTAAAGGGTTGCGCTTTCTACTAAGTTCTAAAATGCACGTTGGAGCATGCCCTATCTGAATATATACAAGTCTAATAACTTCATCGAATGTTGCATGTACGACATGATAACCCATCTACATTTTTATACTATCAAATGATATATTGACTAAATTGATATTATATAAAAACCAATGAAACATGTCTTAATCTATACAAATGAAAATAAAGATTGTGTCTACATTCGTACCCTCCACGTAGGCTCTACATTTTGATCTATTATGCCCAAACCAAGTTGCAGCTGGCAAACTCAAATTCACATGAATACCATTAACCTTGAAATAATTGCAACTGTAGAAAATAGTAACATAATCATTTCTACATGTATGATGACTTCATTAGGCATATTATTCTATTTCAGTGCATGAGCAACCACACTGTTTGCAGAAAAGTCCAATCCCTTTCTTCATGGGTAGCAATGAGAGATATATATGCAGGGATAGCCCAAGTAATTTGGTTGCCCAATAAAAAAAATATTCTTAAAAATTCAAATATTTAATAGAATATCATTTGCCCAATTTTCCTTCAGCAACGTTCTACTTCTTTCTAGTAAAAATTAAATGATTCTCTGAAAATATAAATAATTCTCGTAATTATATTCTTCAGAAAACAAATAAGTTCTTAAATGCTTGTATAATTATAACCAAAACTACCTTGTTGTAACTTTATGGTATACCCAAAATAGTTGAATGATGTTCATTTAAGTTGATATGAAAGGACTGCTTTGATGGAACAAAGATTTCAACATAAATTCTTAAGTTCATAAATTAGTTGACTTAGTTTTTGATCGCAGTTGTGGGTAGGTTTGGTATGATGTTTGATTGATATTTGTTTTTTATTTCAATAGTTAAAACAGAAGATTCTATTTATGGGCAGAAGATTCTATTTATGGGCAAAAGTGTTTGATGCATATCAAGCTTCTAATTATTGCGATTTGCATTTGAATTAAGTACTTTCATGAACCTATGTGTTTAGATGCTTTTGGATTAAATGTTAGGATATATACTAAGCTGTTAATTAATATAGAATTCACTATTTGATACACTAAAGGAAAATTTATTTCTACAATTGTTGAGGAATCTAGTAAATCGGTTTATATATAATTTTCAATTTGTATTGTGTATAAATTTATAAGGTAATATTACATATACACACAATTATAATTATACAAACAAATAGGCAAATATAAACCATTAACTAAAAATTGATAGTTTGGTTTGTCACAATTAAAAAAAGAGATAAACATATCTAACATTGTCTGAATGGATTAAGGGGATTCATCATTCATAAATGAAACTAAAATTGTTATGTTGGTTTATGTTAACTAGAAACCAAATTTGTAAAATTATAATTCATTGTTTAATCATCAAGGGTGGTCGGTTTGCTGCATAAATGCTAAAATAGTAAGAAGATGAAATTACATATACTTACGTTACTGCTGCATGTATACATTCTTGTATTTACAATGGAGAATTTATAAAATGGAAAACTTTGTGGAATATGTATGCACCGAAAAAAAGATTCTATGGTTATGGAAAAACACTTGGATTGCACCAATTTTCTAATTACAACCGTAAAATATAAGTCTCATCAAATGGTATACTATGATGGATAAGATAGTCAAGAAAATAATTTTCAATCTCAACTCTCAATTTTATAATTTAAAAAAAGGAGAATATAAGATCACCTCGGTTCGATTTTAACCGTAGATAAAGGAATATTTTTCCGTATTATGAAATGAAGCTAGTAAGAAATGCATGGAAAGTTACATTGGAAAAGTTAATAAAATGGAAATTAGAAAATAGAAGTAGTTAAGGTGGACTATGTACAAAAAATTGAATTAATGGAAAACATTGTTTTTTGTATTGATTAAAAAAAATTCAGTTCATAATATTTATATAAATTAAGATGTACATTTAGTAGCATATGAGCTTCACCAAGAAATCACGCACCTGGGCGTTGTAGTTGTTTCCTTGGATATTTGTTGTCAATTTTCTCAATAAACTGTACATTGTTACATATCAGCGCATGGAGCATTTGTCAAATTTTATGGCAACCCTTCCAGAGGCTTTTTCGACAAAGGAAAAAACTTCTCGCAACTAATATTCAATAATTTGACTTATCTTAATGTTAAATGAATAAACTTGTTTTTTCTTTCAAAAATGAGTTGCTTCAAGGGATCAAGAAACTATGAAAGTAAAAACTCATAGTAAACTATATAGTTTCCATGTTATAAACAAGCATGTATCCATGTTCATTGCTTTTTTGTTCTCGCTCTATACAAGGAGCAGAGCTTATTAGCTCTGGTATAAGTCATAATAAGATTTGGATGTTGATAAAGCAGAACCGATGGTATTGGAATTTAAGCTCGTATGGTCACTAAGAAATGAAGAAAATTTGAAATCGTGTATACACTAGAATTCATATAAAAATGCTAAATATTAGTTGCTTTGTGGATCTAAGTTTGTGGAACCATTGATGAATGGTGATCGTCCAACCATTATGACATAAATACTGGGAGAAGGATGTTTGATATCCATAGAGGGGTCGGAGTTAATGAAAGGATCTTACGATTTTGTGGGACTTGATTACAATATATATATATATATATATATATATATATATATATATATATGCAAAAGATGGTCGAAGGATTATCTCATGCCTTAAAGTCAAGTAAATAGATGGTGGCTTTAAAGAGGATTAATCCTTGTTTATTAAACTATGTGACTTCTCTAGCTATCTATGCATCTTTGTACGGACCTATCATCTTTGTATGCAAGTAATTTTCTGAATATTATTATATTAAATTTAACCCATAAATTGTTCACCTCAGGGGAAAACAGCTCGAAAATTCAAAATGTTGTAAAGAGAAATCAAATGCTATAAATGGTGATCTTGACGCCCAGGTTCAAGTACGGAAAAAGCATCTTCGCAATGCGAGGAAAAGGCTGCGTACGTTCTCGATTTCCTAGAGCCCGCTATCGCACGGAAGCCTCATGCACTGGGTTTCACATTTTCATCATTCATAGCATTAATGGATGTCATGATATATGATCTTTCATTAGTGAATGTTTAAGCATGTTTCGGTAATCTATTTTTGTTTGATCCCTTCAATAGAATTTTGTAAGGAGATAGATAGGTAGATGATGCAGATATCATCTCCAAGGGCATTAAAAGACTCAAAATTAAGGTTCAACAATGTGCATAATTCTAAGTTTGGAAGTTGACTTTTGAATTAAAAAAAAAAAGCAGATAGGAGTATGTTCAAGAAATTTGTTATGTTCTCATAATATGTTTCTCCGTTGTTATAGTTTGTACTGCAGTTTCTTTGAAATAGCTCGACCCAAATATTGTTGAAACGGATTTTTTATAAAAACAAAAAAAAACAAAAAAAATTGTAACAAAAGAATGTTCAAAGGCCAATAATGCTCACTAAGCACGTTTATGACGAGGCTTTTTCTGTATTGTTAACAACATTTGATGATATTGTTGTCTCGCACATTTTCCTACATTTTATTAAATGCAGGAAAAAAGAGAAGTGTGATCAGTAGCCTAATGTAAGGTGAAGAAAACCTATGTTAGTAAAGTAAACCTTTTTTTGTTCACATTACATGAGCAGTCCTACTTCAATCAATACTTGCCTATAAATTTCTATCACGTTTGAAGTTTGTTCAATATAATGTTTTGCAAATTTAGACATTTTAAAAAAGGCTGTTTTTAGATTGTGGATTAGGATGGGCAAAGAAAATTAAGTTTAACACTTGCTCCTAAAGGAGATGCATTATTGTATGCCTACATCCCAAGAAACATATTTTCTAGACATACTCCAAGCCAATATACTACTAAAAAGAAGAAGGCAGTAATGTGTGGGATTGGATTTGTTTTTATATAAACATCAATACATATAGACCTGCACTGATGTTTTCTAGACAACCCAAGAATCATATTAGTATCACTGAAAGTTTTCACTATACATAGACCTGCATCAGTAAAGGCATCAATCTATATAATGATTATATATTACATAAACTTTATCACATGTAATGACTTTCATTTGATTTGTCACGATCGTTTGTTATGATTTTGTAGTTGGAACAATTAAAGTTTTGTTAAATAAAAGTAAGCATTCTAACTATTGAAGCTTGGTAATGATGAGAGATGAACAATAAAAGTACAAGACGGATGTGGTATTGAGCACGTGCACTAACATATAGAAATGTTGTAAACGGATTGAATAAGAAGATGAGAGAGATGAATAATGGCTCTATTTTGTTCACCGTCAATGCTACCTTCTCAAGTTATTAGCGATGAGGATGTAATCATAATCTTATATATCTTGTTGTGAGTGATGGCAGTAGGGATATGCCTTTAGATTTGATTATTCTACACTTGGTAGCACATATGGAGTTGATGGTTCATCTTTTGTATGGAGTTGATGGTGATGGTTCATCTTTTATGCATTGAGTCATAAGATTTTGATCCATTCATGGATCAAAGATCAACTGTAAGAATTCTTTATGAAACTATGTGCATTTACATATGTCTGTATTTCTCTTTTGCTATAAACAAAATTCATACAGCATATGTAAACTATAGCGTTTTCTGTCATTTTAACCACCTTAGTGGATGGCTGTAATAATACTGAAAACACTTGTTAAAAGATTTAGGTACCAATCAAAGATAGCAATATAACAATTCTACAAACAACTAGCTATACTAAATTATATATAAAAAATATATTATTTTAAAGATAAAATTCACAATGTTGATGAAACGCCAAAGAGATGTGTGCAGTAGTACTACCAACCACTAGAAAAGTTGTTGCAGTTGAAACCACAAAGTTTGTCGAATGTTGTAGGAATAACAAGCATCACAGTAGAAGAAGGTTATGTTAAGCTTATTTACGATGGTTTAAAATTGTGCTGTCAAATCCGAACATAACTAGTTTCTAATGATGTATATTTAATTTCTACGATATTTTTTAATTGAGAATTATGATTACAACATACAAAACATTGAATAAGCCAACAACAAAAAAACAATGTCATGTGATACACATAGAAAAGTTTCGTCAAAGTTTATACGACGTCGTAGAAAGTATATTTTACGATATTTCAAGATATTGCAAAGGATTAGATATCCATACAAGGAAGGCAGGGTTGGGGGTATATATCACATTTGAAAAGTGTTGAAAACATACTATATACAACATTGTATGCAACATTAAATAAGTGTCTTGAAAAATGTTTATTTTATGGGACTATGAATATGACGACAGTAGGAAAACATTGTTAATGTGCATTAACGACAACGTTTACCCACTATTGTAAAATTACCCTTTTCATGTGGTATTCTCCCAACAACTAAAAAGTTGAACAGGTCAAATACAACCCAAACTGTTCGAAAAGAAATAAGATGTAGAGGAACAACTTTTGTATCAACCATCCCTTAATAATAAAGACTTGTAATAAAAGCTGACATCCTCGTGTAAATAATAATGTCCCTTTAGTGAAATACTCGATTCATATTCGCGTGCTCCAACATAAATTTATCATAAAATATTCAATCAGAGAAAGAAATTACCATGGCATGCGAAACAAAAGGATTGTTTGTCTCAACCTGCAAACCCACATGAAATTAATCGTTATTCCTAAAAGTAAGTTTTTAAACTAGTTCGTTGTTGTGCATTACACATGGTAATATCATAAAAACATAATAATCACACATCAAATATTGTTAAAGATAGAATTTTGTAATGTAATATATGATAACATGTCTATTGTGATAAATGTGATTTACTGTATTATATTACATTTAATCTAAAAATAGTTCTATCCATATCCACGCATTATGTTACAAAAAAATTCAAGTATGCAATTAACATTAAAGAAAATTGCTAGAACTGGATGGAAATTCTTATAATATGACAGGAAGTACACAAAGTATATAAAAAGAAAAGGAGTAATTTTATTTTTGTCCATGCATTTTGTTAGCAGATCCATATTCTAATTTTTGTAAGCTAACATACCAATTTTGGTTTAAGTTAATACACGTTAGATTAGCTAGTTAATTCATCAACTCAAACAGAAATTCAAGGTTTGATAATCAAAATGTCATCATTGAGTTTTTGCTTTTTGTTCGATGTCAGCAGGGCCGGTTCTATACAATAAGTTGCCCTAGACGAGGAAATTTTTTGTTGCCTTTCACAAAACAATAATAGTAGTAATAACGTTATGAACATCATTTCATTAATCTCACAAAAAGGACAAAACACACTCAAAATACAAACGTAAACATCAATCCAAGGCTGTTGTAGCCTTCAATTGGAACAATCAGTTAACAATTATAGTCTTATTTACTAAAAAAAAAAAATTCTTTTAAGCTTTTAAGAGAGTCGGCAACCAAAATTTTGAAATATCAGCATTAGAATCGTTAATTCGTCATTACCTTTGAGCTACAGGCTATACCAGCCTTGGAATTGAAACTAAAGGCGGAAGCTGAACTGGTCCGATTGGAGTGGATGTCCAGAGGAGGAGGAGCTGTGAAGCGCCGTTGTCGAGGATGGGGTGCGGCCGTGCGGAGGCGATGGAGGTGGTCTGGTGGGTTAGCGTAGGTTTTTTGTATATCTCTGCGCGATTGTGAAATTTGAACTAGGGGTTTTTTTTTTTTGGAGTTGCCACGATAGGGTGGGTTGCCCTATTCCGTAGCCTAGCCCACCCAGCCCAATAACCAAGCATTAATCCGAGAAGGTAAAAAGATCTTTTGATAAGCAACATATTTGGATTTAACCTGTAGAAATAACGAGTAGTTGGAGTATTGGAAGTTAGGTATCGTTTGTTTAAAATGCCGAATGCTGAATACTGAAGGCTGAACACTGAATGCTGAATAACAATTGCTGAATGCTGATGGCTGAATACTTAAAATATTGTTTGTTTAGAAATTTGTTTTGTGAACATAACTTAATACTTTGACAATATTATCCATCAAAGATAAAATTAATTATTCTTTCATGTAACTGTCATACAAAGCACGCTAAATCATCTTATTTTATACCTTATATTTTACATAAAAACAAATGCTCACATATATAGGTACTATCAAATCTACAGAACATATCGAAAATAGTAAATTTGATGACGTGGATATATTTTATAAAAGTTTGGCCGAGAAGAAAATATTTTATTATAATAAATTTAAAGCTTGTAGTGTGTTTGGATTATTAATTAATGTTTTCAGCATTATATATATATATGTATGTATGTATATATTTATGTATGTGTGTGTATGTATGTATATACATGTATGTATATATATATATGTTAAATGTATCGAAATAAATTATTATAAAAACATCAAACGATTTTGTCCAACTTTTCATAATTATTGAAGTTTTCATATATCTTAATATAAATCGGTAACGTTCAGCTTGTCGAAATTATTTATTTATATTTTTTCACACTTGTATTACATATTTCATTTTTTTTCTTTTTCATTCTTATTAAACAATTTATAAATTATCATATTTCAACTTCCAATTATATGCAAACGTTGCTAAGATGTCATTAATTTTTTTTATCACTGGTTTTTAGTATATTTCTACTGATTGAAAACTATATTATAAAATTAAAATCAAAACCAAATGAGAAAAATTACCTCACCATAGAAGGGGATAGAACTAAATACAAAATTGATGTTATACGTGAACTTTTCTAACTGTTTGATATAATTAGAAAAAACTTTATAAAATAGTTACATGTTACGTCGCATATGGGTATAATTGAAAATTGCAGTGCAATAAGTGGTCAGCACTTACAATAAGCATTAAAATTTTGCTTATTAAATTAAGTGAATAAAAGAGCTTAATGAAAGCACTTATTTAAAAACAAACAATCCAATAGGCTCTTATCACTTATTTAGTTAAGCATTAAGCCATTTTTTCCTAAAAACAAACGCAGCCTCCCTTGTGAATCTTTCAACTATATCTATTCAAAATAATAAAACTAAAGCATGAATAAAAAACTTAAAGCATAAAGGATTTCTGAAATGCTATTAAAACCCCAATCATTCAGCAAATGCATCCCGATCACTGAAGCAAATAAGTACCTTTGTATCTTCCTCTTGTATTAGTTCCGATCTGTAGAAGCCCTTATTTTTTTCACCTGTAAAAAACAATCGAAGTTACAAGGTTGAGAACTAATTTCAGTGTGCGATAACTGAATTTAGTGCATTTTTAATCACAATTTCGCTACTCACCGTCCAATTTCTTCAGAGTGTCCATGCTCAGAGATAATCCTAGGGTAAATGTTAATAAAAAAAAAAACCAATCAATTATTAAACGCATCCCAATCGCTGAAGCAGATACGTACCTTCGCTTTTTATATTGGATCTAGCTTTCGACTGTTCCCTTTTTTTTAATGATCTGGATCTGGAAAGGAGAATTAAACCTAAAACGAAGATTAGTACTAGGGCTGGATAAGGAAATGAGAATTCAATGTAAACCGGTTTTAGTTTACAACTGGGCAATTCGGCTAATAGTGGTTTCGGGCCAAGACAAGGCGGTTTGCACCAACCGTCCGTCTTCAAAGCCCACTTACGAAACGTCCCTATCCCAAAACCATTATAAACTGAGTCCTTATTTTTATAAAACAATAAAAACTTTTCTCAAATAATCTCGTTCAAATGCAAAACCTTCTTCTAACATCCAAGACGAAAGAAAATACAATAAAAATCAAAGTCTCTATGAAACGACGACAAAGATGGAGCGGAAAATGTAAAGGGGCAAAATCCAAAAGCCAAAACAAGGTAGATCAGTCTTTTGACATTGTTTAATCGAAGTAGTATTAGGGGTTTTCTAATCGATTTTTTTTTCTTTTACCGTTTAATCGTTTAAGTATTGTTGTTGTGAACTTAAGGTTTTGCTAACAAAGTATTTTCTGTTAGGGTTTAGTGATGACTAAACCTATTTTGTGTAATGCTGCTACTAAAGTGCTAAAGTTGCATTTTCCTTTGTGGTTGAATGAACTATTTCTTCTTATTGTTATAAGTTGTAACGACCCGTAATTTTTCAATAATTAAAATTGTTAATTTAATGAGATTTTGAAATTTAATATTGAAAATTAAAAAAATTGTGAATTGTTAATAAAAGTTGTGACATAATAATGAAAATAACTAAGAGGAAACATAACAGGGTTAATTAAAGTTAATAATTAACGAATTTGAATGAAATTCCAATTAAATAAAATAATTTAAATGTTATGACTTAGTTATAATTGGAATATGAGTAAAACAAGTGTAATTATTGAATTAATGAAATAATACAGTGTTAATGGTAAGTAATAAACTTTTAAATGTAAGAAAGTAAATAGGTGACAACTAATATATGTTGTTATTTAGAGTGTTATATGAAATTGGTAATCAAATTTCAATTTAAGGCAGTAATGTTAATTTTATCTATTTGGTAATAATGGATTAATAACGTGAATGAAATGTAAGAATGATAATGCAAGTTAATAAATAAATGATTAATTCAATGCAATCCCAATTGATTGAAACAATTGCAGGGTTATAATTGATTGTAGATAGGAATATCTGGTAATAAATTTAATATAAGAAAAACAAATGCAAATATTAAATTAATCAATGAAGTAGTAATAATAAACAGTAATTGGATAAAATCAACATTCTGTATGAAATTGTTTGGAAATGATAACTTATAAAAGTATGAATAAGAGTAAGAGTATTGAATCAACCAAATGAATAAATATATTGATTAATAATAACTGAATGTAAATTTATGTAATAAGATTGATACAAGTTGATAAGTAACTAAATTTGTGCAATACCTATTAATTGAAACAAATTGTAAGGTTATAATTGTTTGAAATTAGGGGATCGGGGAATAAATTCAAAAGTTATATTAACTGATGAAGTAATACGTAATAAATTGAAAATTTGAACAATCAAATGTTTGTCGTTGATAATAAACGTTACTTTAATGATAATTAATATAATAACAGAAGTGTGAATGTAAATTTCAATAATTGGATTAATTGCAATTAATAGAGATTAAAATATCTAAATATTACGTTATTTGAAATGAAGATGGAATATGAAAAAATTAATGTAATAGTTTTTAATCCAATGTTAAATCCATCTATTTGACAATAATGAATGGAATAATTATTAATTTATTTAATTAAATGGAATTTTTGGGAATTATATTTTCTGAATTTAATGAATTGAGGTTAACATTGGAATTGATGGATTAATCAACTCTAAATTGACATTTAAATTTGTTTGAATCATTATAAATAATTGAGAAATCAAAAAGGATGAAATTTGTCAATTAAAGAATTGAAATTTGAAATTTGATTTAATTAGCTAATTTATTAGTTTAATTAATTAGTGTAAAAATAGTCATTTTGGTCACTGACTCGGATTTCGACGAAACTAGTTTCATCGGATCCGAAATGGTGAATTATTGTATGGTTTCAAGTTTCGTAGCGATCGGACTTGTCGTTTGATCGTACAGACCTAAAACGTCCAGAAATCAATAAAATTAAAACCAATTGAAATCAATTTGAAATAACTTGATTTTAGCATAACTTCTTCATACGATAGAATTTGGACTTGAAGCCGGTTCCATTGCTTTTAAAATATTTTAAAACATCTATTTTGATATGTGGGTTGACCCAATTTCGTTCCGAGTCAAAACGGGCTTTTCGGGTCATTTTATCGTGCAATGTGTAAACCAATCGTGTCCATCTATTCTATTTCAACCCTATCTATAAATACCCTGTTATAAATGTAACGACCCGTATTTTTACGTGTCGATAAATCGTAGAATTTACAGGTTCGTAGTGTTGTTTGTGTTGCTTCTAGCTTGAGTCGTTTAGGAGTTGACCCGAGTGCAAGTGATGAGTCGTGACCGACTCATAGGCATAGCTAAGTTAGGTGATGAGTCGTGACCGACTCATAGGGGACCGACTCAAGGAGGGGTAGCGGTTTAAAGTGTTGGCCGAGATAAGGATGGACCGACTCAAGAAGTTAGGCGACTCACAGGATGACCGACTCATAGAGGGCCGAGATAAGAAGTGTGGCCGAGTCAACGAGTTACGACTCATAGGGTTTGCCGAGTTAAGGAGTTAACGGGTTAAGGGTGTAGCGACTTAAGGGGTTTAGGCTTAGGTCGTGGGTAATGAGTCGGCAGGGTTTTGAGTCGTAGGGCCTGATGAGTCGTGAGTCGGCATCATAGTTGAGTCGTGAGTGTGTATTGTTGAGTCGTCGTACGACTTAGGACTTGGGGAAAACGCGGCAGTGTCTTAGGTCGGAGGCTTTTAGGTCGTGACCGACTTATGTTGAGTCGGCACTGGTCTTGAGTCGTGAGTCGGTAGGTGTTGAGTCGGTTTGGGTTTGAGTCGTATGACCTTGTGCCTTGGTGTATTGAGTCGTTGGCTTGAGTCGGAAGGCTGTGCAGTTGGGTCGGCTGTGCTAGGTCGTGAGTCGGCAAGGATGAGTCGGCAGGAGATGAGTCGTGGACGACTCATGATGAGTCGGGACCGACTCATGGGGCGACGACTCAGGGAGGTTCCAGCCTATAAATAGAGGGGTTTGGCTCACTTTTTGGCACCGGTTTTTGAAGCGACGAAGTGCTGCCATTTTGAAGACTCGACTACAACATTTCTTCATCTTCTTTTCTCCATTCCAATCTAATTCTAACATCCATCCAAGATCGAAGATCGAGATCGAAGATCCAAGTGCCAAAGTTGAAGATCTTCATCCGTTCGAGCTAGAATTCATCGATTGGAGCGAGATATTGCCGGATCAAACCTTGATCTTCGCTGTCCAGATCTGAAGTTGATTGATTTTAGGTTGTTTTGGTGATTTGGTGAGTGGTAGTTATCTCTCACGCGGATCCAAGGGAGTATATTGGATTGGTGGCTTGTTTGAGTGTTAAAGTTAGAGATTTCATGCATTTTTCTTAGATCGAAGTCTAGATCCATGGTTTTTGAAGATGTTTACTTATGCAAGTTAGTTTAACAAGTATTAGAGACAAATCCCATGTTTTATAATTGATAGATCTATGCTAAAAACCATGATTTCACATATGTTGGACTTTTGCTCGTTTATTTACGAAATTCCCATTATAGTTGATATTGCTTAAATTGCTTAATAGATCTTGTTTGAATGATTGATTATTTGAATGTATGATTGATTTGATTGTTTCCAAGTTAGCTAGTAGTTGATTTGGAACAAGATGATGAAAGAGGATTCAAAAGCTATGGAAGAAGGCTCTTGAATGGTGAAAGCTGCTTAAGGCATATATAGCGGATGTTGAAGCTCATATGTATAGATTGGATGATGTTGAGATGGGACTTTGCCATGATTTGATGAGGCAAACCATGTTGTTGAGTTGAGACTTTGCTTTGATGCGATGAAGCGAAGTATGATGTGAGTCTTGGCTTAATCCAAGCAGGGATCATTCCAAGCATGTTGATAACTTGAAGAGTAGTTCAAGTTGGTTGATAATGGATTGTTCAAGAGGTAGCTTGAGCTTGTATGAGGATAGTCGTCAAGAAGGATGGCTAGGAGGCTTGGATCTCGTCGTTGTTGAAGGTTCTAGCATGCTCAAAAGCAAGAGTACATGGGGCGCCCATAACGACTACAGGTAGGTAGTCGGGACACCCAAAAGACTACAGGTAGGTAGTTGAGTACTCTGGGCAATGTAGATAAGTCCTAGGCACAAGGCAGTGTGCGGAGTTATGGTTAGAACCGGGGTTACCATTAGCCCTTGACAGATGGTCATTCAACTAACGGTGAAATCGAGGCAAGGATAACAGTGATAGCCAGAGTCATGGATGTTTGGTTGTATTATCATTCGGCTTCAAGAGCGGTGTTTTCTGGGTGCTTATCTGATCTTGGTTTAGGCCTTGGGGGTTTGTATTTGGAAAACATCGTCCTTGACTCGAGTGGTATTCGCTTTACCTTAATTGTCTATGTTGTTATGCCTGCTTCTCCTTAGTGTATGTCTGGGGCTATCACTGTAGAAAGAGGTGGAGTGGGATGGTTTGGTTCCTATTCCTTTTATCCTTTATGCTCTTTTGGTATGCTTGATAGTTGATTTACTGCTCACTAAGACTTTGTCTGACTCAAGGTTTTATGTCTCCTCTTATTACCTTGGGCTGTTCATCCATGTTGGGATGGGCAGACTAGGTAGCAGGTGACAGGTGCTGTGCTAGGAGTTCTACGATGAAGATGACGAAGACGAGCAGGAGGCTTTGCATATTAGTTTTCTTACTATATGTACTGGGTATCCGCTGCTGTATTTGGTTGAGTGATTTGTAGTGAGGCTTTCATGTATGGATTTGAGTAGATGATTGTATGAAACTACTGTGATGCTTATATGATGATGTTCTGTTCTATGGAGCTTCACTATATTATATTTCTCTATTGTATTTTATCCATGCGCTGTGAGTTATGCGATAGAGATTCTTCTGTTTTGTTTTACCCTGACTATCGTCCATGGCTGCCTGGCACACCTTTTAGCGCATTATTTCCTTGATTTGGTGCGGGAGTCATGGGCGGTCGTCACATTTGGTATCAGAGCTTTGGTTAATCGATTTTAGCCAACGCTCGCTGATGTAACTACGTAAGAGAGACGTAATTGTAATTTGATGGATGATTACTATATATAATATAGTAGTTTAGAAGGGTTTGAACTCCTTATGCAGTTGTTTCTTAAGGTGTTCTAATCATTCTTATTTACAGATATTAAGGATGAGTCGAAGTGAGAGACAAGCTGCGAGGGGTAGCCGTGATGCTAGGGAAGCTGTTGATTATGCTCCTATGTTTGAGGCCATGATGACTTCAATCATGAGGAGAATACCAGCTTCAGGATCATCTGTGGATGTGGGAGTTCAGGTCCAAGCTCCAAGACTAGTGGATTTTGCCAAGCTCTGTAAGGATTATACTGCTCTTGGAGGGAAGGTCTTCTTAGGGACGGAGTCGACTATTGAGGTGCAGAGATGGATTGATGCTTGCAAAAGAATCTTTGGTGACTTAGGGATTGAGGATGCAACTAAGAGGAAGCTTGCATCGAGACAGCTTCAGGGAAGAGCTGCTGATTGGTGGAATTCTATCACCATCGATACTCCAGAAGAAGAGATTACTTGGGAGCAATTCCAAGTTAGATTTGAAGCTAAGTTCATCTCTACTTCCCAGAAATCTGTCTTGTTTAAGAGGTTTGTGGAGCTCAAGCAAGGGGGAAGGCCTGTTCTTGAGTACATTTCTGAGTTTGAAGCTTTGTCTAAGTATGCCAGATCGTATATTGATTCTCCCTACCAGAAGAATGAAAAGTTTGTGACTGGTCTGGATGCTTATCTTGGGAGGCAGTTGGTGGATCATCTGGACGATCCGTTTGAGAAGCTTGTGGAAAAAGCTCTTAGGCACGAGAGTTTGTTCCCTAAGGAAGTATCTGTTGTTGCTGTAACCAGGGAAGGATCTAAACCACAGCAGAGTGGCAATAAGAAGAGGAAACAACAGCAACAGAGGGGTAGGGATGGCCAGAAGAAGCCGAAGAGTGAAGTGACTTGCTATAACTGCCAGCAGAAGGGCCATCTTTACAAAGATTGTAAGAATCCCAAAGTGCCGGGAAAGTGTTACAACTGTGATAAGCTGGGACATATCAAGAAGGATTGTCCAGAACCGAGGAAAGATAGGCAGGTTGTGCAAGCCTATGCTTTGGGGGCTGTTCCATCGTCTTCGAAAGCTCCTACTGCTGAAGAGAAGGGGAAGAGTGTGGTTGTTCAAGGTACTCTTTCTATTTGTGGTGTTCCAGTTAGAGTGTTGTTTGATACTGGAGCGTCGCATTCTTTTGTTTGTGATGATTTGGTAAGCCGGTTAGGTATGAAACCGGATATTGTTGATAGGCCATTGGTTGTGACTAATCCAGTGGGGGGTTCGTCATGTTTGTGTATGATATGCCGTGGTCTAGTTGTGTCGAGTCATGATTGCTCGTTTGTTTGTGATTGCTTTGTTCTGAACTTTGCGGGGTTCGGAATTATTTTGGGTATGGACTGGCTTAGGAAGTATGCGGCAAGGATTGATTGTGAGAGGCTTGAGGTGACAGTCGGGAATGTGGAAGGGCGAAAGGTTGTGATACGATGTAAGCATGAAGAAGGCGTCTTCATGAGCTTCATGTATTCGCTAGTTGTTCCACGGGATGGACTGTCATCGGTGCCTATTGTGAATGAGTTTGAGAATGTCTTTGAGGAAGTCAAAGGGTTGCCGCCGCATAGGGAGATCGAGTTTCGTATCGATCTAGTTGAGGGAGCCAGACCTGTTGTGATGCCTCTTAGGCGGATGGCACCGAGGGAGCAGCAAGAGCTGAAGGTGCAAGTTGATGACCTTTTGCGGAAAGGATTCATTCGGAGAAGTGTGTCCGAATGGGGTGCGCCCGTTGTGTTCGCAACCAAAACGGATGGATCGTTGAGGTTGTGTGTTGATTATCGTGAGCTGAATAAGGTGACTAGGAAGAACAAGTATCCATTGCCGAGAATAGATGACTTGTTTGATCAGCTTCACGAGGCTAAGGTGTTTTCTCAGATGGATTTGGCAACGGGATTTCACCAGTTGAGAGTGGCAAAGGATAGTGTGCCGAAGACTGCTTTTAGGACACCATCCGGGTTTTATGAGTGGCTGGTAATGCCGTTTGGATTGACTAACGCGCCAGCATATTTTGTGGATCTTATGAATAGAGTGTTCAGAGATCAGTTGAATAAGTTCGTGCTTGTGTTCGTGGATGATATTCTGATTTATTCCAGAACTGAGGGAGAGCACAAGACGCACTTGAGGATTGTTTTGGAAATTTTGCGGAAACATCAGCTGAAGGCTAAGTTTTCGAAGTGTCACTTCTGGAAGAGTGAAGTGAGGTTCTTAGGCCATGTTATCTCTGGAAATGGAATAGCGGTTGACCCCGCTAAGGTGGCAGCGATCCAGGATTGGGTTAGGCCTAAGAATGCATCTGATGTGAGAAGTTTTCTTGGATTAGCAGGATACTATCGTCGGTTTATCAAAGACTTTTCCAAGATAGCTGCACCGTTGACAGGATTGACGAAGAAGAATCAAGTGTTCAGATGGAATGATAAGTGTGAACAAGCTTTCATAATCCTGAAAGAGCGACTGACGAGCGCTCCTGTTTTGACTATTCCAAGTGGGAATGATGAGATGGTGGTTTACACCGATGCATGTGGCACTGGACTAGGAGCGGTGCTAATGCAGAAGCATAAAGTTGTTGCGTATGCTAGTCGACAACTAAAGCCGCATGAAAGGAATTATCCGACTCATGATTTGGAGTTAGCGGCGATTGTGTTTGCTTTGAAGATGTGGAGACACTATCTATTGGGAGTTAGATTCGAGCTGTTTACAGATCATAAGTCGTTGAAGTATCTGTTTTCCCAAAAGGATTTGAATCTTCGACAGCAAAGGTGGCTAGAGTTCTTAGCATCGTATGATTTTGGTATAGCCTATACTCCAGGGAAAGGTAACGCAGTGGCTGATGCGTTAAGTCGAAGACATGCAGGATTGGGAACCATGTTTTCGGAATGGAAGAGTCTTGAGTATTTGGCTGGATTTGACTTCAGGCCTAGATGTGAATTGGAACCTAAGATGTTGGCAAACTTATCGATAAGGCCTACTCTTGTGGAAAGGATTGGCGAGAGCCAAAAGAGAGATGATAAGCTTATCAAGATTATCCGTGATTTGGAATCCGGATTGGATCCAGAAAAGGATAAAGGATTTGAAGTCGATCGAGAGGGTTGGCTTCGAAAGCAAGGGCGACTGGTTGTTCCCGATGTAGATGGATTGAGAGATGAAGTTCTGAGGGAAAGTCATCACTCAAAGTTGACAATTCATCCAGGTGGAAATAAGATGTATCGGGATATGAAGAGAGCTTATTACTGGGAAGGTATGAAGAAAGATGTTGGAAATTTTATTTCCAAGTGTATGAACTGCCAGTTGGTGAAGGCTGAGCAGAAGAAGCCCAGTGGATTACTTCAGCCATTAGAAGTTCCTACATGGAAGTGGGAGCAAGTGTCGATGGATTTTATCGATGGTCTACCTAGGACAAGAGCAGGGAATGAAGGGATTTGGGTCATAGTAGATCGTTTGACCAAGAGTGCAAGATTCATTCCTGTTCGATCGACTAGGACCGCATCGAAGTTGGCTGAATTATATGTGAAGTGGATAGTTCGTTTCCATGGTGTTCCGAAGAGTATAGTGAGCGATCGAGATCCATTGTTCACTAGTAGATTTTGGAAGAGCTTCCAGGAAGTTTTGGGAACTGAGTTGTGTTTGAGTACAGCTTATCACCCTCAAACAGATGGTCAGACTGAGAGAGTCAACCGAGTTTTGGAAGATCTTCTTAGGGCATGTGTTTTGGACTTCGGAGGATCATGGGAAGATCACCTTCATTTGGTGGAGTTTGCTTATAATAACAGTTATCAGTCGAGTATTGGTATGGCACCATATGAGGCATTGTATGGAAGACCGTGTAACTCCCCGACATGTTGGTTGGAAACTGGAGAAAAGCTGATACTTGGGCCAGAGATGATTCGACAGACTTCAGATTGTATAGAGATCATTCGGCAACGAATGAAGGCAGCCCAAGATCGTCAGAAAAGTTATGCCGATAATCGTCGTAAGGATTTGGAATTCGACGTAGGTGATATGGTTTTTGTGAAGATTTCTCCTCTGAAGAGTGTCATTAGATTCGGGAAGAAAGGGAAATTGACTCCGAGATTTGTTGGACCATTTCCGATTATCGAGCGAATTGGAAAGCTCGCTTATAGATTGGAGTTACCGGAAAAGATGGCGGGTGTGCACAATGTTTTTCATGTATCTTATCTACGGAAGTATGTACACGACCCAACTACGGTGGTTTCTGCTGATAGCTGTGAAGACTTGGAGGTTGATCCAGTTGTTTCGAGACCTCGTAAGCCGCTTCGTATTGTTGAAACCGATACGAAACAGCTTAGGAGGAAGACGATTACGTTGCTCAAGGTACAATGGAGTGATGATGTTAACGACTGTACATGGGAGGAGGAAGAGAGGATGAAGGCAGCTCATCCCGGACTCTTCGAGGTATGGCCCTAAAGTGTCGTGACATCTCATGAATTTGTAGCTTGTTCTAAGTCATAGAATTCTGCATGCTAGATTAGAATTGGTTGCATGGATTGTTGATTGCCATGGATGATAGGCATGCGGAATAATTTTGATTGCTGTTGTTTGCTTGGAATTTCGGGGGCGAAATTCCTAAGGGGGAGAGAATGTAACGACCCGTATTTTTACGTGTCGATAAATCGTAGAATTTACAGGTTCGTAGTGTTGTTTGTGTTGCTTCTAGCTTGAGTCGTTTAGGAGTTGACCCGAGTGCAAGTGATGAGTCGTGACCGACTCATAGGCATAGCTAAGTTAGGTGATGAGTCGTGACCGACTCATAGGGGACCGACTCAAGGAGGGGTAGCGGTTTAAAGTGTTGGCCGAGATAAGGATGGACCGACTCAAGAAGTTAGGCGACTCACAGGATGACCGACTCATAGAGGGCCGAGATAAGAAGTGTGGCCGAGTCAACGAGTTACGACTCATAGGGTTTGCCGAGTTAAGGAGTTAACGGGTTAAGGGTGTAGCGACTTAAGGGGTTTAGGCTTAGGTCGTGGGTAATGAGTCGGCAGGGTTTTGAGTCGTAGGGCCTGATGAGTCGTGAGTCGGCATCATAGTTGAGTCGTGAGTGTGTATTGTTGAGTCGTCGTACGACTTAGGACTTGGGGAAAACGCGGCAGTGTCTTAGGTCGGAGGCTTTTAGGTCGTGACCGACTTATGTTGAGTCGGCACTGGTCTTGAGTCGTGAGTCGGTAGGTGTTGAGTCGGTTTGGGTTTGAGTCGTATGACCTTGTGCCTTGGTGTATTGAGTCGTTGGCTTGAGTCGGAAGGCTGTGCAGTTGGGTCGGCTGTGCTAGGTCGTGAGTCGGCAAGGATGAGTCGGCAGGAGATGAGTCGTGGACGACTCATGATGAGTCGGGACCGACTCATGGGGCGACGACTCAGGGAGGTTCCAGCCTATAAATAGAGGGGTTTGGCTCACTTTTTGGCACCGGTTTTTGAAGCGACGAAGTGCTGCCATTTTGAAGACTCGACTACAACATTTCTTCATCTTCTTTTCTCCATTCCAATCTAATTCTAACATCCATCCAAGATCGAAGATCGAGATCGAAGATCCAAGTGCCAAAGTTGAAGATCTTCATCCGTTCGAGCTAGAATTCATCGATTGGAGCGAGATATTGCCGGATCAAACCTTGATCTTCGCTGTCCAGATCTGAAGTTGATTGATTTTAGGTTGTTTTGGTGATTTGGTGAGTGGTAGTTATCTCTCACGCGGATCCAAGGGAGTATATTGGATTGGTGGCTTGTTTGAGTGTTAAAGTTAGAGATTTCATGCATTTTTCTTAGATCGAAGTCTAGATCCATGGTTTTTGAAGATGTTTACTTATGCAAGTTAGTTTAACAAGTATTAGAGACAAATCCCATGTTTTATAATTGATAGATCTATGCTAAAAACCATGATTTCACATATGTTGGACTTTTGCTCGTTTATTTACGAAATTCCCATTATAGTTGATATTGCTTAAATTGCTTAATAGATCTTGTTTGAATGATTGATTATTTGAATGTATGATTGATTTGATTGTTTCCAAGTTAGCTAGTAGTTGATTTGGAACAAGATGATGAAAGAGGATTCAAAAGCTATGGAAGAAGGCTCTTGAATGGTGAAAGCTGCTTAAGGCATATATAGCGGATGTTGAAGCTCATATGTATAGATTGGATGATGTTGAGATGGGACTTTGCCATGATTTGATGAGGCAAACCATGTTGTTGAGTTGAGACTTTGCTTTGATGCGATGAAGCGAAGTATGATGTGAGTCTTGGCTTAATCCAAGCAGGGATCATTCCAAGCATGTTGATAACTTGAAGAGTAGTTCAAGTTGGTTGATAATGGATTGTTCAAGAGGTAGCTTGAGCTTGTATGAGGATAGTCGTCAAGAAGGATGGCTAGGAGGCTTGGATCTCGTCGTTGTTGAAGGTTCTAGCATGCTCAAAAGCAAGAGTACATGGGGCGCCCATAACGACTACAGGTAGGTAGTCGGGACACCCAAAAGACTACAGGTAGGTAGTTGAGTACTCTGGGCAATGTAGATAAGTCCTAGGCACAAGGCAGTGTGCGGAGTTATGGTTAGAACCGGGGTTACCATTAGCCCTTGACAGATGGTCATTCAACTAACGGTGAAATCGAGGCAAGGATAACAGTGATAGCCAGAGTCATGGATGTTTGGTTGTATTATCATTCGGCTTCAAGAGCGGTGTTTTCTGGGTGCTTATCTGATCTTGGTTTAGGCCTTGGGGGTTTGTATTTGGAAAACATCGTCCTTGACTCGAGTGGTATTCGCTTTACCTTAATTGTCTATGTTGTTATGCCTGCTTCTCCTTAGTGTATGTCTGGGGCTATCACTGTAGAAAGAGGTGGAGTGGGATGGTTTGGTTCCTATTCCTTTTATCCTTTATGCTCTTTTGGTATGCTTGATAGTTGATTTACTGCTCACTAAGACTTTGTCTGACTCAAGGTTTTATGTCTCCTCTTATTACCTTGGGCTGTTCATCCATGTTGGGATGGGCAGACTAGGTAGCAGGTGACAGGTGCTGTGCTAGGAGTTCTACGATGAAGATGACGAAGACGAGCAGGAGGCTTTGCATATTAGTTTTCTTACTATATGTACTGGGTATCCGCTGCTGTATTTGGTTGAGTGATTTGTAGTGAGGCTTTCATGTATGGATTTGAGTAGATGATTGTATGAAACTACTGTGATGCTTATATGATGATGTTCTGTTCTATGGAGCTTCACTATATTATATTTCTCTATTGTATTTTATCCATGCGCTGTGAGTTATGCGATAGAGATTCTTCTGTTTTGTTTTACCCTGACTATCGTCCATGGCTGCCTGGCACACCTTTTAGCGCATTATTTCCTTGATTTGGTGCGGGAGTCATGGGCGGTCGTCACAATAAACCCTAGCCTTTCTATTTGTCTGTACGTACAATTCAGATGCTCCTCCTCCTCAATGGCAGACAAAACAAAAATTCCCGATTTCAATTCCAAATCAAATCCAAAGCCAAAAATTCAAACTCTCCAAACAACGCCAAATTACATATTGTCGAATTAAAGCGTACGAAAAGGGGGGATGTTACATCTGGTATCAAAGCTTTGGTTTAGCGATAAACCTTAGCTTTGTGGGGTTTGACTCTTTGTTAATAGGGTAGTAATACCCTATGATGAGTCGCTGAGTGTGTATATGTATGAGAGAGCGTATTTGTTAGTGTTATAAAAGGGTTTGATATTGTGTTAATTTGTTCCCTTTTTTATTTATAAATTCTGGTTGATGCATAGGACGTTATGACATTAATATGGATTTCTAAACACTTAATAGGACAGAGCGACACAATATTTGTCTTGAATATAGGTGAATGAAATAATTTTGCCTATTATATTTTCTACATATAAAATAATTTTCTTTTTTTTTATAAATGATATATATTTGGTTGTAATATAATTGTTGTTAGGTAGTGGAATTTATGAATATAGGTTTGAAATAAGAGTTGAAAAGTAAAATAAATGAGAATAAACTGGAAATTTAGAACTTAAGTTCCGGGGTTTTGAATATTTCTTTTGAGTGATTTTGAAATATAAAATAATATTGATAGAAGTATTTTCTAATATAAATATTTCAATATAATTTGAAAGAATTGTTTAAAGAAATTTTGGAAAAGAAATAAGTTATATACTCCCCTCTCTGTCGCTGGAAAATAATTTCGGTGATGAGTGCACACATATCGACATTCATTTTCGAGTTTCGAAATGGGAACTGTAGTAGTTTACTACGGATTTATTTTGATAAAAAAAATATAAATTTTAAATTTTTTTAAATATAATTGGATATATAAGTTGCAAATATATACATTTACTTATTATTTTAAAATGATTTGAAATTTAACCCGGTATTTAGTTCTCAAGTTTTCGTTAATTAATGTTTTCAATTAGTGTAGTGAAATGGAATTTGCCTGATAATTGAAACTTCTAAATGAAATAAAAGATTTAATGCTAAGTTATAAATGGGATTAAAGGAAATTTAAAATTGTAACTTATGAGACAAAAAGATATTATTATACATTAAGTTAACTAAAAGAAATAAAATAAACTTGTGTAATTTTCTATTACATTCTTAAAAAGCATATATAATTTACCAAAGCTTTAAAAGTTGAAAGGTTAATAAGAAATGTAATGGGTGTTATAAAGTAATGAACTTGAAGTAATGAAAGGTATTTGATGAAATTCTTTAATAAATAAGAATTTGTTATTCTAGTGTTGTAAACTTAGGTATAATTGAAATTGCTTCTAATAAAATATAATAGAAAGGAAAGTATTATAAATAAATGATTATAAACCTCAGTAAATGAATTAATATGCAAAGAAATTGAATTAAACATGAATATTATGAATAAATGAATATTAATAAATGAAATTATGTAATAATTAATAAATGATGGCATTAATAAATGAAATAAGATTTGTAAGTAATAAATGAAAACAAATGAAATAAACATTAAACCAATGAATATAAGTAAAAAGTTGTAAGAAGGGATTGTAAAATAAAAAGATAAATCAGTATGTGGATAAAAAGGAAATCAAACAACAAATGTAATAAATGAAATTAATAAGAACGAACTTAATTGATTATTTGGATTTGTTGTTTCTTTTGGTTTATAGTTGTTTGGGTAAGGATCTTTAAATTTGTTTGGATGTATAAATAATCTATTTGGTTCCATCGAAGACTGAGTAAACGGTGCACTTAGTAGTTTATTCTTCATTCTGTACGATTTAAAGTTTTAAACCCGAACACTATTTGTTTGTTTGCTATGGATGGTTGATTTTTATTGGCTTCATATGGTGGTTGTATGTTGTGATTGCAAGTGATTGTTGTTTATATTGATTTGGTTGTTAGTGGTTGAAACAAGTTAAACATTTCATTTTATATAATTACTGACTCTTTTGGATTATATAAGTGAAATGAAGGTTATGAATGTAATTGCTGTTGCATTTGGTTTCATAAAGCGTAAATTGCCCGACAAATAGGTACGTTTTCGGATTACGGTTTATAGCGTTATTATATTGTTTTTCCCGTGTGGGATATATATTATTTTGGAAAGTATATGTTATATATTGTTATATTTGATATTATATTTTCTCCCGAGCCTCTCCGTACAAAGGAGTCTCTGCCGAAATTTTCCGTAAATTTTGGACTTAGAAAATTTTGAAAATGTTTTCCAAACTTTATTAATTTAAGTATAAAAAGATCTAATGGTTATAAATTAGTATGTTTTATTTAAATTGATTAATTTTGTAAATTTATTTGTTTATAAATTTAATATTTTAAGTAAGATATATTGATTTCTTAATTCTTCTTTTCCCTTCTCTTCCTTTTCGGGGATGAAATGTTTTGAGTGGGGGAGAGTGTAACGACCTGTAATTTTCCAATAATTAAAATTGTTAATTTAATATTGAAAATAAAAAAAATTATGAATTATTAATAAAAGTTGTGATATAATAATGAAAATAACTAAGAGGAAACATAACAGGGTTAACTAAAGTTAATAATTAATGAATTTGAATGAAATTCCAATTAAATAAAATAATGTTATGACTTAATTATAATGGGAATATGAGTATAACAAGTGTAGTTATTGAATTAATGAAATAATACAGTGTTAATGGTAAGTAATAAACTTTTGAATGTAAGAAAAGTAAATAGGTGACAACTAATATATGTTGTTATTTAGAGTGTTATATGAAATCGGTAATCAAATTTCAATTTAAGGCAATAATGTTAATTTTATCTATTTGGTAATAATGGATTAATAACAGGAATGAAATGTAAGATTGATAATGCAAGTTAATAAATAAATGATTAATTCAATGCAATCCCAATTGATTGAAATAATTGCAGGGTTATAATTGATTATAAATAGGAATATTTGGTAATAAATTTAATATAAGATTCTTTTGCAGGGTTATAATTGATTGAAATAAACTTGACGATTCTTTTGCAACACCTGTAGCTAGTATGGATTTGAATGACGAGGAAAATATAAAAGTGAATGAAATTGATGAAGAAAAATCATATGACAAATCTACAAAAAAAAGTATCATCATGTAAAAGTTTTGATGGAAGTGAAGAAAATTTTAGAGAAGATGGCATTGAAAGTGTGCATATTGATTGGAGTGGTAAGAATAGAGCAAAGATAAAGTGAATAAAGAAAACACTACTAAAATTGAAGAAGTAAACAAAGTCAATGATCACAATGTTCAAAATGTAGGTGATATTGAAGGTGGTAATGAAACTAAAAAAATGTTAGAAGTTGATATGCCAATTTTTGAACTATTTCGTACTTAAGAAAGAGAAGAGTTGGAATGTAAAACTGACTTATCAGAAAAAGAAAATGTGACGACCGCCCATGACTCCCGCACGAAAACAAGGGAATGGTGCGCTGAAAAGTGTGCCAGGCAGCCATGGACGATAGTCAGGGTAAGATAAAACAGAATAGTCTATCGTATTGCTCACGGCGCATGGATAAAATACAATAGAAAATATACATAGTGAAGCTCTATAGAACAGAAGTCTCATCATATAAACTCATAATAGTTTTATACAATCATATGAATAGTCAATACATCAAGCCTCACTACATAACACTCAGAGTATCAAACAAACAGTGGAACATCCAGTACATATAGTAAGAAAACAATATGCAAAAGCCTCCAGCTCGTCTTCGTCATCAACAGCGTTGGTAGCCAAGAACAGCACTTGTCACCTGCTACCTAGTCTGCCCATCCCAACATGGATGAACAGCCCAAGGTAATAAGAGTTGAACATAAAACCTTGAGTCAGACAACAGTCTTAGTGAGCAGTAAATCAACTATCAAACATACCAAAAGAGCATAAAGGGTAAAAGGAATAGGAACTCAACCATCCCACTCCACCTCATTCTACAGTGATAGCCCACAGACACACCAAGAAGAACAAGCATAACAAAGCAGACATTTAAAGTAAAGTAATTATCACTCGAGTCAAGGTCGATGTTTTCCAAGTACAAACCCCCAAGGCCTAAACCAAGATCAGATAAGCACCCAGAAAGCATCGCTCTTGAGATCGAATGATGGTGCAACCAAACATCCATGGCTCTGGCTATCACTGTTATCATTGCCTCGATATCACCGTTAATTGAATGACCGGCACCTTCTTTAAGCCGTCCGTCAAGGGCTAATGGCAACCCCGGTTCTAGACATAACTCCGCACGTCGTCATGACCCGTGCCTAGGACTATCGCATCTGCCCAGAGTACTAGCACGTCATCGTGACCCGTGCTTGGAACGTCATCGTGACCCGTCCCAACGTACTCTTGCTTTGAGCATGCTAGAACCTTCAATAACGATAAGATCCAAGCCTCCTAGTCATCCTTCTCGACGACTATTCTCATACTAGCTCAAGCGCCTCTCGAGCCCACCATTATCCACAAACCCGGACCGCATCACCAAGTTATCAACATGCTTGGGATGATCCCGTCTGGATTAAACCAAGGCTTTCACACATCATGCTTTGCCACATCGCATCATAGCAAAGTCTCATCTCAACATCATGGTTTGCCTCATCGCATCATGGCAAAGTCCCATCTCAACATCATCATCAGGTCTATCCATATGAGCTTCCACATCCGCTTCATATGCCACAAGCAGCTTTCACCATTCAAGAGCCTTTCCACTTAGCTTTTGAATCATCTTCGACCAACTTGTCCAAATCAAGTTATCAATCAACTAATCCATCAAATCAAACATTAATCCAAGTAATCAATCATTCAAACAAAATCTAAATAAACAATTACAACAATAATGGCAATTTCGTAAATAAAGAGTTCAAATCTAACATGCATTCTAACAAGCATGAATTATGAACAATATCTCTACAACTTGATGAATGAACTTGCATAAGTGAACATGTAGTAAAATGGATATCAAAACTTCATAGATGATGGATCTACATGCAGACTTAAGGAAAATGCAAAAAATCACTATCTTTAACACATAAACAAACCACCGATCCAATATACTCCTTTGGGTCCGTGTGAGAGATAACTACCACTCACTGAATCACCTAAACACCTCAAAAACAACCAACTCCAGATCTGGACAGCAAAGAATCAAGCTTGATCCTCCAAAGCTCCGCTTCAAACGATGAAATCTCTCTTCAATGGATGGAGATCTTCAACTTTGGCTCTTGGATCTTCGATTTGATCTTCAATATAGATGAAAGGAATCACTAAATTAGAGTGGAGAAAAGAAGTGGAGAAGTGTTGTAGTCGAGCTCTCAAAATGGCAGCACTTCGTCGCTTCAAAATCCGGTGCCAAAAAGTGAGCCAAACCCCTCTATTTATAGGCTGGAAATCCTTAGGTCGCCGCCGCCCTTAGGTCGCCCACGACCTAACCCATGAGTCGCCCACGACCTAACCCATGAGTCGCCCCCGACCTAAGACTCATGACTTAACAGGTCCTACGACCTAACACGCACAAGGTAATGCGCGACCTAACACCACAACACTCACGCGACCTAACGACTTAGTAACATAGCCGCCTCAACGACCTAGTCCCTTGCCGACTTAACGTTCTAACAGGCATACCGACCTAACTCAACCCCGAGTCAACGACTTGCTACACACACGACCTCCTTATGGCCGACCTAACACTAAGTCGCTCACGCGACTCAGCGACTTAACTACCCTGCCGACCTAACCCGTACGCGACTTAACTAAGACGCGACCTAACCAAACCCAGGCCAAACGACTTAACACTTATGCGACCTAATCACTAAGTCGCTCGCGACCTATCTATACACTGCTGTCTAATATGGGTCGCTCACCCCTAAGTCGCTAACTATCTTAGGTCGCTTCATGTTTTTAAGTCGCTACTACTAGGTCTCCTTAGGTCGTTAACTCTACTAACTCGGCAACTTCCTTAAGTCGTTCCAAAACCTTAGGTCGCTCAACACCTTAGGTCGCTCAACCGACCTAACTTCCACACGACCTATCTCCTATACGACTTAACCTCTACACGATCTAACTCCCTAGGTCGTTCAACCTATAAGTCGCTCAACCCAAATCCCTTAAGTCGTTACTCCTATAGGTCGTTCCACTCAACCTAAGCTCCATACAGCTTAACAACATCAACGACTTATCAACAATACGACTTAAAGCATATAGTTTAACAATGTTTCGATCCGTAAAAATACGGGTCGTTACATTCTCTCCCCCTTAGGAATTTCGCCTCCGAAATTCCAAACAAACAAGAGCAATCAAAACTATTCTGCATGCCTACCATCCATAGCAACCAACAAACCATGCATCCAATTACTAGCCTAGCATGCAGAATTCTAAGACTTAGAACAAGCTACAAATTCATGAGATGTCACGACACCTTAGGGCCATACCTCGAAGAGTTCAGGATGAGCTGCCTTCATCCTCTCTTCCTCCTCCCATGTACAGTCGTCAACATCATCACTCCATTGTACCTTGAGCAACGTAATCGCCTTCCTCCTAAGCTGTTTCGTGTCGGTTTCAACAACACGAAGCGGCTTACGAGGTCTCGTAACAACTGGATCAACTTCTAAATCTTCACAACTATCAGCAGAAACCACCGTATTCGAGTCATGCACATACTTCGGTAGATAAGATACATGAAAAACATTGTGCACACCCGCCATCTTTTCTGGTAACTCCAATTTATATGCGAGCTTTCCAATTCGCTCGATGATCGGGAATGGTCCAACAAATCTCGGAGTCAACTTTCCTTTCTTCCCGAATCGAATAACATTCTTCAGTGGAGAAACCTTCACGAAAACCATATCACCTACGTCGAATTCCAAATCCTTACGACGCTTATCGGCATAACTTTTCTGACGATCTTGGGCTGCCTTCATTCGTCGCCGAATGATCTCTATACAATCCGTAGTCTGTCGAATCATCTCTGGCCCAAGTATCAGCTTTTCTCCAGTTTCCAACCAACATGTCGGAGAGTTACACGGTCTTCCATACAATGCTTCATACGGTGCCATACCAATACTTGACTGGTAACTGTTATTATATGCAAATTCCACCAAATGAAGATGATCTTCCCATGATCCTCCGAAATCCAAAACACATGCTCTCAGGAGATCTTCCAAAACTCGGTTGACTCTCTCGGTCTGACCATCTGTTTGGGGGTGATAAGCTGTACTCAAACACAACTTAGTTCCCAAAACTTCTTGGAAGCTCTTCCAAAATCCACTAGTGAACAATGGATCTCGATCGCTCACTATACTCTTCGGAATACCATGGAATCGAACTATCCACTTAACATAAAGCTCAACCAACTTCGATGCAGTCCTAGTTGATCGAACAGGAATGAATCTTGCACTCTTAGTCAAACGATCTACAATGACCCAAATCCCTTCATTTCCTGCGCTGGTTCTAGGTAGACCATCGATAAAATCCATCGATATCTGCTCCCACTTCCATGTAGGAACCTCTAATGGCTGAAGCAATCCATTGGGTTTCTTCTGCTCGGCTTTTACCAACTGGCAGTTCATACATTTGGAAATAAAATTTCCAACATCCTTCTTCATACCTTCCCAATAGTAAGTCCTTTTCATATCCCGATACATCTTATTTCCACCTGGATGAATTGTCAACTTCGAGTGATGACTTTCCTTTAGAACTTCATCTCTCAATTCATCTATATCGGGAACAACTAGTCGTCCTTGCTTCCGAAGCCAACCCTCTCGATCGACTTCGAATCCTTTATCCTTTTCTAGATTCAATCCAGATTCCAAATCGTGGATAATCTTGACAAGCTTATCGTCTCGCTTTTGGCTCTCGCCAATTCTTTCCACAAGAGTAGGTCTTATTGATAAGTTTGCCAACATCTCAGGTTCCAATTCACATCTGGGCCTGAAGTCAAATCCAGCCAAATACTCGAGACTCTTCCATTCTGAAGACATGGCTCCCAATCCTGCATGTCTTCGACTTAACACATCTGCCACTGCGTTACCTTTTCCCGGAGTATAGGCTATACCAAAATCATATGATGCTAAAAACTCTAGCCATCGTTGCTGTCGAAGATTCAAATCCTTTTGGGAGAACAGATACTTCAACGACTTATGATCTGTAAACAACTCAAATCGAACTCCCAATAGATAATGTCTCCACATCTTCAGAGCAAATACAATCGCCGCTAACTCCAAATCATGAGTCGGATAATTCCTTTCATGCGGCTTCAGTTGTCGACTTGCATACGCAACAACTTTATCCTTTTGTATCAGCACTGCTCCAAGTCCAGTACCACATGCATCGGTGTAAACCACCATCTCATCATTCCCACTCGGAATAGTCAAAACAGGAGCACTTGTCAGTCGCTCTTTCAGGATTCCGAAAGCTTGCTCACACTTATCATCCCATCTGAATACCTGACTCTTTTTCGTCAATCCTGTTAACGGTGTAGCTATCTTGGAGAAGTCTTTGATAAACCGACGATAATATCCTGCTAATCCAAGAAAACTTCTCACATCAGATGCATTCTTAGGTCTAACCCAATCCTGGATCGCTGCCACCTTGGCGGGATCAACCGCTATTCCATTTCCAGAGATAACATGGCCTAAGAACCTCACTTCACTCTTCCAGAAGTGACACTTCGAAAACTTAGCCCTCAACTGATGTTTCCGTAAGATTTCCAAAACAATCCGCAAGTGTGTCTTGTGTTCCTCTTCAGTTTTGGAATAAATTAAAATATCATCCACGAACACAAGTACGAACTTGTTCAACTGATCTCTGAATACTCTATTCATAAGATCCACAAAATATGCTGGTGCATTGGTCAAACCAAATGGCATTACCAGCCACTCATAAAAACTGGATGGTGTCCTAAAAGCAGTCTTCGGCACACTATCCTTAGCCACTCTCAACTGGTGAAATCCCGTTGCCAAATCCATCTGAGAAAACACCTTAGCTTCGTAAAGCTGATCAAATAAGTCATCTATTCTCGGCAATGGATACTTGTTCTTCTTAGTCACCTTATTCAGCTCACGATAATCCACACACAACCTCAACGATCCATCCGCTTTGGTTGCAAACACAACTGGTGCACCCCATTCGGACACGCTACGCCGAATGAATCCTTTCCGTAAAAGGTCATCAACTTGCACCCTCAACTCTTGCTGTTCTCTAGGTGCCATCCGCCTAAGAGGCATCACAACAGGTCTGGCTCCCTCAATTAGATCGATACGAAAATCGATCTCCCTATGCGGCGGTAACCCTTTGACCTCATCAAAGACGTCCTCAAATCCATTCACAACCGGCATCGATGACAGTCCATCCCGTGGAACAACCAGCAAATACATGAAGCTCATGAAGACGCCTTCTTCATGCTTACATCGTATCACAACCTTTCGCCCCTCCACATTCTCGACTGTCACCTCCAGCCTCTCACAATCAACCCTTGCCGCATATTTCCTAAGCCAGTCCATACCCAAAATAATTCCGAACCCCGCAAAGTTCAGAACAAAACAATCATAAACAAAAGAGCAATCATGACTCGATACAACTAGACCACGGCATACCATACACAAACAAGACGAACCCCCAACTGGATTAGTCACAACCAATGGTCTATGAACAATATCCGGTTCCAAACCCAACCGGCCTACAAGTTCATTACAAACAAAAGAATGCGATGCTCCAGTATCAAACAACACTCTAACTGGAACACCAAAAATGGAAAGAGTACCTTGAACCACCACACTCTTCCCCTTCTCTTCAGCAGTAGGAGCTTTCAAAGATGATGGAACAGCCCCCAAAGCATAAGCTTGCACAATTTGCTTATCTTTCCTCGGTTCTGGACAGTCCTTCCCGATATGCCCCATCTTATCACAGTTGTGGCACTTCAACTGCACCTTTGGATTCTTGCAATCCCTAGAGAAATGGCCCTTCTGCCGACAATTGTAGCAGGTCACTTCACCCTTTGGTTTCTTCTGGCCATCCTTACACTTCTGCTGTTGTTGCTTCCTCTTCTTGTTTCCACTTTGCTCCTTGGTCACAGCAACAACAGATCCTTCCTTAGGAAACATATTCTCATGCTTGAGAGCTTTCTCCATAAGCTTCTCAAATGGATCGTCCAGATGATCCACCAACTGCCTCCCAAGATAACTGTCCAAGCCTGTCACAAACTTCTCGTTCTTCTGGTAGGGAGATTCAATATACGATCTGGCATACTTGGACAAAGCTTCAAACTCAGAAACATACTCAAGAACTGATCTTCCATCTTGCTTGAGTTCCACAAACTTCTTAAACAAAACAGATTTCTGAGCCGTAGAGATGAACTTAGCTTCAAATCTGACTTGGAATTGCTCCCAAGTAATCTCTTCCTCAGGAGTATCAATGGTGATAGAGTTCCACCAATCAGAAGCTCTCCCTTGAAGCTTCCTTGATGCAAGCTTCCTCTTAGTTGCATCCTCAATTCCCAAATCATCAAAGATCCTTTGACAAGCATCTATCCATCTTTGGACTTCAATGGTTGACTCTGTCCCTAAGAAAACCTTTCCTCCAAGAGCAGTATAGTCCTTACACAACTTAGCAAAATCCACTGGTCTTGGAGCTTGAACTTGAACTCCAACATCTACTGATGATCCTGAAGTTGGTATCCTTCTCATGATCGAAGTCATCATAGCTTCGAACATTGCAGCATAGTCAGTAGTTCCCCCAACAGCACGACTTTCTCTAGCAGCTTGTCTCTCACTTCGACTCATCCTTAATATCTACAAAAAGGAATGATTCAGAACACCTTGAGAAACAACTACATAAGGAGTTCAAATCCTTCTAAACTACTATATTATATAAAGTAATCATCCATCAAAATACAATTAAGTCTCTCATACGTAGTTACGTCAGCGAGCGTTGGCTAAAATCGATTAACCAAAGCTCTGATACCAAATGTGACGACCGCCCATGACTCCCGCACGAAAACAAGGGAATGGTGCGCTGAAAAGTGTGCCAGGCAGCCATGGACGATAGTCAGGGTAAGATAAAACAGAATAGTCTATCGTATTACTCACAGCGCATGGATAAAATACAATAGAAAATATACATAGTGAAGCTCTATAGAACAGAAGTCTCATCATATAAACTCATAATAGTTTTATACAATCATCTGAATAGTCAATACATCAAGCCTCACTACATAACACTCAGAGTATCAAACAAACAGCGGAACATCCAGTACATATAGTAAGAAAACAATATGCAAAAGCCTCCAGCTCGTCTTCGTCATCAACATCGTTGGTAGCCAAGAACAGCACCTGTCACCTGCTACCTAGTCTGCCCATCCCAACATGGATGAACAGCCCAAGGTAATAAGAGTTGAACATAAAACCTTGAGTCAGACAACAGTCTTAGTGAGCAGTAAATCAACTATCAAACATACCAAAAGAGCATAAAGGGTAAAAGGAATAGGAACTCAACCATCCCACTCCACCTCATTCTACAGTGATAGCCCCCAGACACACCAAGCAGAACAAGCATAACAAAGCAGACATTTAAGGTAAAGTAATTATCACTCGAGTCAAGGTCGATGTTTTCCAAGTACAAACCCCCAAGGCCTAAACAAAGATCAGATAAGCACCCAGAAAGCATCGCTCTTGAGATCGAATGATGGTGCAACCAAACATCCATGACTCTGGCTATCACTGTTATCATTGCCTCGATATCACCGTTAATTGAATGACCGACACCTTCTTTCAGCCGTCCGTCAAGGGCTAATGGCAACCCCGGTTCTAGACATAACTCCGCACGTCGTCATGACCCGTGCCTAGGACTATCGCATCTGCCCAGAGTACTAGCACGTCATCGTGACCCGTGCTTGGAATGTCATCGTGACCCGTCCCAACGTACTCTTGCTTTGAGCATGCTAGAACCTTCAATAATGATAAGATCCAAGCCTCCTAGTCATCCTCCTCGACGACTATTCTCATACTAGCTCAAGCGCCTCTCGAGCCCACCATTATCCACAAACCCGGACCGCATCACCGAGTTATCAACATGCTTGGGATGATCCCGTCTGGATTAAACCAAGGCTTTCACACATCATGCTTTGCCACATCGCATCATAGCAAAGTCTCATCTCAACATCATGGTTTGCCTCATCGCATCATGGCAAAGTCCCATCTCAACATCATCATCAGGTCTATCCATATGAGCTTCCACATCCGCTTCATATGCCACAAGCAGAGCCTTTCCACTTAGCTTTTGAATCATCTTCGACCAACTTGTCCAAATCAAGTTATCAATCAATTAATCCATCAAATCAAACATTAATCCAAGTAATCAATCATTCAAACAAAATCTAAATAAACAATTACAACAATAATGGCAATTTCGTAAATAAAGAGTTCAAATCTAACATGCGTTCTAACAAGCATGAATTATGAACAATATCTCTACAACTTGATGAATGAACTTGCATAAGTGAACATGTAGTAAAATGGATTTCAAAACTTCATAGATGATGGATCTACATGCAGACTTAAGGAAAATGCAAGAAATCACTATCTTTAACACATAAACAAACCACCGATCCAATATACTCCTTTGGATCCGTGTGAGAGATAACTACCACTCACCGAATCACCTAAACACCTCAAAAACAACCAACTCCAGATCTGGACAGCAAAGAATCAAGCTTGATCCTCTAAAGCTCCGCTTCAAACGATGAAATCTCTCTTCAATGGATGGAGATCTTCAACTTTGGCTCTTGGATCTTCGATTTGATCTTCAATATAGATGGAAGGAATCACTAGATTAGAGTGGAGAAAAGAAGTGAAGAAGTGTTGTAGTCGAGCTCTCAAAATGGCAGCACTTCGTCGCTTCAAAATCCAGTGCCAAAAAGTGAGCCAAACCCCTCTATTTATAGGCTGGAAATCCTTAGGTCGCCCCCGCCCTTAGGTCGCCCACGACCTAAACCATGAGTCGCCCCCGACCTAAGACTCACGACTTAACAGGTCCTACGACCTAACACGCACAAGGTAATGCGCGACCTAACACCACAACACTCACGCGACCTAACGACTTAGTAACATAGCCGCCTCAACGACCTAGTCCCTTGCCGACTTAACGTTCTAACAGGCATACCGACCTAACTCAACCCCGAGTCAACGACTTGCTACACACACGACCTCCTTATGGCCGACCTAACACTAAGTCGCTCACGCGACTCAGCGACTTAACTACCCTGCCGACCTAACCCGTACGCGACTTAACTAAGACGCGACCTAACCAAACCCAGGCCACACGACTTAACACTTATGCGACCTAATCACTAAGTCGCTCGCGACCTATCTATACACTGCTGTCTAATATGGGTCGCTCACCCCTAAGTCGCTAACTATCGTAGGTCGCTTCCTGTTTTTAAGTCGCTACTACTAGGTCTCCTTAGGTCGTTAACTCTACTAACTCGGCAACTTCCTTAAGTCGTTCCAAAACCTTAGGTCGCTCAACACCTTAGGTCGCTCAACCGACCTAACTTCCACATGATCTTTCTCCTATACGACTTAACCTCTACACGATCTAACTCCCTAGGTAGTTCAACCTATAAGTCGCTCAACCCAAATCCCTTAAGTCGTTACTCCTATAGGTCGTTCCACTCAACCTAAGCTCCATACAGCTTAACAACATCAACGACTTATCAACAATACGACTTAAAGCATATAGTTTAACAATGTTTCGATCCATAAAAATACGGGTCATTACAGAAAAGAAGAATAAAAAGCCAAAAATATCTTCATTAACAAAAAGGGAGAAAGAAAGGAAAGATAGAATACCTAAAGTAGATGAAGAGTTCACATATGAAAAGAAAAGGAGGTTGGTTAAAGAAGCTAAGGAGAAGAAAAGCCTTGTTACTAGAAAAAAAAGGTAAGAAAGAAAAATAGAAAAAACAAATTTGAAGCGGTGAAAGAAAATTAAAAGCTTGAGAAGGGAAAAACTGTTATTATTTACAAAAGAGAAGCAAAAAGATGTAAAACGGACGAAATTGAAGTAAATGCAGAAAAGCTGATTGAAGAAGACACTGAAAATAATAAAGTAATTTTTGTTTCTCCTATTGTACTGCCAAAACCAATGGAGAAATTATAAGACACTTCAATATTTGGTTTCCTAGATCAGAAGCAGCTTAAACCTATTCAAACATATTATAAGTTTGATGATCAAAAGTAAGTACATATTATATTATTAGCTTACATACAAATATACTTTGCAGATAAGTGCTAACATTGAAACATGAATGTTTAAAGCTTGGTAGTTTATGAAAACTATGACGACGGCATAAAGATTATGGGATGTGTGCTTGGGACATAATGAGTGAAGACTACATAGACTATTCTGTAAGTAAAATTGCTTACCTATTTTTTTGTTTAACTAATCTAATAATGTTTATTGATTATGGTATACAGTATTTACAGTATATTTATCTTGTCTAAAATGTAATTTAAAGGTAATACACTGGTTTCAAGTTACCAAGCTAAGGACACATTATCTAAACAATTTATATGTGAGACCCGAAGACATGATGAGTTTGTTTTTGTTTCATGTTATTTACAAATATGAGTCTTAATTGCTTGGTTTATTCTTTTATATAATATTATTTATATTTCTTGTGTTATAAAATTGCATATTATTGGATTTGAAATCAACAACTCATACTCTGTTGGCTAAGCAATTGGAAGAAAGAAGGGTGAGTTATCATAAAAAAGAACTTGAATTGTACAAGATATTCTTGCCAATATGTCATCAACAGTCTCATTGGACACTTTTAGTACTTGATTATGAAGATATGCAATGGAGCCTCTATAATTTAGTAAAACCAAATTCTTTTCCAAACTGGCCATATGCAAAAGAAATAGTAAAAGTGGTAAGTAAAATAACACTATCAAATATTAATATATTATATTGTTTAATAAATTACTTTTGTTTAAATGTGTAGCGGAAAAACATAAAGGACATGATATGGCTTAGAAATGCAATTCCCAAAATGAAACCGGTAATGAAAGTAATATTGAATGCAAAGATTATCCTCAATAACCAGAAAAATCGTAAGTTAATTCTATAATTTTATGTGTAATTATACTTTCATTAATAACATGATGATAATTACTTATATTATATGTTATTTTTATTTTCATCGTACATCGTTTTAATAAATAACATTATACAAGAAATTTCAATGAAAAGAAATAAACTTGAATTTAAGGGTGCATTGTAAAAATTCTTAAAAGCAAGGCATCTGAGAGAAAAACAGAAATAGATTTACATTTTCTAAAATAATTATATTCAAACAAAAGACTGTTTTTTATAAAACAAGGTATAAGTTAAAGAAGCTATTTCACTTGTTCTTGCTAGTTATCTGTATACTCAAGTGCTTTAAAAACCATAATAAAAGTTAACTCCTTGCATTAAAACTTTTGACTGAATTTTTCTGTGACAAAAAAGTTTTTAACCATGCTTTTTAGTAAGTTATAGAGTATGGTGTTGGGTTAATAAAAAAAATGTTGTTACTGAACCTTAATTGCTTGTTGATTATTAGTAAAATTTATTTATTTTTTAATTCATATTTAATATACGGTTAATATTCTATGATCAATGTTGAACATATATTGAATATTACTGTATAAAATAAGTAGTTAAACTTTGTAGTCACAAATATAATATATAAATCAGGAGATGACATAAAAAATTGTGAAGGGAAGAATCATACAATAACTATATAGTTGAATTTGTAAACAGCAAAAAAGAACACTTTTTAATACATAATGCTTCTGGTTATAAACATCTTCATTAGTCATTTCATAAAATAATTAAAAATCACTTTAAACATCTCCGTTACTCATTTTGTAAATAATTGAAAAAAATTCTAAACATCTCCATTAATCATTTTATTCAACCAAAATATAACCATAATGTACACTACATTATCATGAGTGGTTTAATATATATGGTGCATCTTTACAAAAAAAAGTACCAACTATGTTGTTTAGTTTTTAGAATTTGTCTGACAATGTAAACTAGTCTTGAACAATGTCATTTTAATATATATTATTTTTACCTTTGATAAATAGATGAAATATGAATTTTATACAAAAATTTAATATATGAAATATATGGAAATCATTAGCAGTAATGAATGGCTACCTACATCCTTTTCAAGGAAAGAAATTCAAGCAATGAGAGCCGAAATAACATATGGTTTACCAGTGACAGGCATAGTTGGAGTGAAGTTAAGCATCTCAGCTATGTAATGCTTCAAGATGATCTTGGACAAAAAAGAAAGCAAGTGGAGGAATCTTTTGAAAATATGTACAAAGATTAAATTTTGCAATGCTTTATAGTCCAATTTATGTTTCAGCTCAAACAAAATGTTACTTTTGTTTTGTGCTTCAACTGATGTCACGGTTTAGACTTTTGTTTCAGAATTTGTTGCATTTCTGTTGATTTTAAACTTCAATTTAATATGTGCAACAGATTTTATATTTCAATATAACATTGTCCAAATTTTGTTACTGTATGAAATAATGGCTAATTATTGAATTTCCTGGGATTCTTTTTTGTTGTTGTTGCGTTGAATTATCACACATAACATTACATTGTATTGTTTTGTACTTGCCTATGCAACAAATAATAATATAATCAATAAAATAACATTTTAGGATGCACATCATTTCATAATGATGATTGACTCCTCATTAAAAGTAAAGAAAGTTCTCTCTATACACTAAAACGCTTGATCATTTTGGCTCTTTTATATAACACTGACGACTTTTTCATAAGAAGCAACACCCTGTTGTCCACTTCGTTAGCTTTTAAAAGTACGTTTCATACTCGAGGTCTTCAACCTCCTCTTTTCTAGTGGGCCTTGTTTCCTTTATTTCTTTGTGTACATGCAAAAGCATTTAAAATATAGTTGCTTTAAATATGTATGACCTTACTTTCATAATGATGATGTTTTTTCTTGAACTCTAGAAGTGTCCAAGTTCAATAATTAGAGAATCAAATAATGCAACAGCAATATAAAGTTATGACTCAACCCTACAGTCGTTTGACGTATCCTTGAATCAACCAAATTTCCAAGCCTAATCGGGTGCACGTTAACGTAAAACCTAATTGGATGCCAAGCTTAATCGAGAAATCATTGGAAATTTTTAGTACAATTAACTATTTGGTGTATTGACTTAATTTTAGTAAGGATCTATTTTACTTTACATATCAATTGGTTTTACATATCAAATTTTAGTAAGTATCTCTGCATAAGTACATATGTACATTGCCTTTGGTTTCCTTTTTCTAATAATATTTTTGGGTGAAAGTAAAAGGAGCACAATGGTAATTTAAGCTATTTATAGAGAGATCAAATCAATTTTCTTCTTTCAAACAGTATGGTAAGCTATTAATGAACATGTGTCTACAAAGGATAAATACCACTGTTATCCTGCCTTTAAGCAAAGTTGTGATACCATCAATTTGGCTAAGAACGGATGGTCAACAAGCTAAGAAACCTGTTACGTATAGTGCTATAAACGATGGTCGGGTTTTCTTCCACGTATTAGCTCTAGAATTACTACAGTTATCCAAGATGCACATACCATCAAACAAACTATAACTGATTTAATGAGCCATTCGCAGTTTCACAGTCTGCATTTGTTAATTCTTACACAAGCATGGCTTAATCTTTGAAACAAGCATATGAATACTAGCATGATCAACCAAGTAGCGCGTCATTAAAGATTTCGTCAACCAAGGAACCCATAGAGAAACATTAATCAATACACAATATCTATAAAACTTTGGACCCACTCAATGACCAACTTTACCAACAAATGATAACATTGTCAATAAATGCCTAGTATAGGAATTAACATTAATCAACCACTCAACATTAACCAGCTTGACTAAGAGTAAGCTTAGTGTATTTTCCAACTTGACTCCAAGATGAAGCCCAAAAGTCTCATATCTCAACCCCTAATATATAAATTTTTAAAAACTAGCTAATATGACCCTTGTAGTCCAAAGTGTCTCTGTTGCGTAGGAAAATCTGGGCAAATAGCTTTCTCGGGGCAGAATGTTGATCGGCTCGAAGTGAGCCTTGAGATTTTACATGTCTGACTCGAAGCATCCATATCACAAGGCAAGTAACGCGTAACCAGAATTATAACTCGAAGTAGGATTTGAGTTTTTATATACTTGACTTGAATGATCAATTGGGACCATGCAACAAATATTCATATGCTTGATCTAGAGCAAGCATCAAAATTTCACATGTTTGACCCAGAGCAAGATAAGGGTAAATAGCTGCTTGATCTAAAGCGAAGTTTAGGGAAACTTCAATTCAACACCAATCTAGCTTTTGGTAGTGATAGTTACCAACTCGATTATTTTCAAATTGTATTGAACTTTAAAATGCATTATTGATAGGGATCGTTGCCCGAGTAAATATAAGCCTCACCAAAGCTTACTCTGAGTAAATAGATCCACCTAGGAACACGCCTTAGATTTTGTAGCAACCACCACGCCCTCTTACTCATCGGTGCATGACAACCGCTTCGATGGCCGAGTGTGGGTAGCATGCTTAAGCACCATTCATTTTCGAGGATAGTTAATTCGGCAAGTGAGTTATACACACTCCATGACCACTGTCCTACTGTCTTAATCGACCAACAGCTTTTGTGGGTTCTAGGTTAGTGTACAGTTGGGCACCTTAACCTTGCTTCTGGTTCATCCCGCACCGCCGGTTCTGCTTACCAAAAAATGGCCCACTTAGAGCTCTCAAGTCCATGCACGGCTCACCAAAGTAGTCGTACCATCCTACCTATTTAAAGTTTGAGAATAGGTCAAGGGTGTTATGCCCCTTATGCCTCTAATCATTTGCATTACCCGATAAAACTTGCACGCAAGCTCCAACTATCCTAACGGAAACTTCGAAGGTAACCAGCTACTAGATGGTTCGATTAGTCTTTCACCCCTATATCCCGATTCGCTCACCGTTACTAAGGGAATCTTTGTAAGTTTCTTTTCCTTTTCTTATTGATATGCTTAAACTCAACGGGTTGCCCCGTTTGATCTGAGGTCAGGTTCCGAGCTTGCAACCAAGACAAACATCGTAAATGGTTTCAGTTAGTGTTACATCATGCGTAGGACTCTTGGATGCAGTTAGAGACATTGTGTGTTAACTTGATAAACCATTCACCGCACATAGACCTAGCGACAACATGTACTTAAACCAACAACACAATTAAAGCATGAAGGGTCAATCTTCACATTCGCCATCACCCGGTAAGTTTATTGTGGATGAATGGTTAGAATGATGCAAGGCATGATGCCCAAACAGACGTACTCTTAACTTAATGGCCTTGAGTGCAACTTGCACTCAAAGACTTGATGGTTCATGGGATTTTGCAATTCACACCAAGTGTCGTATTTTGCTACATTCTTCATCAACACGAGAGCCAAGATATCCATTGCTAGAAGTCATTTAGACACTCACTGGAATAACACAAAGCACATCAAAATGATGGCAAGTTCTCCAATTGTCCTTGGCATAAACCATGCCAGTTTCTTATTTCTGCTCTACTTCTTACTTCAATTAAAGCAAGATGAAGGTAGCAAATGGAACTCACCTAAACAATAAAAGTGCTAATAGCATAAATATGTAGTTCTCGATGGTATGAATACAATTTCATAGTTGTTCGAAAAGGAAATCTATAACGATCCTTCCGTAGGTTCACCTACGGAAACGTTGTTACGACTTCTCCTTCCTCTACATGATAAGGTTCGGTGGACTTCTCGTGACATCACCGGCGGCGAACCACCTTTATCGCCACCATCCAAACACTTCATTGAATCATTCAATCGGTAGGAACGACGGGTGGTGTGTACAAAGAGCAGGGACGTAATCAATGTGAGCTGATGGCTAATGTTAACTAGGAATTCCTCGTTAAAGACCAACAATTGCAATGATCTATCCCCATCACGATGAAATTTTCAAAGATTACCCATGTCTATGGAAAAAGGATTAAAATTGCTGAATACATCAGTGAGCGCGTGTGTGGCCCAAAATATCTAAGGGCATTATAGATTTATTATTTCCTCAAACTTCCATGGCCTAAGCAGCCATAGTCCCTCTAAGAAGCTGACCGTAAAGGGATGAATCCGTGTATCTAGTTAGCTGACCACAAAGGGATGACAACAAAGTGGTGTGTATAAAGGGCATCTACATAATCAATATGAGTGGATGATTCGTGTTTACTAGGGATTCCTCATTGAACACAAACAATTGCAATCAATGAAATAAGGAGGAGAGGTTATAAAAACAATCGCATATAGATAAATGTAGGATGACCTATCGCCAATACTGGTCCATCTTGATTTTCTTATATCTCGGGCATACATATGTCATTCACAATCATAACAAGTAGCTGTAACTTAGAAATGAACCGGACTGAGGATGACAGAATCGGTTGAATCCTATTAACAATTTTTTTTAACTATTATTGAACATATAAGGGCGGAAAGAGATAGTTCTCTCCATTAGATCATGGTCGGAGTTTAGCAAAGCATTTAAACTTTTGTAGGAGAACGATAAGACAAAAGATCAACCCCTGGAGATAGGCAGGATGTAATGCGAACTTCGATCAGTTTGCAAACATAGGCACGATTGAGAGTGAACAATTAGGACATGGATTTTAAATCATTATCTCATTCAATTAATTCTAACCAACGCCTAGAGTTTGGCGTGGTCAGAACACGAATGGTGAAGAAGGATGCCTAAATCGGCATCTAAAATGGATCTCTTCAGTTAACGCTCGAAGTTAGGTGCAATCACTGTCAATATGTCCGTGAAAAGGATGTTTAAGACACCTTTACAGGCGACTGGAATTCGACCAAGTTCTTAAATCTAATATGATCACATATGGGCACTCGAAGATAGGCGCCCTAATGATTGCTCTTCACTCATCAAAATGACGACGACGTTGATTCTCATCTCTAATCGGGTAGGCCTAGACCAATAAATAGAAAATAGAATAATAATTTAATCTATAATGATGATGAGAAATGGTTCACAAATTCATGGAAAAGATTATATGTTAAATGAGATGACTATAAGATCCGAAAATAGAGTTCAAACAATTAAATGAAGTCTTGATTAAATGGAGTTTATAGATAAACATTGCAAAATGTTAAAATTTTGGAATTTAAGTTAGATAGACTAGGGGTTGGCATGGTCATTTGTCAATATAGATGAAATACTAGAAGGATCGACATAGCAAAGTGAAACATTAGGGATGGATGTGTTTTTTTGGATGGATAGTCAACATGAGTAGTATAAAAGAGGATCGACATAGATGACGAGGCCTATTTTAACATGACTTGTTGATATTCAAGGGATCGACATAGGGAAAAAAGGATCGAATGTGCTATCAAATGCAAAAGTTAACCGGACATCAATAATCGAATATATACGTGTACAAAATCTAACTGGGCACTAATCCTAACCAAGTATGTATGGATGCCAATCCTAATAGGGTTTATGTGGATGCCATGCCAAAATATTTAGTTATGCCCATCATCACCTATTGCCTTGTCTTCTCCTTCACCTTCATCAAATAACTCAACTATCATTTAAACAACAAAAAACCAAAGTCGCCATAAATTCTTACCATCACAATACACTGTCATATCATAGCATTAGCCTAAAACTATAACTAGCACTAAACCATATTATCACAGCACACCGTTAATTATAAAGCCAACCAAAAAAAACTCAAATTGGGTAAATATCAAAACAAAAGCTAATAAATGTCAGAAGAAATAAGGTATGTGTGGATATAAAATTAAACAAGATGCTAAACGTAATTGGGTGTCAAACCTAATCATAATTGAAGTGCTTGTTTATGATGACTCAAAATAATCACTGAGCATCATGGTTTGGCACAGAACCAGGCCTTAGCTTGAAAATTAGATGGTAAGACTCAAACTAAACATATGTATGAAAAAATTAGTATTAATCAAATGACTAGAAGCAAGTACATCATCAACTCAAACCCGATTTGCAAGTCCCCACCATCTAACCATATGGCCCGTAAAAAACTCACCAGTATCTTTTTTCATCATTACACCTGGAAAAGGTAGATTTTCCATCATTACATCATATTACTTTACTCCCTTGCTTCATCAAATTCAAAGAATTGTACGTGAAACTTTTGGGCTTTTTCATGAAATTTCCCAAATCTGCAAGAATGATATCTCCATCTCTCACTTGCAACTACTCATTTCCAAAATCACGACTAAGAGGAGATTATCTGTCATTCATTTACATCCAAAAGCTATGGTAACTTGCGAATTCAAAGAAGGAACATGAAAGAAGTGCGATAAAAAGAGAAGAAGAGGTGAATTGTTTTGTCAACAACACATTCAACAACAGATAAAGGTATGCTTAAAAACGATTTACATTTTTATTTTTGTATTGTACCAATGAATGTCATTTATGATGTTTAGTGTTGGCTTGGTGTTATTAAGATGCATAGACCTTTTATTTGATTGTTAATAAAACGTTTTTCTAGTTCTCTGGAGTTGGAATGTTCCTGCATTAGATGTATTATTAGTTACTGTCAAGAAAATTTAATTACTTACCTTAAGTGCATTAATAATTTAGTAGTAGTATGTATATGCAATCAAATATACAAAAGAAGCACGCTGTAAACTGAGTATATGACATCTCATCATGATAAATGCTTGAACAGTAGATATGTATCAGTTGAAAAACATGCAATTTTGAATCATGCAACTTAACTTCCACCACGAGTTCATCATTGTTCAATTTTTTGTTATGATCTGAAAGGTGTAAAGAAAGGTATTTGTATACGTGAGACTAAGGGGTAATTTCTTCCTAATGCATGATTTATTATTTTAGCAATTGCAGAACACAGATTTAATTAACGATTATTTTTAACTCAAGCAAACCGAAATTGAGCTCTATGTTCACTCAAACACCATTTGTGTTGGTTGTAAGTTGTTACCATTTTGAGTGTACTTATGACACATTGCATTGACACTAGATACTATTCATATAACTCTGTCCACAATACAACTTGTAAACTTACATGGCAGCTATTTAACAAAATTTTTGGAGCTTTTTTGATGAAATTTCACAAACTGTTTCAATCAGGTAACCTAACCCAGTCATATATCCAGAAGACCATAAAACTCTAAATTTAATCATATTGTTACTTTTCAAAAGACTTCACATTCATATTTAGTGGAAGGATACGTTATTGTTCCTGTTTATAAGTGTGTGTATATATATATATATTCACTTGAGGCTATGTGTTACTTGTACAATACAGTTTGGTTTTGATCTAGTCAAGTTTGAACTAAGCTTGCATATGTCAAAACATTTTTAAAACATGTACATATATTTCCACGTCAGAAAATAAATATTTTAAAACAAGCCTTTAAACTTTGTCATGTTCACCTAGAGGCCTTTACCTTCCCTTCCTAATAAATTGCTAACTGTACTTGCGATGCCTATACTCCCTCGTGTAAACATCTTAGAAAACAAGGGATATCCTAACTCCTGCTAAAACCAATGCCAAAGCAATGTAAACACAGTTTCCGTTCTAAGTAAGTCTTAGGAAGTTTTTTCTGCTTATACCCTTAAAAGTTTCTTTAAGGAAAGCGCAATTCACAAGTTGACTCAGAAAGGGAGAGTGTTGTTTTTCTTTAATATTTGTTTCAGTGCAGGATTCAAGTTAAACAGAGGCATTTTTTAAAGCCAAATATTATTACTTGAATATGCAAAATTATACTATAATAATAATATAATCAATATTTGTTGTACTAATATTTGTTCTTTTTGTTGCAACAGGCTAATGAACAAAATGATTCAGAAAAGTCGGAGGAATCCAGTGAAGCGATCAGATGCAATCCAAGAAAAAACCAGAAAATTTACAGGAACTCATTGAGTTCATTTTATAAATTTATGAATAAAATTAAGAAATATTTGAAACCTACTGATATAATTGTTCTGAAAACAACACCATTTTGACAATTCGCTTTTCATTCCATAGAAAGACATATCATCACTAAGAAAGAAATAGACAGAAAAAGAATAAATAGAAAGAAAGAACTAATTAGAATCTCACAGCAAAAACGGAAAATATATTATATCACATAGATATTACATAGTCATTACACATCAGAGTTACACAGTTACACAACATCACATTAGACAGTCGTGAAGACCTGTCTATTCATTACATTCCAAATTACAGCAGATGGTATAAACACGACGGAAAAGTGTATATATATATATATATATGTGTATATATATATATATATGTATGTATGTATGTATGTATGCATGTATATAGGTACGCCAAGTCTCCAGCTCCAAGCTTTTCCAAAATTCGTCAAGCCAACCTAATCACTTGGCTACTCATAAAAATTTGAGTACCCAAGAGTTTAAGAAAAACAGAATAAACTCCGGGTCATACATGGGTCTGGTGTGAGTAAATGGTTAAATTGTTTAACTTGAAGAAAAAAAACTTTGAAATAAAAGGTATCTCGTAGACTCTCTGCAAATAAACACGGACAAGTTTTTCCCTTACGATAACCAAAACATTTGATAGGAAATCCGGTTATGTTATAATAGTGTCAAGGTTTTCAAATAAATATTCATATAGCCGAAATTGTTACATTCATTAAATTCCAACATACATAGGTATACAATCAAGTCCGAGATCACTTATTGGAGATTGAATTCCATACAATGGCAGGGCTACTGGGGTACCGCCCATCACAGTGCGTGGTTTGGATCACTGTACCCAGGATCCACCCTGATCCCCTGCAACACAAAACCGGACTACCCCTTACTGGATAGTTCGAATAAGACAACCCCACGGTTGTGGCCAACAACCGCCCACACAGCCGAATAAAGGGACTTCTAGACAGAGGAAAATCTTATCCGACTTGGGTGCTACCCACTTAGCCTTGCGTGCACCTCCCGTGTTTTAGCCATTCCCGGTTAATGAGATTTGAGGCTACGATTACCTCTTTAGAACACTTATCTTGGATGCTCATCGTCCTCCATTGATGATGGTCTGATAGCATTCATCCATACAAGTTCGTTCCGGGTTCGAACGAAATCGAACGCACTATCTTCGTTACATTTGTTTTGGAATCACCCTCAGAGTTAACAACAAATAGCCCTTGGACTCTGAAACTTCATCTCGATTTTCACTTGAGATTTCACTACCTATCATTTAACTTGGATCAATGTGGTTTTCGGATAACAAATTTGATATCTGATCCCGGTCTCATCGAAATCCAAACGTTTCTTAAAGGCCAAGTTGTTTAAGTAAACAATTTAATTCAATCCAGAACTTTGTATACACACAGCAATTCAGCACGGATAAATAACACACATTTATCACAACCATATCCAAAGTATTGCACATCACAGAACATCACAAATTATTATACTATAAATATTAATCAATCCAGACATTCTATATGATCAATCATCCATAAGCATGACTTATTAATCCATAATTATAATTAATTTAATTAACAAAAATTAAATTAACTACTTATGAACTAATCACTTAACCCTGATTAATATTAATTAATTACAAACCATTTTAATTAATTATTGAATTAATTAATCATTATTTAATTGCTTTAATTAATTAATTAATATTTAATTATTAATTAATTATCCTTTAATTATTAATTAATTTATCCTTTAATTATTAATTAATAAACCTTAATTATCAATTAATAAATCTTAATTACTAATTAATAACCCTTAATTACCATTTAATTAATCCTTAATTATTAATTAATCCTTAATTACTAATTAATTAATTCTTGATTACTAGTTAACTAATTCTTAAATACTAATTAATTAATTAATTAGTCTTTAATTACTTCATTAATTTAATTAATATTTAATTATCAAAGACCTTAATTACCTTTAAGATAAACCATTTATCTTAATTAATACTAAATTATCATTAAAATCTTATTTAATAAATCTTGGAAATAATTATCATTAACATATAAATTAAAAACATTTTACCCCTTTTAATTAACTACTTAATTACATATTTAATTTAAGTTTAAAATAAACTTAAAAATTAGCTTAATAAATTTAAGTTAAATAAATCATACAACTTTTCTTAAACTAAATATTTGAAAACATTTATTATATAAAAGAAATTGATTTTAAGAAATAGTTTAAACTTGATTTATTTTAAAATTTCAAAAACTTTTTTTTTGAAACTTTAAAACTGTTATAAATACAAACCCGAGTTTAACCTGGTACCTAACCCGAGTCACACCCGAGAAAATCTTTTTTTTAACTTGTTATGTTAAAACTTTAAAACCGTTAACATGCAAACCCCTCACGAGCGACTCGAAACCAAACTCGGGCCACACCATCATTTCCCCGAGTTTTCCCCCGAGGCACAGCCTTCTTCCCAAACCCACAGCACCAAACCAATCCTCTGACACGCGTGTACGTGCACGCCTGAACTTCGCCACTCTGGTCATCGCTGTCACTTCCCACATGTCGGTGACCACCTCCTCTAACGGTCCGGCCACTCAGTTTCCAAAAATCGAACACGAAACGAAATTGAGCTTCTCGTGCTCCATTAAAACAAAACCGAACCACCAAAAACCACCTCGACCCGACGCCTCCGACCACCAGAGACCACGAAACTCCGTCCACAGCTTCGCCGACCAACCGCTCACCTTTTCCCCCACCTTCGATGAACTCTATTGCTCCGGTGACGACGCAGCAGCCTACTTGCCATCCTCAACCAAACTCGAGCTAAAACCTTACTTCGTCGATGAGCCGCCGCCACGATGATCTAAAAATCCAACCTCTGTTTTTCCTAGTTCGTCAACCTCCCCGCTACCTCCAGCCGTGATCCCGACCACCTAGAACCCTCCGATCACCAGAAAATGCTCAAAACCCAAATTCTGATCAACCTACGAATACTCACTCAAAACATCACTAAAAATCTGGTTTTGTTTCTAAAATTCATGGTTTGTGAAATCGAATTTGGTGATGTATAAGAAACCAGAAATAATTATATTTTAATTTTGCATGTTTTTAGTTTTTACTATATTTTCCTAATTTTCCAGAAATCTTTAAACTAATCATACTTAGAACTATTTTTAAAATTAAGGTCTTACTGTTTTAAACACTTTTTGTTGGAACAATCAAGTCTAAAAGGAATTAGAGAGGATGAGATCTTGATTTTTGAATTGGTTTTGAAACCTGTAAAGCAAGAACAGAGCAAATTTTCTTGTTCTCATACATGCACACTTATATCACATACATATATACATTCAATCTCATTTACACAACTATGCAAAGCATATTTCATATCATAACATTAAAAGATTATCACATGCAATAAGTTTTTAACATATTTTAAGTTTTAAATTGCTAGGTTACTCGCCGAAAAAGATGTTGAACGGAAAGCTTTGAAATAGTTTTGCTTTGATTTTGAACTGGAAATCTTGAAACTGGAAATCAGTTAGTTGAGTTGAAATCTTGTTGCTTCAGGTGAAGTTTGTAAAGAGTTGTTGTTTTGGAAAGATTATTGTTTGATTTAAATTTCTAGTTTGATTTTTTTTCAAGTTTGTTTACAGGCTTTGATTCTTTAGTTAGAAAGTGAAGGTAGAAAAGAAAAGGGTAGAATAGAGGATAGATATATTTATAGCCTTTATTTATGATTATTTTTAAAAATTAAAGAAAATAAATAATGTGACACTTGTTTAAATGCATACTATTAGTTTTACACTTGTAATATGCATGTGTTAATTATTTTTATATGTTTTTATAAAACTTTATATTTTACTTCCTCTTTAGTTTAATATTTAATATGTTTTTTAATGTTTTTATATTCAAACTTTACCATTGTTTATATTTAAAAAATCTATGAGAAAATGATATTAACTAATTATACTCTAACAAAAATCATTTATAGATATATATATATTTAAATCAAATTTATTTTTAAGATATTTATCTTTTGAATTTCAAATTCAAATTTTATTTAAATCTAGTTATATATATACATACATATAAACAACATATAATTTATTTGTTTTAAAGTAATTTTTTTTGCACATTTTAAATAATTTATAAAAGAAGATTATCACCTATTTATTTGCCTAAAATTTTAGGATATCACATTCCTCCCCCTTAAAAGAATTTCATCCCCGAAATTTAAAGTAAAAGATAATCCAAAAGCTTTTATTTCAAACAATACAATCATACACATCAATCATACCCAACATCCAAACAAACAATTCATTCAAACAATGATTCTAACTATCCAGACACAAATCTGGATAGGCTTTCCTAACACTATCTAGAGTTTCCCAGGTACAGTCTCTGGGATCCTCGCTCCATTGAACCTTTACCAGCTTCACCACTTTGTTTTTGAGCTGCTTCTCATCTTGATCAACTATCTGGACTGGGTGCCTGACCATAGTTAAGTCTGGTTCGACCTCTAAATCTTCCTGCACTATGGTGTTACACAACTAGAGATGGTAGTACACATACTTCCTTGGACGAGATATGTGAAAAACATTGTGAATTCCACCCATCTGGACTGGCAATTCAATCCTGTAGGCCAAAGCACCAACTCTCTCGAGCACACGGAACGATCCAATATATCTCGGTGCAAGCTTTCCCGTCTTTCCAAATCTGATCGCTCCTTTTATTGGGGAAACTTTGACAAAAACCAAATATCCAACTTCAAATTCCAATTTCCTTCGTCTCTTGTCCTCATAACTCTTCTGACGATCCTGGGCTGCTTTCATTCTCTTCTTGATTAGCTCCACCTTCGTAGATTCCTCTCGGATCAAATCTAGACCAAAAACATGACAATCTCCTGATTCTACCCAACATGACGGTGATCTACAAGGTCTTCCGTACAAAGCTTCATAGGGTGTCATCCTGATACTCGCCTGATAACTATTATTATACGAGAATTCCACTAAATGCAGATGGTCCTCCCAAGAACTACCGAAATCCAAAACACAAGCCCTCAACATATCCTCTAGAATACTATTCAGCCTTTCTGTTTAGTCCGTCGGTTTGGGGATGATAGGCTGTACTTAAACTCAATCTTGTACCCAAAGCTGTCTGCAAAGCCTTCCAAAATTTACTGGTAAAGGTTGGGTCATGGTCACTTACTATGCCAACGGGGACTCCGTGCAACCTAACGATCTCTCTCAAGAAAATCTCTGCTAAAGATGCTGCAGTTCTGGTCGCTTTAACCGGAATAAAGTGGGTGCTCTTGGTCAGCCGATCTACGATTTTCCATATACCTTCATTTCCTTTTCTAGTCCTTGGCAAACCGTCGACGAAATCCATGGATATCATTTCCCACTTCCACTTAGGGACTTTCACAGGCTGCAACAATCCTAGGGTCTTTTGTTGATCACCCTTCGCCTGCTGACAGATCGCACATCTATTAAAGAAAGTAGCAATATCCTTCTTCATGCCTTTCCACCAGAAGAATCTTTTCATATCCTTATACATCTTTGAGATCCCTGGATAGATACTCAACCTGCAGCGATGACTCTCCGATAAAACTTCTTGCCTCAAATCCTTGAAATTCGAAACACAAATTCTTCCATTGATCCTCAAAGTTTCCTGGTCATCAATCTCAAAAATGGAGCACTGCCCATTCTTGACTCCCGTAATGATTTCTCTTAATCTTTTATTTGATCCTTGCTTACTCGCAATCCTTTCAAGTAGAGATGGAACAACTTCCAATATAGCCAAAACTGCATTCCTACTCAGAGCATCCGCCACGACATTCACTTTCCCTAGAGTATAAAGAATATCCAGATCATATGATGCCAAAAATTCTACCCACCTCTGTTGCCTCAAATTCAGATCCTTCTAGGAGAAAAGATATTTCAAAGGTTTATGATCAGTGAAAAGCTCGAACTTCTCTCCCAACAGATAGTGCCTCCAAATCTTCAAAGCAAAGACGATGGCCAACAATTGCAGATCATGCATTACGTAATTCTTCTCATGTGGATTCAATTTCCTACTCGCATACGCAACCACTTTCCCATTCTTTATCAGCACAACACCCAGCCCAACTCCACAAGCATCAGTGTAGACTTCGAACTCACTCTTACCATCAGGAATAGCTAGAACAGGTGCACTGGTCAGCCTTGCCTTCAAATCCAGGAATGCCTCTTCACACTTAGGGGTCCATTTAAACTTTTCTCCTTTTCTAGTCAACTTGGTTGAGTTCAAAGAAATCTTAGAGTAGTCCTTTACAAATTTCCTATAGTACCCTGCCAAACCAAGAAAACTGCGGACTTCCGTAGGACTTTGCAGTTGCTTCCACTCTTGAATAGCTGCTACCTTGGCTGGATCTACAGAAATACCCTCTCCAGATACGATATGCCCCAGAAATCTAGACTTTCAAAAATGGCATTTTGAAAACTTAGCCTTCAGGACATGCCTCCTCAAAGTCTCCAACACTATCTCCAAATGTCGCTTATGCTCCTCCTCAGACTTGTAGTAGACGAGAATGTGGTCGATGAACACGAGCATGAACTTGTTCAGCACGTCCTAGAAAACTCGGTTCATCAGTTCCACAAAATAGGCAGGAGCATTGGTTAGCCCAAAAGGCATAACCAGCCACTCATAAAAACAATTGGGTCTTCTAAACGCAGTTAAGGGTATAGTGTCCTTAGCTACCCTTAGCTGGTGGAAACCCGAAGCTAGATCCCACTGGGAGAAAACAGAAGCTCTATGGAGTTGATCAAAAAGATCATCTATACGGGGCAAGGGATACTTATTCCTAATAGTAACCTTGTTCAACTCTCGATAATCCACACAGAATCTCAATGACCCATCCGACTTGGTCACAAAGACTACAGCAGAACCCCAGCTAGAATAATTAGACCGGATCAAACCTCTCTCTAAGAAATCTTGGGTCTGCTTCACAAACTCTTCTCTCTCTCTCGGCGCCATCCTTCTACTGGGTTGAACAACAGGTATTGCTCCCGAAACTAATTCGATCTGAAACTTTATCTCCCGATGTGATGGCAAACCTTTAACTTCCTCGAAGACAGCAGAAAAATCTTTGAGCACTTCGATGGATTCTATTCCTTTTGGGGATGCCTCGATTCCATGCAAAAGACTACTCAAGTGAACTCCGGAACTATCGCAAGTCACTTTTGCGATCCTTCCCAACTCGGTTTCCAAAGACACAATTCTCTCTTCACAAATCAAAACAGCCTTATGCTTATACAACCAATCCATTCCCAGAATAAGGTCAAACCCTTTGAAATCCAATAAAATGGGCCGCAAGAGAAACTATGGGACAAATAAGAAATTCTTAGGCCTCTACAGATCTTACCTAACTTGGTCACTCCCCCTGTAGGATTAGATACAAAAATAGGATGGTCCACAATACTTGGGGTAAGATGAAACTTCTCTACCGCACCCAAAGAAATAAAACTAAGGAATGCACCAGAATCAAACAAAACTTTAACAAAAATGCCATCTAAAAGCAAAGTACCTTGCAGAACGCCTTTGCCTTTCCTAACCGAAGAAGTTGATGGTCCTTCTTGAATAGCAAACACCTTAGTTGACTGAGCTCTCTGAAGAAGCGGACAAGCCTTCACCATGCGCCCTGGCTGTTGATAGTTGAAACACAAAGTTTTCTGAACCAATGCGGATCTGGGTCCACTCTGACGCTGCTGCTGCTGAGTTCTACCCCTGGGACACTGCTAAGCCAAATGACCCACTTGCTAACACACATAACACTTCCGAGCTCCATTATTGCCTCCCTGTTTCCCTTTGCCTTGCTTCTTCCAATGTGGGTTGAATTTCCTTTTGTTCGGATTGGAAGAAGTTCAACTTGGTGCTGCTGCAGATGCCAGGGGTTTCTTATTCATAAGCTCCTCATACCTTAATGCCATATGAATCAATTCCACGAATGATCCCTTAAGATGTGATGTCATCTTCTCATGGAACTTGGGCCTTATACCAAGTACAAACATCTCATTCTTCAAGAGGGGTGTTTCTATCATACCAGGTCCGTAGTGAGATAATATATTGAACTTAGTCTCATATTCGGATACCGACATACTCCCTTGCTTAATATCCAGAAAATGTCTATACAGACGAGTCTTCCTAACTGTAGGCATAAACTGTTCCTCAAACTGTTCCTTAAACTTACTCCAAGAAATATCATCCTCTGAAATATTCATGGTAACTTCATCCCACCATGTAGCTTCTCCTTCTTGAAGTTTCCACGATGCCATCACTCTCTTTTTCTCATCTGACAGATCCATCCTCTTAAAAATTCGCTTCCATGAGCGTAACCAAGCCTGAACTTCAATGATGGACTCTGATCCTTTAAAAGGCCTTCCTCCCAGATTGGTGAAATCCTTACACAAAGCAGCAAAACTTACTCGAGGTGGCGTTGGATTTACAGCCTCGCTAGCATTCCGACATCTTCCAATAGTGGTCGTCGTGCCGCCTCTAACTCTGCCTCCCTTTCCTCTAGAACTCATGTTGGCAACCTGGACATGTAACTCAACAATTAGATAGGTTTATAGATATATAAAAATTACAAATACATGCTCTCAAGATAGATATTACTCCAAAGCCTAGGTATTATCTTAACCTAGCGCTCTGATACCAATTGTGACAACCCGCCTTTCATTTCATAGAAAAACGTATCATCATTAAGAAAGAAATAGATAGAAAAAGAATAGATAGAAAGAAAGAACTAATCAGAATCTCACAGCGAAAATGGAAAAATATATTATATCATATAGATATTACATTGTCATTACACATCAGAGTTACACAGTTACACAACATCAAATTAGACAGTCGTGAAGACCTGTCTATCCATTACATTCCAAAATACAACATATGGTACAAACACAGCGGAATATATATATATAGGTACGCTAAGTCTCCAGCTCCAAGATTTTCCAAAATTCGTCAAGCCAACCTGATCACTTGGCTACTCATAAAATTTTTAGTACCTAAGAGTTTAAGAAAAACAGAATAAACTCCAGGTCAGACATGGGTCTGTGTGAGTAAACGGTTAAGTTTTTTAACTTGAAAAAAACATTGAAATAAAAGGTATCTCGTAAGACTCTCCGCAAATAAAAACGGATAAGTTTTTCCTTTATGATAACCAAAATATTTGATAGGAAATCCGGTTATATTATAATAGTGTCTAGGGTTTTCAAATAAATATTCATATAGCCGAAATTGTTACGTTTATTAAATTCCAGCATACATAGGTATAAAATCAAGTCTGATATCACTTATTGGAGATTGGATTCCATACAATGGCAGGGCTACTGGGGTACCGGCCGTCACAGTATGTGGTCTAGATCACTGTACCGAGGATCCACCCAGATCCCTTGCAACACAAAACCAAAGCTACTCCTTACTGGATAGTCCGAATAAGACAACCCCGCGATTGTGGCCAACAACCGCCCACACAGCCGAATAAAGGGACCTCTAGACAGGGGAAAATCTTATCCTACGTGGGTGCTACCCACTTAGACTTGTGTGCACCTCCCCTGTTTTAGCCATTCCCGATTAATGAGGCTTGAGGCTACGATTACCTTTTTAAAACACTTATCTTTGAATGCTCATCGCCCTTCATTAACGATGGTCTGATAGCATTCATCCATATAAGTTCGTTCCGGGTTCGAAAGAAACCGAAGGCAATATCTCCGTTACACTCGTTTTGGAATCACCCTCAGAGGTAACGACAAATAACCCTTGCACTCAGGAACTTCATCTCGATCTTCACTTGAGATTTCACGACCTATGATTTCACGACCTATCATTTAACTTGGATCGATGTGGTTTTCAGATAACAATTTGATATCCGATCCCGGTCTCATCGAAATCCAGACGTTTCTTAAAGGCCAAGTTATCTAAGTAAAAAATTTAATTCAATCTAGAACTTTGTATACATACAACAATTCAGCACAGATAAATAACACACATTTATCACAGCCATATCTAAAGTGTTGCACATCACAGAACATCACAACTATTATACTATAAATATTAATCAATCCAGACATTCTATATAATCAATCATCCATAAGCATGACTTATTAATCCATAATTATAATTAATTTAATTAACTCAAATTAAATTAACTACTTATGAATTAATTACCTAACCCTGATTAATCAACATTAATTAATTACAAACCATTTTAATTAATTATTGAATTAATTAATCATTCTTTAATTGCTTTTATTAATTAATTAATTAATATTAAATTTCTAATTAATTATTCTTTAGTTATTAATTAATTTATCCTTTAATTATTAATTAATAAACCTTAATTATCAATTAATAAATCATTCACAGACTTGCGACTGGAGTATGGTTGCTTGCGACTGGAGTTTCTTGCGACTGGAGTTTCTTCTGCCCTAATCCGCGTTTCTCCCCCTTTCTGCCGATCCTCCTCGTCTGCACCTCGTTTCTTATGTCCGATTCTTCTCCTCTAGTTTCGATCCCCCCAATTTCATCGACGACTCGGTCTGGCCGTTTTTTCAAGCCGTTATTGCTAATGTCTGTGCGTCCCCCTGCCCTCCTCTCGCCTTCCGAGTTTCCTCCTTTGCTAGCTTCACCAGTTCGCCCCTCTGTTGTGGTTGCGTGTGAGTCCTTGCGTGCTGTTGTGCCTCCCTCTGTTGCGTGTGCGCAAGTTCTTGGTAGCCAGCTTGAGTTGAGCAGTCCAGTGGGAAAGAATTCCTTGTTTGGTGAACACGTTTCTAGTGGGGTAGTTGGAGTGTCTGACCAAGCTCAGGGGTGTGCTTCTGCTCATATTTCTTGTAGTGGACTTGGCACACCTAGTGTTTGTGTTTATTCCCCTGAGAAATCTGATCCTACTGTCACTGTTATTTGCACTGATGCAAAACTTCCCACTGTTCCTACAGTTGATGAAAGCCGTGATACTAATGCTACGAAACAACCCACAAAATCGTGGTCTTCACTTTTCTCGTCCTTGCCCCGTAATGCTGGTGCCTACATCCCGATTGAATTTGAATTGCTTGAGGTAGATGGAGTGATGATTCCTCCCCCTTGTGTTTTGCAAGCCGGTGTGGAATTTTGGTCTGACTATTTGGTCGGTTTTTTTCTGGATCCGCATTGCCGGCTAACAAATGCGGCGATGGTTCTGCGCAGGGCATGGAAGATTCGTGGAAATTTGCATGTGAAACTAATTGATACGATGTATTACCTTAAGTTTTCCTCTTCTGAGGATCGACGGCTTGTTTTGGAAGCTGAGCCTTCTATCGTTGATGGAAGGCCTTTTATTGTTACCCCCTGGTCTCCTACTGCGGCGTGTGCTCGTGAGCAAGTTTGTTCTATTCCTGTTTGGGTATATTTTTCTCTCATTCCCTCAGTCCTTCAGCCTCTTATTGGATTGAATTGGTTAGCTTGTAATGTTGGTAAGCTGAAATGTTTTGACTCTAACACCGTGGAGCGTGATAAGTTGATGTATGCGAAGGCTCTTATCGAAATTTCCCCCTCTAAGCCTCTCCCTACTTCTATTCCTGTTCAGCTAGCTGTCGGCCATATTGTGGAAGTCAGGGTTCGTTATGGTTGGGTTCCAGATATTTGTACCTACTGTCACTCTTTTGGACACCTTACTAGTGATTGCCATCATACTGTTGCATCTGCGGCTGCTCCTAAGTTACCATTGCCGCGCCCCCGTCGTAGGATCTGGGTTCCCAAAGTCCCGCCCCCTCACCCTTATCCTGCACCTGTGGCTGCGATGCCAGTTCTGAGTGATCCTTTTTTGCCCCTTGTTTTGCCTGTTTCTCCGCCTGGTTCTGTGGTTCCTGGTGCTGCTCCTGTCATCCCACTTGTTGCTCCTGACCCTACCTCGCTGCTACCTCCGGTAGCATGGGATGAGGCTGAAGGGTGTTGGATTGATCCCATTTCTGATATGAGGTATAACCCGGAAAATGAATCCTTCTTTCGGTTTGTTTCTGATAATCAACTAGATCTTCGATGTCTACGCTACAAACAATCTGGTGATTCTATAGTTCTTGATATGGACGGTTTGGATGCAACTTCTAATTCTATCATGCTTGCTGACCCTTCCTGGGATCGATCGTTTATCTACTGTTCTGATGATGTGGTTTATGACCCTAGACTTGCTCTCCGTTTCCGCCCTTTTGCTGGTCTTTCTGGGTCTGCCCCTTTGAGCTCTTCTTTGGTGACTTCAGTTGTTGGTGATTCTCCCTCCAAGGAGGAGTGCTAGGTTTATATGTTATTTTAGTTATCGTGACATTGCTGTCATGTACCTGTGCTGTATTTTCTATTTCCTTTAGTAGTTAAGGTGCTTATACCTTGCTCCTGTACTTCAATTTTTATTACGTTCGTAATAAAAAGTGGACGGTCCACTATAAAACCGGCTGGCCTTGCCAAAAAAAATTAATAAATCTTAATTACTAATTAGTAACCCTTAATTGCTAGTTAATTAATCCTTAATTATTAATTAATCAATCCTTAATTATTAATCAATTAATTATTAATTACTAACTAATTAATTCTTAATTCATAATTAATTAATTCTTAATTACTAATTAATTAATTAATCTTTAATTACTTCATTAATTCAATTAATCTTTAATTACCAAAGACCTTAATTAACTTTAAGATAAACCATTTATCTTAATTAATACTAAATCATTAAAATCCTATTTAATGAATCTTGGAAATAATTATCATTAACATATAAATTAATTTTTTTTACCCCTTTTAACTAATTACTTAATTACATATTTAATTTAAGTTTATAATAAACTTACAAATTAGCTTAATAAATTTAAGTTAAATAAATCATACAACTTTTCTTAAACCAAATATTTAAAAACATTTATTATATAAAAGAAATTGATTTTAAGAAATAGTTTAAACTTGATTTATTTTAAAATTTTAAAAACTTGTTTTTTTTGAAACTTTAAAACTGTTATAAATACAAACCCGAGTTCAACCCAGTACCCAACCCGAGTCACACCCGAGAAAATCTTTTTTTTAAACTTGTTATGTTAAAAGTTAACATGCAAACCCCTTACGAGCGACTCGAAACCAAACTCGGGCCACACCATCTTTTCCCCGAGTTTCCCCCCGAGGCACAACCTTCTTCCCAAACCCACAACACCAAACCAATCCTCTGACATGCGTGCAGGTGCACGCTTGAACTTCGCCACTTTGGTCATCGCCGTCACTTCCCACATGTCGGCGACCACCTTCTCTAATGGTCTGGCCACTCAGTTTCCAAAAATCAAACACGAAATGAAATCGAGCATTCCATGCTCTACTAGAACAAAACCGAACCACCCAAAATCACCTCGACCCGATGACTCCGACCACCAAAGATCACGAAACTCCGTCCATAGCTTCGTCGACCAACCACACACCTTTTCCCCCACCTCCGATGAACTCCGGTGCTCCGATGACGATGTAGTAGCCTACTTTCCATCCTCAACCAAACCCAAGCTAAAACCCTACTTCGTCGATGAGCCGCCACCACGATGATCTTAAAATCCAACTTCTATTTTTTCCTAATTCCTCAACCTCCCCGCTACCTCCAGCCGTGATCCCGACCATCCAGAACCCTCTCATCACCAGAAAATGCTCAAAAACCAAATTCTGATATACCCACGAATACTCACTCAAAACATCATAAAAATCTGGATTTTGTTTCTGAAATTCATGGTTTGTGAAATCGAATATAGTGATGTATAAGAAACTAGAAATCATTATATTTTAATTTTGCATGTTTTTAGTTTTTACTGTATTTTCCTAATTTTCCAGAAATCTTTAAACTAATCATACTTAGGACTATTTTTAAAATTAAGGTCTTACTATTTTAAACACTTTTTGTTTGAAAAATCAAGTCTAAAAAGAATTAGAGGATGAGATCTTAATTTTTGAATAGGTTTTGAAACCTGTAAAGCAAGAACATAGCAAATTTTCTTGTTCTCAGACATGCACACTTATATCACATACATATATACATTCAATCTCATTTACTAAACCATGCAAAGCATATTTCATATCATAACATTCAAAGATTATCACATGCAACAAGTTTTTAACAGATTTTAAGTTTTCAAATTGTTAGTTTACTCACTAGAAATAATGTTGAACAGAAAGCTTTGAAACAGTTTTGCTTTAATTTTGAACTGGAAATCTTGAAACTGGAAATCACTTAGTTAAGTTGAAATCTTGCTTTAAATCTTGTTGCTTCAGGTGAAGTTTGTAAAGAGTTGTTGTTTTGAAAAGATTATCGTTATCATTTGATTCTAATTTCTTTCTGGTTTGATTTTCTTTTCAGGTTTGTTTACAGGCTTTATTTCTTTAGTTAGAAAGTGAAGGTAGAAAAGAAAAGGGAAGAGTAGAGTATAGATATATTTATTGTTAGATTTTGGTGGTACAATATTTTATATATAAGTAGATCTTGGAGATATTTAAGTCTATGTGGAATTATGACTCAAATTTATTTCCTATTTTATAAATCTGATAGATTTTGGAATGTGATTAATTGCATCTTTTAGAGATTTTGCGTATTTGGTAGAGAGAGTGGTTGCCTCTTTTATTGCATTAAAGAAGGAAACAAATTATCTACTTGAGAAAGATTCATGAAGGTATTCAGTAGCCTCTTAAATAAGACATTTTATCAAGTCTATTACAAATAGACAGGTCTAGGGTTCATATGGTGTGTGGGAAAAAAGTGTATTTTATTGGGTGTTTGGGATTGAGATTTCTTCTCAATTTTAAGTCTCTTTTGTATTTTCTTGGTTGAATCAATAAAAGTTTTGGTTTTGGAAAAATTAATTTTGTTTGCTTTCTTCACTACTTTCTCTTCTAAATCTAATTGTGTAGTAATCCCGAAAAATTACACAACAGTTGGTATCAAAGGCAACTACACAAATTTTTGGAAGAGTTTTTGGCTATGGAGAAGATAAGTGTTGAAAAGCTTAATGGAAGGAACTGGGGGTTATGGAAGGCGAAGATGGAAGATTATCTATATCTTAATGATCTTCACCAACCCTTGAAAAACAAAGGGGAAAAGCCAAATGGAATAACTGAGGCAAAGTGGTTGGATAAGAAAGCAGCTGCAACAATTCGGTATTTTATGGAGAATTTTGTGTTACATATCGTTGCTTGTGAAACTTCTGCTTTTGGCATATGGAAGAAATTGGAAGGAATTTATATAAAAAATTCTACGACGAATAAGGCATTCCTGATGAGAAAGTAGGTCAATCTAAAACTAAAGGAAGGCAAATCGATTAGCGAACATCTCAACAGCTTTCAAGCAATTGTGAACCAATTGGTGGAGATAAGCTTCAAAGTTGATGACGAAACTCAAGCTTTAATATTAATGAGCTCATTACTTGAAAGTTAGGAAAATCTTGTAGTCGTATTGAATAATTCAAATTCTAGTGGTGTTATTTTCATGGAGACAGTGGTTAGCAGCCTTCTTAATGAGGAGATGCGGAGGATAAATTCATCGGAAGGAAAGATCACTGGAGAAAAGGAAACTACAAATCCATTGGCAGGGGTTCACTTTGCAAAGAGAGAAAGACGCTCATTCAAGCCAAGTACGGATTGAGATTTCATTTTCTATTACTGTGAAAAACCATGCACAGCTGAAATTTTGCAATAAATTAAGAGAGGATAAAGAGAGGATGAAAACTCAAGAAGGAAGAAAAAATAAGCTGGAGGTAGACCGTGATGAGGAGGTAAACTTTGGTATTAGCAATGACGTTCTTTGTGTTGATATGAGTATGGAAGGTAGATTTTGGAATGTGATTAATTGCATCTTTTAGAGATTTTGCGTATTTGGTAGAGAGATTGGTTGCCTCTTTTATTGCATTAAAGAAGGCAACAAATTATCTACCTGAGAAAGATTCATGAAGGTATTCAATAGCCTCTTAAATAAGATATTTTATCAAGTCTATTATAAATAGATAGGTCTAGGGTTCATATGGTGTGTGGGAAAAAGTGTATTTTGTTGGGTGTTTGGGATTGAGATTTCTTCTCAATTTTAAGTCTCTTTTATATTTTCTTGGTTGAATCAATAAAAAAAATTATTTGGGGAAATTAATTTTGTTTGCTTTCTTCGCTACTTTCTCTTTTAAATCTAATTCTGTAGTGATCTCGGAAAATTACACAACATTTATAGCCTTGATTTATGATTATTTTAAAAATAAAAGAAAATAAATAACGTGTCACTTGTTTAAATGCATGTTATTAATTTTACACTTGTAATATGCATGTGTTAATTAATTTTATATTTTTTTATAAAACTTTATATTTTATTTCCTCTTTAGTTTAATATTTAATATGTTTTTTAATGTTTTTATATTCAAACTTTACCTTTGTTTATATTTAAAGATCTTTAAGAAAATGATATAAACTAATTATACTCTAACAAAAATCATATATATACATATTTAAATAAAATTTATTTTAAAGATATTTATCTTTTTAATTTCAAATTCAAATTCTATTTAAATCTACTTATATATATACATACATATAAACAACACATAATTTATTTGTTTTAAAGTAAAAAAATTGCACATTTTAAATAATTTATAAAAGAAGATTATCACATATTTATTTGCCTAAAATTTAGGGATATCAAAACCATTTTGGAAGTTTATCAATTTGTTTCTCACTGAAGAACTTCATCTAAGTGATATAAAATGGTCATCTTAATGTTTAGATGAAGTAATAAAAACATATAATGCAGAACATGAAGTTTTTGAAATAAATGGGTTTAAATTAAAATTAAAGTACAAGCATGTTGCAAAAATGTTTGGAATTCCAAGCAAATGTATAACTGTAAAAGAGTTGCAACCGAAAAAATTTCTACCTTTACCATGCAAACAATTTATTAATAAATATTTGTATGAAGATGAATATATTAATAAAAAATTAATTGAAAGAGAAGTTGTTAAAATTCTGGAAAAAGAGACGATCAATTTTCTGAAGATGTGGCTAGACTAATTGTAATGCACCTCATGTGTTCATTTTTCTTCTCAAGTAAGTATGAACTTTTTTTTGTTTTTTGTTTTTAGTCCTTAAACTAAATTATGTAAGTGAATGATGTTTTGTTTAATTTCATTTACAAGCAGCAATTCGCAATTAAAATGGTCACTTTTACCATATATTCATGACTTTGAGAAAATGAAAATGTTAATTGGTCCAAAGCAATTTTGTTTATTTTGGAGGAGCATTTGAATAAATTTGCTGAAAATCCTAGGAGAAATCATTCGTGTGTAACAATTTTACTGGCATTATTTTATTTCCTTAATTCTTTTATTGTTAGTCAACTAATTGTTATATTATTTAACTAATTTTAAAGTACTAATTAGTTTAATTCTATATAGTATTGGGTTTGTGATGTTTTGGAAATAATGGAAAAGAGAGAAACTATGAAAAAGGAATGCCAACAATGGCAAAGTGGAGATTATCAACACTGAAAAAGTTACTCACCTCAAAGTTAGGTTGAGAAAATGGTAAAAATATAAATCTAGTATGTTTTTAAAAGTGTACACCAGATTGCAATTTTTTCAATTGGCATTAAGCATCACATAATTAACTGTAAACAAAGTACATTTTCTTAAGCCTATAAAATGCACAAGTCCTAGTGCTTTCCATATAGTATTTAACTTTAAAATGACAAAGTAAACTTTGAATATAATTTTTTATATGTATAATTAGGTTTGAAAAAGGAAAAAAGAATTGTAGAATAAAAGTTTGAAAAGGTCACCTCAATATGTACAAAGTGCACACCTACTTGTACTTTTCAAACATTTTAAAATAAATTGTGATTTAAATGCAAAGAAAATTTTTAGTGTAATATTTTTTTTAAGAAAAGATCATAGAAAATTCAACAACATTAAGACAACAGTAGATAATTTTCAAAAAACCCACATCATAAGTTCTACAAACTGCGTAGTTGCTTGCATTTTATGCACATTTCTTATATTAATTAAATTTTAGTATGATGAATTAAAATTTTAATGAAAATATATTTTCTAGAATATAAAAAAATGTAATCTACCTTGAAATAAAATGGAACCTAAGTTTGTCAAAAGCAGAACATAATTTAGAAAAAACGCACAACTTTTTGAACTTTTCATATATGTTAATTTACCATATAACTTTAAAATTACAGTATAAAATTTAATTATAAATATTATTTTCTGAGTTGTAATAGATCTGTAAAAAAATAAAAGAACCGAAGCATAAATATTTCAAAACCCGACCTTAACATTTACAAAGTGCACAGCAATTTGCGCTTTTGAAACATTTTAAATTTTAATTGCACTTTTGCTTGCATTTTATGCACATTTCTTATATTAATTAAATTTTAGTATGATGAATTAAAATTTTAATGAAAATATATTTTCTACAATATAAAAAAATGTAATCTACCTTGAAATAAAATGGAACCTAAGTTTGTCAAAAGCAGAACATAATTTAAAAAAAAAGGTACAGCTTTTTGCACTTTTCATATAGTTTAATTTACCGTTTAACTTTAAAATTACAGTATAAACTTTAATTATAAATATTATTTTTTAAGTTGTAATAGTTTTGTAAAAAAATAAAAGAACTGAAGCATAAATATTTCAAAACCTTACCTTAATATTTACAAAGCGCAGAGCTATTTGCGCTTTTGAAACATTTTAAATTTTAGTTGCACAGTTGCTTGCATTTTATGCAATTCTTTCTAACTAATTCTTTCTTTAGAGTTATTGATAAAACCTAATTTATTGATATAACGAGTATTTTATTTAAGGATTAAGTTATTACCGAATAAAGAGAAATTGTAATTTTAGTATGATGAATTAAAATTTTAATGAAAATATATTTCTAGAATATAAAAAAATGTAATATACCTTGAAATAAAATGGAACCTAAGTTTGTCAAAAGCAGAACATAATTTAAAAAAAACACACAGCTTTTGCACTTTCCATATATTTTAATTTACCATTTAACTTTAAAATTACAGTATAAACTTTAATTATAAATATTATTTTCTGAATTGTAATAGATTTGTAAAAAAAAAAGAACCGAAGCATAAGTATTTCAAAACCTGACCTTAATATTTACAAAGCGCACAGCTATTTACGTTTTTGAAACATTTTAAATTTTAATTGTGCGGTTGCTTGCATTTTATGCACATTTCTTATATTAATTAATTTTAGTATGATGAATTAAATTTTTAATGAAAATATACTTTCTAGAATATAAAAAAAAGTAATATACCTTGAAATAAAATGGAACCTAAGTTTATCAAAAGCAGAACATATCTTTGAAAAAAAACAAAGCTTTTTGCACTTTTCATATATTTTAATTTTCCATTTAACTTTAAAATTACAGTATAAACTTCAATTATAAATATTATTTTTTGAATTGTAATAGATTTGTAAAAAAAATAAGAAAACTGAAGCATAAACATTTCAAAACCCGACCTTGATATTTACAAAGCGCACAGCTATTTGCGATTTTGAAACAAATTAAATTTTAATTGCACGTTAACATACAAAGTGAATTTAGCACTGTAATATGTTCTTTTAATAATTAAAAAAATGCATGCCTGCTTGCATTTTTCAAATATTTAATATTTAAAATGTCTTTTAGTACTGTAATATAAACTTTTAATATAAAATATTTTTTATGTTTTAAATAATTTGAAAAACATATCTTTAATTTTTTACAAAACAGAATTTAAAAAATTGCACTTCTACTTGCAGTTTCAATGTATTTCAACATAAAATTTACTTTCAACATAAAAAGGTTAAATTGTTATGAATTTTTTTTAAATTTAATTTTTCTATTAATTTTTTATAACAAAATGCAATTATTTTTTGTTTTAATTAATAGTGTGTTTTGTATTAGATCAAAAAATTTCTTCCATGTTTAACAAATCATATGTAAAATACAGGCAAATGTTGAAATGGATGACGAAAAGGCATTGTCAGATTCAGAGCATGAAAACTTATTATCAAGTTCAGAAAGTGATAACTCTTCTAACTTCCAAGATTTCAAAAGAAGTACAAAAAGCTAAAAGTGTTATGTCAAAGACCTAGAAAAAAAAGTTACAGCTCTGCGGAATGATGTTGAAAGAATAAAAAAAGTGGAAACTGTAGAAGATAAATCAGTAAATGATAACATTACGAAAAAAACTGAAGGAGATCGTTCAATTAAAGATCAAAGTTGCAAGAATAAGAAGAAAATTTGGGAACTAAAGAACAAACAGTGGAAAACACAACAATGGTGACTTAAGAAATTGATTTATCGATGACTGGTAATAAAGAAATGGTTGATCTATAGAAACTTCAACAAACAACTGAAGAAAATTGCTTAACTGAAAATGAAGCAACAGAATTATAAACATCGAAAGAAAATTTGGAAACTGAAGCAATGGCGACTAAAAAAAAGAGTTACCTGTATCTGCTAACGAAGATTTGCAGAAAAAAGAGCTTGTGCAATTTGAAAATGCTTGCTAGAGATATAACAAAAGGTAAGAAACTAAAATTGAAACAACTCTATAATATCTTTATAATATTTCATTTTTTTGAATTTCTTTGCAATTTCATAGTGTACTAGAACACATACGACAATATCATAATATCTTCTTGTATGCTACGGATATGAACAAATAGTAGATGAACAGGTATAACTCCTTAAATTCATTATAAATTTACAAGCTTAAAAGTTCAAAATTTTAATCTATTTAAATATTTATATGTACTCATTTATTGTTTATTATTATGAAAAGTTATAAATTTTTTTGAAGTACTGTCATAACAATGTAATTATATTGTATATAGGTTTTTAATTGGTATATAATAATATTACCAGAAAAACGAATGAACAAAATTTCTACTTCGGATCAAAGGAAGTGGTAAATTATTATATCTCCTTATTACTAATATTTTACATACACCAAGTAATAATTTAGTGTGAACTTACATTTAAATATTTTGCAGGCAACACTGACAATAAAGGCAAAAAACAATGAACTCATTAAAAAATATTTTAGAGACAAATTACTGTCCGATGAAAAACCAATTCAACTCCTGTTTTTTCCTATTAAACATTTGAATAATCATTGGACACTTCTTATCTACTATCTTCAGAAGCAGGAATGACGTCATTTTAATTCTGTGAAGGCAAGACCAGATAATTATGCACAAAAAGCAAATATGATAGTAAGTAATATTTATTTTGTATTGCAAGTTTAATTTTGTTCACATAATTGTTAGATCACATATGCATTATTGTCAAATTAAACATAGCAATTTATAGATGCCAAAATTATCTAATTTTTTTTTACAAGTCAAAAAGTAAAATGGAATATTTTGTATTTCATAATGCCAGGTTATGCTGTTGTAGTTCCATTACATTGCATATACCTGCCTTGTAGATATATATCATCATGTTATAAAATATAAACATAGGATCTTAAATACATGACTCATATTTTGATACTCAACTAGTATTCCAGCATATGGTTATTGTTTTCATGTATGTATATTTTATAATACTAGTGTTAAAAACATATTTGTTTCCCGCAGAAAGAGAATGCACTTATTTTAATAAATGAGATATTAAAGGAAAAGGGAAAAAACACAAAAAGAAAAAAATAGCATTGTTTCAAGATGAATCATCAAGAAGACAATTTCCTGACATGTAAGCAAAATATCATATATTTGTATATTTTCATTTTATATGTTGTATAACAGAAATATTTCAACTTCAAAATACTTCAAAAGTTCCATAATATTTTATCATTCATACATACAAACATATATATATATATATATGTGTGTGTGTGTGTGTGTATGTATGTATGTATGTATGTATATGCATATATTCATAGTTCTAAATTGAAACTTTTAAACCTATTGCAGAGAAACAAGTGCAATAGATGCCATGCTATATAGAAAATTTGTTCATATAAACACTACTTGACAACTTCATATGTCATTCTATCAGATCCAAAATATGGATGGGAAGGAAACACAACAAAATTTATTTGACTGATATTTGAAAGGAGTTTATGTTATTTTGATATATGGAAAAAGTTTTTTTTTGATATAATGCTAGTTTATGTTAACTGTATGTCTGATAAAGTACAACAGTTTGTTTGATGTCTAGAAACAGTTTTCTGATACAATGCTTGTTTGTTTGATATCTCAAAACAGTTTCTTGATACAATGCTTGTTCGTTTGATATCTGAAAACAGTTTGATATCTAGAAAAAGTATCGGTGCTGATATGTATGTTGAAATATGTAACTGATGAATGATCAATGTTTTGCTGTGATAATATTTTGTTCTGCTATATGTTTTTGATGACCAAAATGAAAATAACAGGAGTACCTCAATTTCATTAAATACAAATATTGTCACAGCAAAAATCAATGAACTTCTACTTTATAATATACATACTAGTTTAAGCTTCAACTAAGATGCATACACTATTCACACTGGTCATATTGGATCTTCCTTTTTTGATGTCGGTGTATTCGGAGAGAATCGCTCGAAATTCATCTCCTACGAGAGTGTTTCCTTTTCGAGTAATACATCAACCGAAGTGTCCATGGCTGCTCGATTATTCCTAATATGCTCTTTTGTAATCTCATAAGCTTTGTCAACAATTGCCCTTACTGATTTGTCTATATCCTCGAATGCTTTTTTGACATTGCATTTCTTGCTAGCATTCTCAACACTGTCACTGCTTTGTGCTGCTGGTTCTACCAACGTCCATGGACCAACCTCCGACATCCCAAACACTATCACCATTTTTTTCAACAATAAAATGACATAAATCTTTTTACTACATTGGCTTATTTATTGTTGTACACTTTAAGTATCACCTCCATGCCTCTCACATTAGGTAACCCAACAGACACCTGTTTGTCAAATCTTCCAGGTATAAGCAACTTAGAATCAAGAATTTCAGTCCTGTTCATTGCAGCAATTACAATACACCACTGTCTCCACCAAAACCATCCATCTTAGTCAGCAACTGATTCAACCTCTGCATAATACCACCTGTTACAATACCTGTAGTAACAACACAATTACATCCACTTCTATATAATAAAGCTGAGCTCCCCACATGGATTGAGTTGGATATTATGCAACCAGAAGCACAGTTCATACACTAATTTATAAAAAAAAATGACTTCCAAACTTTAACAGAACGGTCATACATTTTTCCATAATACAAATTTCGAGCCTGTTTCAAACCAATTAATGCTTTAAAAACAATTAAAATAAACAACAAACTTGAATACTACACTGAATTTCAATTTCCCATTTAAGTCATGTTACTTCGACAGCATAGAACATGCTAAAGTCTAGAATACAAACCACAACAATAACAACTTGTAACAGCAAATAACTTAGCAATACCAAATAAAATCAAATTTCAAGTTCAAAACAGTACAATGCCAAATAAACCCTTTTGACATATTTAACTTAAAACAACTGAATTATTAACTAAAGGACAAGTGCTCTTGTTCTGACCGAACTTTCAAAATTTTCCACATTTTCGTTTCTTCTTAGCTTCACCAATAGAAGGTTTTCACTTGATAGCTGGACGACCAGGGCCACGTTTTGGAATTGAAGGACAAATGGCAGGATTTTCTGAAAGAACTTCAGGCTTATCAGTATTTGGAACGGGAGATATAGGAAAAAAATATGATTCATGAAAGTATGTAGTAGAAAAATACTGATCAATATACTCATAAACATTCAAACTTTGAGATCTAATAGCCCGAATAGCATGTGGACAAGGAAAGCCATCAATAGTTCACATATTGCAGCTGCACCAATGATGTAAAAGATCAACATGCTGTGACTCTTTAGACAATACTTCAAAACAATATTCATCAGATTTCTTGACGATCCAACCATGACCCAAAAAACTAAAAGAATTCAAACGCTTTTCCATAGTTGGACATATTTTAATTTTCCATGTTTGACTCAGTTGTCGACGTTTAGAAATTTGATCCATAATTTTAATTCGAACAAAGTCTAGACAAGATGTTATTGGAAGATGCCTTTCTTCAATGACCCATGAGTTGAAACTTTCGGCAATATTAGATGTCATTTCACCATACCTTTTACCTGGAAAGAAAGCATTTGAAAAGTGTTCAAATTTAACTCCATTAAGAAATTTAGAAGCTACATTACCTTAAAATCTCTTAACAATTTCAATGCCACTTCAAACTTTGAATGAGTAGAAGCATATGCAGCATCAACAAACAGCTTAACTATCCATTCCTTTCTAGGATCACTCACCAACATAGCACGCAAATTCTTTTCATATGGTATAAACAACAGCTATGACAAGAATTTGGAAACAACTTCGAAATAGAAGATATAATAGTTGGATGCCTATCTGATATAAATGTTATAATTCGATCATCTGACAACATTGATTGTGGATTAGAAAGAGACCAAGACCAATTGCTTTCATCTTCTCTTGACACTATAGCATGAGCTATTGGAAAAAAACCCGAATATAGAGGAAATTTGAAGAAAATTTAATTGAATTTTGAGATAATAATATAAACAATTAGATCATTACTAATATTATAATAGAGTATAACAAACGTGGTAAAAAAATCAAAACTTTAACAAAACAAAATTGTTTACCATCATTTCGTTATGTTGTTTAACATATTTTAAATTTGTTTAAAATATACACTGCTTTATCAGACATCATGAGGCACATTACATGATTACAAACTTGATATTTTTAATTGCATCGAACTTTCTTCATATAGCTTTGCCAATGTGTACTTTGAACTAAGGAATGATTTTGCAATGCATTAGGGAAAATAGTTCAACATCAATTACTGAAAATTGATTCCATCATAGCTATTATTTCTATTGCACCTCTGCCTGTTGAACTTCCAGGTATGGTTTGGTATCATCCTCGAGTTAAATTAGATATCTCTTTTTTTGTAATTTTTGCAATGTACTTGTTTGTTTTTACATATGTGGGAAGATGATTATATACTAAGCATACAAAACTCAATTAGTTTGTTGATTACATTCCACGGGAAAATATTATACGAGCTTTTGCTGCAATATCAAAACCATTGTATTACATATTGGAGGTGAAATTACAACATATTATAATACAGATCAAAAGTCCTGTATGAAAACAATCACTACACCATGAACAGAGAATAAACACACTATATGAAACAATTATAACATGTTTAGGTACAAAACTTTGCATTTTGTTTTGACAAAAAAATGGAGATTTCTAATTTTGATATAGAAAATTTGTTGTTTTGCTATAAACATGTTTTTTTGCTATAAACAAAATTTTGCAAATAAACATGTTTTTTTTATTGCAAGCTCCTATGTCATATTTCAGCAGCCTTGCACCCACTAAGCAGAAGAAATATAAAAGGCATTAGTAGTGCTTGTTACAATAAACAATGCATACCGTCATTTCCATCATTGCGCTATGCTATAGATAAATACACAATATCATTTCATTATTATATAAATAAAAAAAATAAAAAATAATAATAAATACCGTCATTTCCATTTTTTGCAGTTGCAGACATTAAGCAACCATAATTTTTCCTTTCGTAAATGCACCATCAAGAATTATCATAGGTCTACAACACACAAAACCTTTCTTACAAGCTTCATGCCCTATAAATGTTCTTTCAAATTGGGAATTATATGGGTTAAGTTCCAAATTAATATAAATTCCATGATTAGTTTTCTTCAAAGCACCAACGTACCAATTAAGCTGATGATCGGACAAAGCAATAGAACCATGAATCTCTTCTATTGCTAATTTCTTTCCTTTGTAGGCAAAGTAGTAACTGAGTATAATATCATACTCATTTCTAAAATGATCAACTATGTTTTTGGCTCGAGTAAGAGGATTACTATGAATAAAATCGATCACCAATCTTTTTCTACTTGATAGAGGTGGATGATTGATATCAACAACACCAGCACCACAGGAATGAACAAGATTACTAGTTTTAAGTACAAAATAGCCTAGAAGATTAAATTTAGTTGATGCATGCACACGAAATGGGCAGTCGACTCTAGAACATCTTGCAGTTACTCTAACCGTGTCATTTTTAATCATCTTTACCCTATAACCACCACGAAGACAGTACAAAAGCAATTTGAGCTTAAACTCACTAACGCCCAAGGAATAACCAACCATTTTCAATAAATATATGAATAGAACAGTCCTTCTTCAAAAGAGACTTTAAATCACAATGTGCATTCCCATTAGACATAGTAGAAGCACAACTTGAAACATTATTTGTAGAAAAAATGGTAGTAATTGCTGAATTACTACTGATATCAACATCTTCAGAAGACATGCTTAGATTAACATTAATATGAAAATAATCTTCATGTCTAAACATAGAAAGACACAATCTAGATTGCAAGTCGGAATCTGTTTCAATAATTCGAATTTTGTTTTCCAAATTAAAAGATGGCTCCAAAGAAGAAGGTACATATTCTTGGAAAACATTGCATAGACTAACTTTCAAATCATGAAGAGAATAACCAACAACTACTCTCTTGCTATAACTAATACCCTTATTAACAAATACAACCAAAACACCTTCACTGTTATCATCGGAACTACAACAACATAAAAAGAAGACATTATATTATCATCAGACCGCAACAACAGAAAAAGAAGATCCACAAACAATGAATAAGGAATTCCCACTGCATATTCCATGCATGCACTGCATTTTATTATTTAGTTCAACTATTAAATAATGGAAAATGAGATTTGCCTACAAGATTTAAGATGTAAACATTGATATGTCTCCAAAACCATCCCTTTTGAATTGGCTTTTGCAGATTTTAAAAAAATGTAAAAATTTTCCAACCACAACCATCAGTTTATAAAAATAGATGTTGAAAAGTCAAACCATAGACAAATATAGTAGCACACCGAGCTTTGGAAAAAAAATCACTAGAAAGAAACTCTTAAGGTATTAATATGTTCCTTTACTTAAAATTGCCTGATAAATTTGATAATCCATTACAAAGGCTTATCATGAAGCAAATGAACCAACAGTTCATAAATGCACATACACAAGACAGTAATTTGCAAGCACTAAAGCAGTTAATAAAACAAACCTAAATTAAATTTTAATAAAAAAAAAGAAACATGTTTAACAAAAATGACAATCTATAATAATTCCACAGTAAAATGCAAGTCATATTGCAGTTTTAGTATTTTAACAGAATAGATACATATTGTAAATAAATATGCACATATAAACAAAGAAGAAATGCACATAAGTGAACTGAAAAAGATAAAATGCAAGTCATATTGCATTTTTAATATTTTAACAGAATAGATACATATTGTAAAGAAATATAAACATATGAACAAAGAAGAAATGCACATGAGCAAACTGAAAAAGATAAAATGCAAGTCATATTGCAATTTTAGTATTTTAACAGAATAGAAACATATTGTAAAGAAATATGCACATGTGAACAAAGAAGAAATACTCATAAGCGAACTGAAATAGATAAAATGCAAGTCATGTTGCAGTTTTTAGTATTTTAACAGAACAGATACATATTGTAAAGAAATATACACGTATGAACAAAGAAGAAATACACATAAGTGAACTGAAAAAGATAAAATGCAAGTCATATTGCAGTTTTAATATTTTAACAGAATAGATACATGTTGTAAAGAAATATACACATATGAACAAAGAAGAAATACACATAAGCGAACTGAAAAAGATAAAATGCAAGTCATATTGCAGTTTTAATATTTTAACAGAATATATACATATTGTAAATAAATATACATATATGAACAAAGAAGAAATGCACATAAGAAAATTGAAAAAGATTAAATGCAAGTCATGTTGCAGTTTTAATATTTTAACAGAGGTAAATACAAACTATAAATCAATATAAACATATGAACAAAGAAAAGTTACACATGCAAAATGAAAAAGACTAACAGAATCAAATAATGTATACCTTGTAACAGGAATGTTCAGATCCATACTACCAGAAAATAGTTGAAGAAATGATATAAGCAACTGTAAATAAAACAAAAGGAAGCTAAAGTAAAACAAAAATAAAAAGCAATATAAAATTACACAATCCTAACAAAATTGAATACTAGATAAGTAAACCCTTGATCAAATGCAGAATCACAGCGATTTACCATCAATCTAGAAATCATGGAAAAGGAAATATAAAATTCAAATAAAAGCAACACACAAGAGTGGGTAACGAGATTCATGAGGATGAAGAAAAGATGCGTGAAAATGAAATAAGGATGAAGAAACGATGCGCAAGAACGAAATTTGATTACAAGGAAAAAGACAAAAAGAAATAAGTTTGTAAAACAAAACCAAGGGTATAATGGGAATAAAATAAGCAAAAGTTAATAAGAGGGACTAAATTTACAAACAGGAAAAGGGAGGGATCTTTTCTATACAAGCATTCAAAATAAGGACTATAGAGCCATTCCTTGCTAAGACAAATAAAATTATTTTCTTGGTCATTTCACGACCAGTCAAACAAATATATTTTGTTAAGGGATTTTTGGTATACATTCTTGGTAAGATTTGAAAACACACAACACATCCACTCGTTTTAATATAAGTTTTTAGTTTCTGTTTTCAAATTCACACGCGCACAAAGACCCAAATGCTCTTTACGATTTCAACATTTCAAACGCGTCGAACTTTCCGTCGAGACATCGGATTAACATATTGTTTCCACCGAAAAATTAAAAAATTTATGATCTTTGAAATAAGATCCAGTGTTGATACCAAAAAAACATATTTATAGTAAAGGTGCAATTATTTCATATATTTGCAGACAATTTTACAAATTTTAAACATTTTCGATTTTTTTTCAAATCTGCAACTATTGCATATAATTGCAGACATTTCTGCAATTATTGTATATAGTTACAGAACTGTCTACAACCATTGCATATACTTGCAAACATTTCTGTAATCGTATGATATAATTGCAGACATGTCTACAACTATTGCATCTAGTTGGAGACATTTCTGCAATCATATGACATAATTGTAGACATATATGCAATTATTGCATACAGTTGCAACTATTGTATATAGCTGCAGATATTTCTGTAATTATACCATATATAGCATACATATCCACAATTACTGCATACAGTTACGATTATTGCATATAAGCAGACATTTCTGCAATTATATGGTATATTTCTACAGTTATTGTATATTGTTGCAGAAATGTCTGCAACTATTGCACATAATTGCAGAAATTTGAAAACATCAATTCTAAAAAAAATCGGGGCTCCACCCAAAACCCCGCCTTCGGACAGGGGCTCGCTGCTCCTTGTAAACCCACAACCGACTCAGCGCGGAGTTGGATCTGCCAATAGCTTGTATTGCCGTTGTTTTTACATATATACAATGCTACTCGTTAGAAAGATAATAAAATTTGTGATCTAATGATGAAAACGGTTTGTTAATCTGCCGTTACAAGAAATTATTACGTTTTAAAAATTGATAATTAATGGGAAACAAATTTTAATCAAGGATGTGAGAATAATATCCATATCTATATTAATAGTTGTAATAGCTTTGTTGTCACACTTTTTGGTGTCATTGTCAACTACCAAAAATACCATTATGCAGATGTTAACAATTCTTAGAATCCCTTAAAATAGGATCTAATAGTTAAACTTCTTTACAAATTCAAAATGTCTTTCTACACTTAAAAATGGAATCTAACAAATAAACATAATTTGCAAATTCATTATCTATTAACTAATAGTATAAATAAAATTTAAACTAACAAAAAATTAGATGTTGCAACTTAGAAATAAAAATTTAAATTAACTACGCATTATTTCAGTGTAAAAACATGCCTAAATGGTTGTGCAAATTATTTTTTCTTGAATGTGTTAACCATCTATAATATGTAGGAAAACAATTCACACGCGACGCACATACCATCATCACGCACGAAGCACGTGCCATAACGCTCGAATATATGAAGAGTCAACATTGCTGCAAAGAAGAAGAGGGGTATTGTAGAGAAGAAAATTATAGTATATGAAAATAGAGATGTAATTTATATCCTTTTTATGAAGATGATGTTTTGTGTATTAAGTTTGATATTAAGAATGTGTCTCTTATTTTCACTTTCGTTAACCGAGCCAAAAATATTTGATTATGGTCGAAAGGTTAATCAATAATGTTGGTTAACTGAAAGTATATGTTAAATCGGTTCGATTGATGTTTGTTTAATGTTCACCCTACGTCGAACATCATCAATGCAATGGGAATGTTAAGCAATGTTGCGTATTTCTTCAAAGAGATATTGATAGTTGACGTCGCCAATATCCGTGAAGTTATCAGATGTTGCCTTCTTGATTGTAGTTGCATCATAACGCACTAACTCAACTAGTATTATCATTCACTCATGAAGGACGTCGACCCTCATGACCAGAGCAGTTAGTGCCATAATTAGTTGCCACCAAATGTTCCCACTAATGAAGATGAGGCCTGATGTTGTTCAACATCAAAGTCGTCAAAGCTGATGTCAACTCTATCGCCAAAGTTAATGCTAAAGCTTATCAATATCGAAGCCAAGCATGCCGAAGTTAACCACCAAGTCATATTTCCATCCCTATAAAAACCGATGTAGGGGAATGTTAGAGGGGTGCGATAATTCATTTTCCACTTCTTACATTTTCAACTTTGTAAAATCTAAATTGATTTGAGGATTTGTCGATCGTGACACTGAAACTTTGAATGCATAGGAAATTGAACACTGGACAAATGCATAGCCTATTTGATGTGATGAATATGATTTGTAATTGCCATAATCGACCTTGACTTATAATTGGAGCTTTAACATGACTTCGACCATGAACTTGTATGACATATTGGACATCAACTTTGGGCTTGCATAGCATAATTCATTCGACTTTGATGATTTTCCAAGACTCTCAACATAGACATGACCATAAAACTGAATGCGTATTAAACTATTGTGAACTCTTACATCAAGTATACTTCATCTTAGTATCTAAGCCCAGGATCACCTTGATTATTCCCTTGCTCGAATTCACTTTTCTAACACTTTTGGATGTTGACTGATTTATTCATTAACATTTTGACGCTGGAACTAGAAGGAGGGGTCGAACCTGCGATTTGTTGTAATTCTCTGCACAAATTAATTGCATAAGGTTCTTTTGTTTCAGGAAGAAATTGGTAAGGGACGGGAATGGTAATGATATTCCAAATAAAGAAACCATAACACGACAATATCATCCCAAGCTTCAATTCAAAGAGTATGGAAGTTCAACAACCTTCAACTCTAACAAGACTTGCAAGCAAATTGACTAAAATTAAGGATTTAATACAAAAAGTGACAGTTATGCGAGAACTTCCTGAAGATGCTTAATCTCAAGAATCTTTTGAAATGATGGAAGAAGGAGATTGTTCATCGACAGGAATTATATCGAGTTAGAAATCCATCGTGCGAATTCATAATAAAAATTAACCGCAAGAGCACGACGTACAATTGTTAGTACGTGGCGAGTATGGGTCGATCCACAGGGAAATGTTAATTTTAAATTTCTATTCAATCAAATTAACAAAAGTTTTGAGAATATTGTTAACTACTAAAAACTAATAACTACAAAAGTGAACGAAAACTATGAGAATAAAATGATAATTTAGAGATAAATCCATTCTCTGAATCACATAGTTCAACAAAACATGAAATTATGATCTTTTTTTGTCTTAGTGAATTTAATTGATGTGCTTATCATGAGAATAAAATATTTGTGCTATTAATTAGCACAACATAAGCCATCAAACTATAACACACCTCTTAAACCACTTACTAATTCTCATGGAAAAATGACAACAAGTTGAAAATAAAATCTATTTTAAGTATGACCTATTAACTATTAATTAGATATATAGACCATAAACTTTTGATTTCAACATTCACTTCATTACCATAATCATGTGTAGATGAAGAGGTAATTTGTGTTTAGTGATTGTTTAAGCATAGCCTATTTGATGTTAACAACATAGGCTATCAAATTCAAAGCAAAAACAACAAGTTGAACCACTTCAAGCATTTCGTTTAAGCATAAAAAGGGAGCAATAATTATTAAAATGTTGAAGCTACATACTTAGAGAGCTTTATTACCCCTAAATTGAAGGGGTTTAGCATCTCATTTTTGTTACCATATCAACAATTGTAGCATGCAACGTGAAACTAAGAAAATGAAAAAGAGATCTAAATGAAAGAAAAACTAATCTAATTACATAAAAGAAAATCTACGCAACTAGCAAGAAAGAAAGAGAGCGTGTAAGTAAAATAACACTAATTAACATTGCATAAAAAAGAAAATTACATGAAATAAAAAATAGCTAAGTAGTCATGAAAAGGGAAAGAGTGCTTTCTTTTATTTTGATCCTAAACTAAACTAAAGAGGAAGAGCCTAAGCGAAGAGAGGAGGCATAAATGAACATATGGAGTATTTATACATGTTTTAAAATCCTAATACATTTTTTTGGGAACCACCCAAACTACCCTCTTAGGAAGTGTGGTGGCCAAGTAATCATTAGCATCAAATAATCATTATTCAAATGTGCATGAAGCTTATTAGCCTTTTAGCATGTGCGTTAGCTCTAATTTATACATTAAGGTGGCTGGGTAGGTAGGGTCCTCCATGATTCAGGACTTTGAATTAGTTCCATTTTCATCCCTTTGTTTCTTCTTTGTGCATGCATATACCTTCATGAAACCACTTGTAATTGAGTTCAAATTCTTATAAAAATAAAATGGAAATTTCCAATTAAATTTTCTCAAATTAATATATGCACAAAAATAACAATTTTACCCCTATATGAAGATGAATATACGATGATTTGAAAATAATTTGAATTTTGATTTAAACAGGTTCAAATACCTGATATGGTCATTTATTTGATTTGATTTGATTAAAAATGGTGGTAAAAATATGCACATTTACGTGCATGTCAAACACCACCACACTTTTCTTTATATTTGTTCTCGAATATAGAAAAACTACGATAAATCCGTCTTCGTAGGAAACACGATTGCAATGAGCGTATGCAGCAAGCTGTTAAACCTCTGGGCGTCTCGAATAGGATGAGTGTTATCTAGTAATGGTTTTCAGTGGATACTGCCCATTAAATCCAAATACAAAGTGAAAATATTTACAGAATAAAAATTTTCTAAATGCAAGATTTATTTACAAAGATATAGATGCAAGTTTTCAAAAATATTTACAAATGAATGATTTATTTTGAAATTGACACGAATAAGTTAAATATAAGTTTTGGTCATTATCTTGAAAATTTAAGTCATTTACTTGTCAAAATTTCCAACAAAAATCATGTTATCACAACAAATAGACTATAGTTTAACTTGTTGTTTCGGTTGATAACAAAGTGTAAATATGAAATAGGTCATTAGTTGTTTATCAAAGTTCATCATAGTGGTATTTTCATTTCTTTTAAATAACAAATCGAATCAAATAAGTTAAAACAGTGATTGGATTTCAATTGCTTACTCTCTCTATTTTTAAATTTTTTATTGATATTAACAATATTTACATATGCCTAACTCGGATAAACTAAGGTCAGATATATTACCCATGCACTGCCTTGCGAACTTATGTGAGAGGAATACACAGCGTGGCGAGTGAACACACGAGTGTGAACACCTATATACTATAGGAGTTATTAATAAAAGAATTTTTTTATATACATACACCTAACTTAGATAAACTGAGGCCAGATATACCAATCATGCACTGCCTTTCGGGCTTACATGAGAAGGGTACAGAGCATGACGAGTGAACACACGAGTGTGAACACATAACTCTATGTGTGTATTAAGAAAAATATATACATATATACAGAAATATTTTTAAGTTTTGTTTAGTTGTTTTTTTTTGAAGAGAGAGCGTTGCAGAATCATCTTAGCACCATTTAACTAAGAAGATAAAAAAATTGTTATATCCTTTATTTCAAATTAAGCATTTAAAAAAATAAAATAAAAATTCAATTAGAATATACTTCATAATTAACACGTATGAACCTTCTTATATACAAGTTAAACCATAGTTATTTGTAATCAAACTTCATTTTTATTTTATTTGGGACAAATAAATTTTTTCCAAATTTCAATTTAATAAAGCAAAGCAATATATTTATCCTATAGCATTTCTTTAAAATTAAATCAAAAATGCATTAAAAAATTTCTTTTTTTAAGTTTTGGAAAGAAAATACAAAAAATAAACCACGAAAAATTAAAAACCACCATGAAAAAATAAAAATAAAGATGAGACTCCCCTCCATACTTGATTTTGACTGTGTCCCCACAGTCAACCCAAGTGGAAGGAGAAAAATGAAGCAAAAATAAAAATATGACCTATATATACATGAAAATGAACAGTAATTACACGAGATCGGAAAGTATATCGTCAAAAAGTAAATGGAACGGTCTTCCAAAGACCGATTCATTTGTCTCGTCAAGTATACGAGACACAACTTAAGCTCCAAAAACCAAATCTTAAAAGATTTTGAAGTTGAATATTGATTTGAAAAAACGAATGTCATTTTAAAAATCGTACGAGTTGTTTTATTTTTGATGTTTTTTGGGGTAAATAGAATAATTGATTGAAATTCAAGTTTATTTGCACCAAACTGAAATTCAAACTTCTCATCGACAAATTCTTCGTGATTATTGATTTCAAAATCGAAATAGTTTTTTAAATCACCCCGTTCAGAATTTAACAACTCGCTATCGAGAAGTCCAATGAATTTGTGTTCATTAAATTTTCCTTTGTTGGATTATCAACAACTTCACTGTGTATATCGTTTTCAAAATCCAAATTTGTTGTATTCAAAATTTTAAAATCGGAGAAAGAAAGATCGAAATTTAAATTGAGTTTCTCACCCTCAAAAGAATTGAAATCCAACTCAATTACCGTGTTTTCAACAACTTCATTAAGATCATCATTTTTAGTTTCAAAAGTTGTTGTTTGAAAATCATCGATTTGGGTAAAAGGTAGATTATCACTTGACTCGTCGCACATTGAGATTTGATTTTGTTTATCACGTTGTTTTATATATGTTTCGAACAACAAATCTGTGTGTTCATCATGAATTTCATCCATTTGCTCAACAAAATCCAATTTATAATTATTAACTTGAGAATTTTCGATTTGGACTTGTTGAGAGCAAGTATTTTAAATCGTATCATGGTCGAGACTATTTCCATTGCCAAAATTATTTGAAAAGTGGATTCGTTTTGACTTTGAAATTCATTTTGAAGTTTGAAATTGAATGGGCATGGGTTATACTCGAAATCATTTGAATTTTGAAGTGAATTCAAATCTTGATTACTCTGAAAATTTTGACTTGAATCATTGCCCAAATATGAATTATACAAATCATTTGTTCTTTGATTTTGTTGTTTAGAGAGTTCAAGTAAAGACGAAATCATTTCGATGCTATTTTCAAGTGTCGAGGATTGCTCATCATTTTGGAAACTCCGTTGTTCAAAATTCGAATTATTTATACAATAATTATCGTTAAAATATCCATACGAGTTTGATTTGAAACTATATGGATTATATTGATTTTTATAACTATCGTAAAATTCTAGCGAGTAAGGATACTAGGACATTTTTCAAGAATGTTTTTGGTTTTTTATAAAAGAAAAATATTTACAAAAGGAATTTATTTTTCAAAATGGAAAATTTGATTTTTGTTTTTTGATTTATTTTTGTTTTTGATAAGATTTTATAATTTTTTTGGATTTCTGTTTTCATTTTTAAAAACTAAGTAATTTTTTTTTGGATTTTTGATTTGCTTGAAAATTTTCAAAGGATTTATTAAGAAAAAGAGAACTAAGTTAGGAAATGTTTATTTATTTTTTTGTTTTGGATTTTGAATTTTTTTTAAAATATTTATGAATTAATGCAGCTAAATGAATGCAACTGTTTAACTAAAAATTATTTATCCTAAGTAGATCTTAACCTAAAATTGTATAATCACCCTTTATCTTAATCCAAGAAGATAGTTCTCAACCAGATAGCATGCAGGATTTATCGGTGCACCACGAATCATCGAAGCAATGCGGCCGAAGGTTTAAGTACCTTCAAAGGAACAACTATTATAATATTTACGAATCGTCATAATATTTATAAATGGTTATTGCTCTACCGTAGCCTAGACATCAAGATATTAAATTGTTGAAAGATGACAAATTGTCAATATACAATTAAGTGTTATCGATGTGTAACCGTTATTATTAACAAATTCTAAAATGAAATGCAAAGCAGAAATTAAACGTGTATTAACAATGCAACTACGAATGGATATTTGTTTTTTTGTTTTTAAATACAAGCAATCAACAATGTAAAGCAAATAAAAACAATAGATAAAGGTGCAAAATTTTGTATAAGCAAGCAATTTATTTTTGGCAACAGTTCTTCTCCTTCTGAAATTCTGCTTTGTCAATTTGAAATAAAAACAAGATATATACAGTTTTTTTTTATATCAAAGGAAGACAAAAAAACCAGTAAAACAAAACAAATGGAAATAAAAAATTGAAATTTTTTTTGTGTTTTTTTTTTATCAAAAGAAGAAACTCAAGGAAAATGAAAAACTAAAACTTATTTTTTGTCTTTTTTTCTTTTTGGACTTAAACAAAACAAGAATTAAAAGAAAGCAAACTAACTATGGGTGTGTGTGTTTTGCGGCAACAAATATTGAATGAAAAAAAGAAAATCAGAACAATTTTTAAAAAAAACTTAAATAACCTAAAACTAAACTAATTAAAATAAGAGAAAACAAGCTAAAGAGAAAATCGCTCCTTTGAAAACAAGGTAAAAGAAAACAAAAGACATAAGCCTAACAACCCGACCCACTAATAAATGTAACTGAACTACGCTTAGACTAGGATATTATTCTAAATCATACTTCATAAATCATTATCCTTGAATCAAACTATTATGCCAAAATTCTCTAATTCGACCAAAATTCTTCGATTTGGCCACAGTAATTTGAGGGAGCGGTTCGTTTTGGGTTCAGATTGTGGTAGAGGTGAGGTTGTGCGCGATGGGGAATGATTTGTGGCATCATGATTGGTTGTGACGAAGTATGGTCTGAAGGCGGTGGGGTTGTGTGATGTCGCGGCAAAGTATGGTCTGAAGGCGATTTGAGGGTTGCAGAATTGGGGAGGAGATTGAGTTCGAGTTGGAGGAAGAAAGTCGATGGTCGTGGATTTGGCAGTTGCATAGCGTCGCGATGGTGGGATTCATGATTTTGGTGATGTGGATGGAAGCGTGGTTGGTGGCGGTGTGGGGAGGAAGTGGCGGCGGAGTTCGATGAGTGGAGGCGATTACGTGAAGTCGCAGTTGCGATGTGGAGTTGGTTGAAGGTTGAGGTTGTGGTCGAACTGAATGCAGCAGGGGTCTGTGGTGGTTCTCCGGCAGGTTTGGTTTTATGAATGTAAGTTTTGGTTGTAAGTTTTGATTGAAAGTGCAGACGTTTGTGTTGATTTGGGTGTAAGTCTTGGTTGTAAAGGAGTTTGGTTATGAAGTGGTTGCATAAGTTGAATGGAAGGAGGGGGCTGGTTGCAGTTGGTGACTGAGTTGTATATGGTGAAGTCAAATGTTGGTGGTCAGGCAGTAGAAACAGGGGAGTTTTTTTGTGACAAGGTGTGTTTTGTGAGCTGCGAGTGGTGGAGATCACGTACTAGTTTTGGTTTGTGACTAGGTTGCGCAGAGAAGTTGTGGTGCAATTTGATTGATGTGGTCGTTGAGTTTGTGCAGTTGATCACGTGGATGCGTATGGCCAGGGAGTGGTGGAGATCAGTGATGTATGTTATGGCAGTTGTATAGGAAGGTTGTGGTTGGGGCAGTAGTGTAGCGGAAGTGAGCAGGAGGTTATATTGTTTTGGCATAGCACTGTGATGTGATGATTTGCAAGGGATTTGAGAAGGGCAGTATTTTTGTAACAGGGAAGTGAGGTGGAATGTAAAAGCAGAGTGAGGTAGAGAGGAAAATTTACAGAAAATTACTGTCAAGGACAAAATTTCACAGCTTTTTAGCCTCAAGTACAGACCTTCAATATTTTATTCTGAAGGACAACCTTCTGTAGGTATCATTTTTTAGTTATTGATAGCAGTTTTTAAGTATCAGTTTGTAGTTATCGGTAGCAGTTTTTAGCTATCAGTTTTAGCTCGGTATCAGTTCTGTTGTCCTTATGAATAATTTTGGAAAATGTTTGTCCTTATGAAAAAAAATTAGAAGAATGTTTGTCCTTCTGTTAAAAATATTAAGGTCGTGTCCTTGAGGCAAAAAATTTAGAAATCTTTGTCCTTTAAATTAATTTCCTCGAAAATTTATTAGGTAGAGGGAAAGTGAAATTGTAAATGCAGTTATATAAAAAAAGAGAGTGAAATTGTAAAAACGAAATTGTAAACGCAAATGAATATTGTTTTTTTTTTAAATTATGTATTTTTTTTGGAATAATATGCAAATGCAAATGCAACTAGAAAACGAAAACAACATGCACACAAATAAAATGTCACAAAAAAAAAAACACAAGCATTTTTTTTTAAATGCAAACAAACACACAAATAAAATTAAAAAAATAATAATAATTCGTTGAATAGAAAATTAAAAATCAAATCAAATTACCTGACAATGACGCCAAAAACTAGTTCGTTGACTGGAATTCTATCGAGTTAGAAATCCGTCGACCGAATTTATAACAAAAATTAACCGTAAGCGCACGACGTACAATTGTTAGTACGTGACGAGTACGGATGAGAAATGTTAGATTTTAAATTTCTATTCAATCAAATTAACTAAAGATTTAAGAATGTTGCTTACTATTTAAAATTGCAAAAACTAATAACTACGAAAGTGAATGAAAACTATGAGGATCAAATGACAATTTAGAGATTAATCAATTCTCTAGATCACATAGTTCAACAAAACATGAAATTATGATCTTTTTTTGGGTAATTAGTGAATTTAGTTGATATGCCTGTCATAAGTATGAAATATTTGTACGATTAATTTGCCTAACATAAGCTATCAAAATATAACACTTCTCTTAAACCAGTTACTAATTTTCATGAAAAAATGACAACAAGTTGAAAGTAAAATCTATTTTTTTACAGTATGGTCTCTATTAACTATTAACTAGAAATATAGGCCATCAAATTTTGAATTCAACATTCACTTCATTACCATAATCATATGTAGATGAAGAGGTAATTTGTGTTTAGCAATTGTTTAAGCATAGCCTATTTGGTGTCAATAATATAGGTTATCAAATTTAAAGAAAAAACAGCAAGTTAAACCATTTCAAGCATTTCCATTAAGCACAAAAAGAGAGCAATAATTATCAAAATGTTGAAGCTACATAATTAGAGAGTTTCATTACCCCTAAATTGAAGGGGTTTAGCCTCTCATTTTTGTTATTATATCAACGATTATAGCATGAAACATGAAACTAAAAAATGAAAAAAAGAGCTAAATGAAAGAAAAACTAATCTAATTGCATAAAAGAGAATCTACACACTAGAACGAAATAATGAGAGCATGTAAGTAAAATAAAACACTAATTAGCATTGCATAAAAAAAAGAAAATTAGATGAAATACAAAATGGCTAAGTAGTCATGAAAAGAGAAGAGAGCTATCTTTTATTTTGATCCTAAACTAAACTAAAGAAGAAGAGCCTAAGAGAGGGAAGAAGGCTTACATGAGTATATGAGGTATTTATACAGGTTTTAAAACCCAAATTCATTTTTTGGGAACTACCCAAACTACCCTTTTAGAAAGTGTGGTGACCAAGTAAACATTAGCATCAAATAATCATCATTTAAATGTGCATGAAGCTTAATGGCCTTTTTGCATGTGCATTAGCTCTAATTTGTAAATTAAGGCAGGTGAGTAGTTGAGTCCTCCATGATCATGACTTTGAATTATTTCCATCTTCATTCATTTGTATTTTCTTTGTACATGCATACATTTTCATGAAACCACTTGTAATTGAGTTCAAATTCCCACAAAAATAATAGAGAAATTTTTAATTAAATTTTCTTAAATTAATATATGCACAAAAATGACCATTTTGCCCCTATACGAAGATGAATATATGACGATTTGAAAATAATTTGAATTTTATTTTAAACAAGTTAAAATACCCGATATGATCATTTATTTAATTTAGTTAGATTAACTATGGTGGTAAAAATATGCACATGCACACCAAGGATGAGTTCAATCTCCAAGCAAAATCCAAGACGAAGAGCTAAAAACATATTCTCCAAGATTGCAAGTAAAGGAAAGCAAAAGGATTTTGGCAAGTCAACAAAATGAAAATAGAGAAAGTCAAGCAAGAAAGCCCCTCGAATAGTTTGATGACTCGATCAAAGGATGTAATAAGGATACTATGATAACGAAACCAACCAAAAGGACATTCTCAACCAAATAACAAAGAAAATGATTAAACAGAAAGAAACCCTTAACCTAAGAAAAAACAATAGCTTTCAAAAAACTCTTTTTTCAAAAGAATTAATGGCAGTGAGAGTTCTATCTCACATCAAAATTCCTTCACTAAAATATGATGGAACTACTGATCTAGATGATCACCTTCTAACTTTTGAAAATCGAATGGATTTGTACAACGCTTCTGGAGCAGTCCGTTGTATGATCTTTCCCGCAATTTTTATGGAGCAACTCCTAAATGGTATATGAATCATCGGGAAAAGACTATTTGTTCTTGGGAGCAATTCTCTTGTAAATTTATGGCCCAGTTTAACATATACGAAGACCCAACCATGGATTCCAGTATGTTAGCTAATATCAAGCAAATGCCACTGAAGTTGCTTTGCGAATGCCTAAAGAGATTTGATATAGAAGAATTAAAAGCATAAAATATGATCGATAGAGAAAATCTAATGGCAATTCGTTAAGGGCTAATTGAGCAACTCCTTTTTGGAAAGAACTTTATATTGGCGGATGTAAGGACCTACAACACTTCTATCTCCAGGCTGGAAAATTCATTCGAATGGACGAGATGTACCATCACTATACAAAAATAATCTTTTAACAGCGTTTGAAAAATACGCTAAAATATTATAATAGCATTTTTAGAAATGCTGTATGACGACATGTGATCGTAGATACCAAATTTCTAACAGCAATAAAAATAAAAGTAGTTAAAAAAACTATTAGACAACATTTATAAGCGTTGTTATTAACGTGTGACAGTGTTTAAATTTTTTGCCTAAAGTGTTAGTGTTTGATCTTTTCAATAGATACCTATAAATGTTATGAATCTTTCACAGCGTTTATAATTTATGTCAAAAATGGTAAGGTGATCTACATCGGCAGATAAAAGTATCATTAAGATTTCACAACCTTTTGTTATGTTATTATAGCTATATGCGTTCTTTTTTCAAAGAACTAACAACGCAGTTTGAATGATGTCGTTTGTTCCTACAATTTTTACAGTACTCATATCATGTTGTAGTTTTGCAATATTTACACATACATCAATAGAATAAGATCCATATTCATAGTTTACATAAATTCACAAACAAAGATAATATCTTTAAACCAGTTTCATACGACATCCATAGATAAAGGCGCAATATCTAGAAAGCAAGTTTGCATCAAATATTAACGACAAAATGTGCAATCGAAAAGTTTTAATGCGCTTACTATGTCAAAATGAGCTTCAAAAACTTAAAGAATGTGCCATCTTTTGCATTTTTTGCTTCAACAATCTTCACCTATCTTTAACGATGAAATCTAAAAGTAAGTGATCAAATACAAATTTAAATAATATAGCTAATCAAATACCAATTTAATTATTTCCAAACTTTAGGTAATTACGAATAGTGATCATCAACATCCAACATTCCATGACCAGATGAGTTTCTTAATCAGAGATTCAAAATAGACACAATGGCCGCAAATAGAAAAAGCTATAGCCTTTTGAATTAACAAGGAAATATAGAATAATTTTGTAGCTCTGCTTATCTTCTTAATTAGCGTGAATGAATGAACGATGAAACCAATAATCACAACGTCCAAAAGGATAAATATGGTAGAGCTAGTGTAAACTCATGGTTATTCTGTAGGAAACGTACTATAAAACTGAACTCAACAGTTGTTCATCACAGCTTTCAATATACTTATCTTCATTCAACTGTAATTGTTATTAATGAAAATTGGCACTTCCAACAAGCATGGAGAAACTGCCTAATTTTTGAAATAAAACTATTTAGGAGAAGAAAAACAGTTATACTGACCCCATTAACTTGACATGTGTAGGACAACATAAGGATATTAACCAATGCATACCCAATAGGACAACACTCAAAGTTCTTAATAAGCATTTATAATGAATTTCATACAACTAAAATATTAAAAATGGTAATGTCTAATCCAACTAATAAAGTTTAAGAAAAGAAAATAAATTCTTACTTAGCTTATATTAGGTTATGAAGATACCCCAAAGGGAATGACACAACAATTGTGAGTGCAAAATTAAACAGGCATATGGATCTTATACTTTGTATAGCATATCATTTGATTTTGGTATATGGAACAACGTGATTGATAAGTTTCAGTAGATGATATGAACACAAATTGAAGAAAATGAAGATTGTATTTTATTGATTTTTGATCTCTCAGAATATTACAAAACTGAAATGTATTGATTCAGAAAAATGAAGAAGTTAGTTTCTCTGTCTGTAATGATAACAAACAATATATATAAATTGAGATGGGCTTGACAAATCTGGCCCAACGAGCCTTGCTTAAAAATCAGAGAAAAAGAATGTGAAGCAACGGCCAGGATGCAATATGATGAAATGAACGAATATGATGTCTTCATTAGGAAATAAAAGTGAGTCACAGGCAGCCACGAGATCATTAACTTCATTTATCTCCCCCCTTCGAACCCTAACCCGATTTCTAGGGTTAGAGTTCGTGAGACGAAACTACTCAGATCTTTAGTTAAATTGATGCAATCCACTGAGTTCTTGCTTCTTCTCTGATCTATGTTCTTCTGATGTTCGATTTGAGATGTTTGCGTGTGCCTCTTTTCTGAGCAGTAGCGATTTGAGTTGAGACTGATTTGAGTCGAGAACAAATTGATTTTTTAGATGTTCTTTCTTCTTCTGCTCTTCAATCTGGATACGATCTTGATTATTGAGCTGGTGAGAAGGCTGAATCTCAGTTACTCCCAGCTCTGACCTGAATCTTTCGAAGTTCCTTTTTGATAAAGATTTAGTGAGGGTATCGGCCTTCTGGTAGGTGGCAGGTATATGATTAACTTGCAGATTTCCTTTACAAACTTGGTCTCGAACAAATTGTAGATCTATCTCGATATGTTTAGTTCTAGAATATTGTATAGGATTAACTGTCATATAGACCGCACTTTGATTGTCGCACCGCAGCGTTGGCTTGATGTCTGATTTCAAATTTAATTCACCTAATATTGATTGTAGCCACATTATTTCAGCTGTGGCACTTGCTACATTCCTATACTCTGCTTCTGTGCTTGATCTTGAGATAGTTGATTGTTTTTTTGAACACCACGATATCAAGTTTTTGCCAATAAAAATACAGTAACCAGTAATTGATTTTCTTTCATCTACATCTGTAGCCCAGTCAGCATCTGCATATCCAGTTAGATTAAGACTTTTGCAAGCTTTAAAAGACGAACCATGATTTATTGTTCCCTTTAAGTATCTGAGAATCCTCTTGACCGCCTTCCAGTATTGGTCCATAGGATTCTGCATAAATTGAAAAAGTTTGTTAACACTAAATGCAATATCAGGTCGTGTTATAGTAGCATATTGTAATGATCATATAACACTTCTACATTGCTTGACATTATTTATGACTTCTCCTCTGTTTTTTGATAAACTATGATTGCTTATCATTGGTGTTGGCATGGGTTTGGCATCTTCCATTTTTGTTTTAGGCAGCAATTCAGCTATGTATTTTCTCCGGAACAATGTTATCTGATAATTTGTTGTTCTATGAACTTCAATTCCCAGAAAGTAATTGAGATCTCCAAGATCTTTAATTGGGAATTGCATGTCCAGATGGCTGATAATTTGATTAACTTCATCTTGATTGTTATTTGTAATTATAAGATGATCAACATAGATTAAGATATAGATAGTTGATAACTGACTGGCTTTAATGAACAATGAAGTATCTGATTTGGTAGACTAATATCCCTTTGATATTAAAGTTGATTTCAGTCTATCAAACCATACCCTTGGTGCTTGTTTGAGACCATATATTGCCTTATTTAATTTGCACACAAGATTTGAATTTTGTTCATAACCAGATGGTTGCATCATATATATCTCTTCCTCTAATATGCCATTAAGAAAGGCATTGTTGACATCTAGTTGTCTTATTCTCCAGTTTTTGTGCAAAGCAACAGTGAGTATGAGCCTTATTGTAGAGGGTTTGATTACTGGAGAAAAAGTTTTAGTAAAATCAAACCCATACTGTTGAGTATACCCCTTGGCAACAAGTCTTGCCTTATATTTATCAATAATCCCATCAGGATTTCTTTTTATCTTGTATGTCCATCTACACCCAACAATATTTTATGTGCTGGTGAACATACAAGATCCCATGTCTTATTCCTTATGAGAGCATTATACTCTTCATCCATTGCTGTCCTCTAGTTCTTGTGCTTTGCAGCTTGCTCATAGCTTGATGGTTCATCAAGACTTGTGTTGGCAATATAAACTTTTGGCTTAAAGATGCCACTTTTAGCTCTGGTTATCATAGGATGACCTGACTTGGCAGGAGAATTATTGTGAGGTAAGCTATCAATATTGTCATGACTGGAATTGTCAATTGAATCAGTTTTTTGATCCTGAATTCTTTGACTTTCTTCATTTGTTTGACATGCAGGTGATTGACTGGCATGATTGGAATCATCAATCCAATCAGAATTTTGTTTAGCAGATACTACAGGACGAGGTTGATGATTTTCAGTAGTCTTCATCACATCTGTTTGATTCTCATTCTTAGAATATATAGGAAGTTCAGGTATTGATACACTTGGATTATATACCTTGCTTGATGTTTTCACTTCTGAATTTCTAAAAGAGAATTCATTTTCATTAAATACAACATGTCTGCTAATAAAAAATCTTCCATTATCATCTAAGCATTTGTAGCCTTTTTGATTTGTGGCATACCCAAGAAATGTACATGGCTTTGATCTAAAGTTTAGTTTATTGTTAGTGTAAGGCCTTAAGTGTAACAACCCGGTATTTCGAATTAATTAATTTTCGTCATTAGACGATTAATGTAGCTTGATGATTGCTATTGGAGTTTTGAAATCAGGTTGAAATTCTTTTATAAAATTGTTAAAGGGATTATGCGGGCTTTCAAATGAAATTTTTGGCCCACGATTTCTTTTGCTTTTGGTATCGGTTATATTGGAGCACATAACCGTTTCACTTACCTCCCCATTCATTTTAGTTCAAAACCCTAAAAACATTCGAACGAAAAAAAAAATGGCGGCCCGTTTCCTCTTTAACGAAAAATTAGGGTTTCGTTCTCTCAGTTCCAAAGTAGGGTTTCTGTAATTCGAAGATGGCGATTTTAAGTGCTCGATTGAACTCGATTGTCTTGCTCTATTTGTCGATCGTCTCTCGGCTGCGACGTCGAATCACTGCTCTTCAAAAAGCTAAGGTGAGTGAATTCGATTTTCACTCACATCTAATTCAAATTACTGTTTTTATATGATTCGAGACCTTGATTTTGTTTATATCAGTTCGATCTCCTTCATTTGAGTTCGTATATGTATGTTTGAATTTATCAACAAAATTGCTTGGCCGTTTGAAGTGTTGGATAATTGCGATTTCTCTTTTTATCAATTTCGTATAATTTGATGCTTGATTTTGTTCGCTCTTGTTCTCTTCGACATTGACTTTTTGAAATCTGCAAACTTAGTCGGTGGAAATAATTTAGAGGAGAATTTACTTTCCTTTTGCAATTGCTTCAGTGATTGACTACGGTCTTTATTTTGGGTTTAAAACTTTGACATATAATTGTTGGAATTCATCTGCTTATTTGTTTCGGCCACAGTATTACCGTCTTCCACTTGTTTTACGTGTTGCCTTAACTGGGTTCACTGTGTTCACAGTGTTGCTCTTTGTACTTGGTCTAAACTAAGTTGAGTTATGACTTCACTGTGTTTGAGTGGTATACATATTTGTTGATCTGCAGTTCCATTTTGTTGCACTTTTGAATTTTACTGCCTTGAGCTCGAGTACTTGTAGCCCTTGATGTCCATTATGTAGCTTGGTTTTCATGTTCATTGAGGTCACCTCTAATGCCTCTGAACCTGTTTGGAACTGCTGGCACCATTGTTGTCTTCACTGGCAAACTTGTTCTTCACGTAGTGTGTTTTGGGTTGCAGCCTCAACTTTGTCCACTGTTAGCTCGATTCTTGTTTGTTGCCTTGTTGTCATTTGTACATGTATATGTCTTTCCATTATCATGTATATATATACATTCAGGTATGTATATATATAACTGTTGTTGCTTTTGGAATTCCATTATGTATCCACACATCTTGGTTGCATTACATCTGGACTATCTGCAGTCTTCACTGCAACAATATGTGTATACTTGCCCTTGAATTTTGCACTGAGGTTCAGTAGCTTGCTTATTCCTGGTTCTTTGAATTTTCTGTTGCTTTTGACTAGAAGTCTTGATAGTATTTTGGTCATTGTAGACTCGATGTAGTCGGCACTATTTTGTATTGCACGACTATATGCATTTTGCATATGTTTGTATCCCGACATATTGGTTTCATGTCGCCTTCTGTTTTTGGTCTGGACTTCACGTGTGCTTCAGGCAGTCTTCATTTTTGCCAATTAGCCCGGTTAGGTTCATAGTCCTTTATTGTTGTGTTGTAGTGCCATATTTTGGTGCTCTCACCATCATTCTGCTGTTTTCATGTATTTGTACCACCGCCTTTGTGCACTTGGTCATTCGAGTGGAGTTGCTTTACAGTTGCGTTGAGGCAGTTTGCATATGAATTAGCTGTCTTGACCACTTGATTTCAGTTGGATTTGTTTTTCTAATTTCACTTGAGTTGAATCCAATATTCGGGTTTGACCTTGTGTTCGTTTATGAATTTACATTGTGTATATACGTGCACATTGTCCATTTCTGCCTGCTTTGACCATTGAGGCCGTGACATTGATATTTGATTCTTCATTGATTTTGATTCGTTGAACTTTTGAGTACATCATCACTGTAGTGGCAAGGCAGTGCACGCAAGCGTGTACTGCAGCCACACGGCATGTTCTATTTTGTTTTGATTTATTGATCTTTTGCATATTCCATATGTTGTAGTGGCGAGGCAGTGCACGCATGCGTGTACTGCAGCCCTACTCGAGTTGACATTTTTATTGATATTTCAATATGTTTTGGATTTGTATTTGAATGGTTTAATTTGGTGATTTTTGTTGTCGTCTAATTATCAATATGATAATTAGATTATGAGTTTCTAATTATTTATTTAATAATTAGATTTTTATGTTAATTGCCGTTTAGGCAATTCTGTGTTTTATAAATTATCTTCATTAATAATCTTTTTAATTTACATTCGTTGAAAATTTGGATTTAGTTGATTTGTTGTTTAACACTGTTACGGGTTATAATTATCGTTATCCGATTTCTTTATTTAAGGATCGGATAGACGAGAATTTATTGTGACTGTCGTCTAATTTCTATCTAATTATTATTGCTTCTGTGCACTAATAACTGAGTTTGAATTAGACAGACCCGTGTATTATTTTCTTTTGAATTTAATACTCGGGTCAGACCGAGTTATTACAGGTTGTAGATATCTTACTTTGGGTTGCTGCTAGAGCTACGAAGGCTTTTCATACTTTTTGGAGTAGTCGTTGTCTTAGTATATGATGTTGTATATTCATGTATATTATTCACGATAATGTACTTGTATATGTAACTTCCAGAGTCGACAGATGTAGTTGTATCATATGTATTGTATCACATGTATATCAACTAACTTCAGTTATATATATATGAAACTTTTGATTATCTGTGTTCCGCACTTAGCTTGTCTGTGTTATTATTATATTTATTGTCCTAAACTATTATGAACCATCGTAGTTCGTTTTATACTGGAATTGGGTATGTTGATGGGAGTAAATAAATAAGAGATGAAAAAAAAATATACCACTCCTATCGAAATAACCAATACTAGTGTAAGGCCTAATTACGGATGGCCGCTCCTATCCAGCCTTATTCTTCGTGATAACAGACAGTATTTCCTTTAATACTCTTTGTTATTGTGAGCGTAGAGGTGGGGCGTCACAGTTTGGTATCAGAGCTTGGGGTTTATGGACATAATATAAAACATAACTTAGATGGAACATGTGTTACAACTATTTGTCGATGTTTTATTTGTGTTTTGAGTCAAAATTAAAGTTTTGAAATTATGATGAAATTTTTAAATATCTTAAAAAAAAAGTGAAACTGTGTTTTGATGATTGGTTGAGTGTGTTCTGTTTATCAGAGTGCGCAACGGAAACAGTGACTGTCTTCGCTGAGTACAGCTGATATCCTTTTTTATTTGAAAATCAAAATATGAAATTGAAATAAATTTCATTTGCTGTTTACATAGCTGTGTTCATTTTGTTTTCTTTAAAATTTCGAATCCGATTTGAGGATTCGAAGCGATTACAGTTATGTGATTTTGTTGAGATTTTGTTGTTTTGAATTATCTTCATTGAAGATATATTCGACCGATTTCTTTGTTCATTTGTAGTATACGTGCAAATTTAGGTTGCACGTTACTGCATTATTTTTACGTTGAACCGATGTTTTGTTTTAAACGTATTTTGTAGCCATTATTTTTATAACGGGATTTTTAAACCAATGCAAAAATTTTGAAGCACGGTGTTTTTTTGACATTTTGATGAATGAAAATTCTTTGGTGTTATATTTTGATGCAAATCATTTTGATGAGATTTTGACGTTTAAAAATTACTGTCGCATTGACTTCAGTAACCGTCAATTTTAAAGTGGATTTTCAAGCGGTTATCCCGCAATGCTGATTTTGAGATCCGTTTCTACGGTGTTTTGAGAAGTACAATTTTCTTATTGAAATTGTCATTAATGTTGCTGTTTTTATCACGGATTTGCAAATCGTTTTAAAAATAAAATTGTTTTCCAAAATTTTTATAGTTTACGTTTTCAAAAAAATGAGAAAGCGATTTAAATGATTCAGCAAAATCGAGGACCATGAACCCTTTTTTTTACTGATTCGCTTAATTCTGGACTTGTCCGTTTGAGAATGTGAAATGTTATTTTTGGAATACACAATTTTGCACTTTCAAGGAAATGATGAAGAGAATTAAACGATTTAGTAAAACTCGTGGTTATGGGACATGTGCGTTTGCTATTTTGGTTAATTCCGGACTCGTTAATTGAAATAATTGCCGTTTTGATGATTTTGATGATTTTCGTGTGCTTTTGAGCCACTATGTTGGACCTTCGGGTCATATGTTGGACCTTCGGGTCAATACCAGTACCAGACCTTCAGGTCATTTGTTGGACCTCCAGGTCATTTGTTGGGCGCCAAAATTATGTTGAGTACTTGGTAGGCTTCGGCCATTTGTTGATGCACGTGCGGCGTAGCTTAAAAACTCGCCATTTGTTGGGATCGATCCACCTTTTATGTTGATTTTCTAGTTATCTTAATTGATTCTAAATATTTGTTGCATCCAATTATCTGCAGGTAATTGGGTATTTGTTGATATGAGTTCTGATTATCGTTTTCGATAATCGGATATTTGTTGAATTTGATTATCGTTTTTGATAATCGAATATTTGTTGATTTGATTATCGTTTTTGATAATTGAATATTTGTTGATATGAGTTCTGATTATCGTTTTCGATAATCGGATATTTGTTGATTTTGATTATCATTTTTGATAATCGAATATTTGTTGATTTGATTATCGTTTTTGATAATCGAATATTTGTTGATTTGATTATCGTTTTTGATAATTGAATATTTGTTGATTTGAGATTTGATTATCGTTTTTGATAATCGAATATTTGTTGATTTGAGATTTGATTATCGTTTTTGATAATTGAATATTTGTTGATTTGATTATCGTTTTTGATAATCGAACATTTGTTGATTTGATTATCGTTTTTGATAATCGAATATTTGTTGATTTGATTATCGTTTTTGATAATCGAATATTTGTTGATTTGATTATCGTTTTTGATAATCGAATATTTTTTGATTTGATTACCGTTTTTGATAATCGGATATTTGTTGATTCTGATTATCGTTTTTGATAATCGAATATTTGTTGATTTGATTATAATCGAATATTTGTTGATTTGATTATCGTTTTTGATAATCGAATATTTGTTGATTTGATTATCGTTTTTGATAATCGAATATATGTTGATTTGGTTATCATTTTTGATAATCAAATATTTGTTGATTTGATTATCGTTTTTGATAATCGAATATTTGTTGATTTGAGATTTGATTATCGTTTTTGATAATCGAATATTTGTTGATTTGATTATCGTTTTTGATAATCGAATATTTGTTGATTTGATTATCGTTTTTGATAATCGAATATTTGTTGATTTGATTATCGTTTCTGATAATCGAATATTTGTTGATTTGATTATCGTTTTTGATAATTGAATATTTGTTGATTTGAGATTTGATTATCGTTTTTGATAATCGAATATTTGTTGATTTGATTATCGTTTTTGATAATTGAATATTTGTTGATTTGAGATTTGATTATTGTTTTTGATAATCGAATATTTGTTGATTTGATTATCGTTTTTGATAATCGAATATTTGTTGATTTGATTATCCTTTTTGATAATCGAATATTTGTTGATTTGATTATCGTTTTCGATAATTAAATATATGTTGATTTGAGATTTGATTATCGTTATTGATAATCGAATATTTGTTGATTTGATTATCGTTTTTGATAATTGAATATTTGTTGATTTGAGAATTATGATTATCGTTTGGTGATTAGATAAGAATTGTTTTTAAATTTTCTGGTTGATAACTAGATTTTGCTGTTTTCTAATTATCGTATCGATAATTAGATATAGCTGTTTTGTGATTTATGTATTCTAATTATCTAATTGATAATTAAATATTGCTGATAATTGCATTTATTCAGTTTTGTTGTTTTCTGATTATCTATTTGATAGTTAGATTTTGTTGAGAATTTGTGAACTTCTTTTATTGAGATTAAAAGTTTTCCTTGGCGTTTGTATTTCCGACTTTTATTTTTCTAGCTTAACCAGTTATGTTAGAAAAATTATTGTTATTGACGTCTTTATTTATGAAAATTGCGGGGACGTAATTTTTATAAGGAGGGGAGTCTGTAACAACCCGGTATTTCGAATTAATTAATTTTCGTCATTAGACGATTAATGTAGCTTGATGATTGCTATTGGAGTTTTTAAATCAGGTCGAAATTATTTTATAAAATTGTTAAAGGGATTATGCGGGCTTTCAAATGAAATTTTTGGCCCACAATTTCTTTTGCTTTTGGTACCGGTTATATTGGAGCACATAACCGTTCCACTTACCTCCCCATTCATTTTAGTTCAAAAGCCTAAAAACATTCGAACGAAAAAAAAATGGCGGCCCGTTTCCTCTTTAACGAAAAATTAGGGTTTCGTTCTCTCGGTTCCAAAGTAGGGTTTCTGTAATTCGAAGATGGTGATTTTAAGTGCTCGATTGAACTCGATTGTCTTGCTCTATTTGTCGATCGTCTCTCGGATGCGACGTCGAATTTCTGCTCTTCAAAAAGATAAGGTGAGTGAATTCGATTTTCACTCACATCCAATTCAAATTACTGTTTTTATATGATTCGAGACCTTGATGTTGTTTATATCAGTTCGATCTCCTTCATTTGAGTTCGTATATGTATGTTTGAATTTATCAACAGAATTGCTTGGCCGTTTGAAGTGTTGGATAATTGTGATTTCTCTTATTTTATCAATTTCATATAATTTGATGCTTGATTTTGTTCGCTCTTGTTCTCTTCGGCATTGACTTTTTGAAATCTGCAAACTTAGTCGGTAGAAATAATTTAGAGGAGAATTTACTTTCCTTTTGCAATTGCTTCAGTGATTGACTACGGTCTTTATTTTGGGGTTAAAACTTTTGATATATAATTGTTGGAATTCATCTGCTTATTTGTTTCGGCCACAGTATTACCGTCTTCCACTTGTTTTACGTGCTGCCTTAACTGGGTTCACTGTGTTCACAGTGGTTCTCTTTGTACTTGGTCTAAACTAAGTTGAGTTATGACTTCACTGTGTTTGAGTGGTATACATATTTGTTGATCTGCAGTTCCATTTTGTTGCACTTTTGAATTTTACTGCCTTGAGCTCGATTACTTGTAGCCCTTGATGTCCATTATGTAGCTTGGTTTTCATGTTCATTGAGGTCACCTCTAATGCCTCTGAACCTATTTGGAACTGCTGGCACCATTGTTGTCTTCACTGGCAAACTTGTTCTTCACGTAGTATGTTTTGGGTTGCAGCCTCAACTTTGTCCACTGTTAGCTCGATTCTTGTTTGCTGCCTTGTTGTCATTTGTACATGTATATGTCTTTCCATTATCATGTATATATATACATTCAGGTATGTGTATATATAACTGTTGTTTCTTCTGGAATTTCATTATGTATCCACACATCTTCGTTGCATTACATTTGGACTATCTGCAGTCTTCACTGCAACAGTATGTGTACACTTGCCCTTGAATTTTGCACTGAGGTTCAGTAGCTTGCTTATTCCTGGTTCTTTGAATTTTCTGTTGCTTTTGACTAGAAGTCTTGATAGTATTTTGGTCATTGTAGACTCGATGTAGTCGGCACTGTTTTGTATTGCACGACTATATGCATTTTGCATATGTTTGTATCCCGGCATATTGGTTTCATGTCGCCTTCTGTTTTTGGTCTGGACTGCACGTGTGCTTCAGGCAGTCTTCATTTTTGCCAATTAGCCCGGTTAGGTTCATAGTCCTTTATTGTTGTGTTGTAGTGCCATATTTTGGTGCTCTCGCCATCATTCTGCTGTTTTCATGTATTTGTACCACCGCCTTTGTTCACTTGGTCATTCGAGTGGAGTTGCTTTACAGTTTCGTTGAGGCAGTTTGCATATGAATTAGCTGTCTTGACCACTTGATTTCAGTTGGATTTGTTTTTCTAATTTGACTTGAGTTGAATCCAATATTCGGGTTTGACCTTGTGTTCATTTATGAATTTACATTGTGTATATACGTGCACATTGTCCATTTCTGCCTGCTTTGACCATTGAGGCCGTGGCATTGATATTTGATTCTTCATTGATTTTGGTTCGTTGAACTTTTGAGTACATCATCACTGTAGTGGCAAGGCAGTGCACGCAAGCGTGTACTGCAGCCATACGGTATGTTCTATTTTGTTTTGATTTATTGATCTTTTGCATATTCCATATGTTGTAGTGGCGAGGCAGTGCACGCGTGCGTGTACTGCAGCCCTACTCGAGTTGACATTTTTATTGATATTTGAATATGTTTTGGATTTGTATTTGAATGGTTTAATTTGGTGATTTTTGTTGTCGTCTAATTATCAATATGATAATTAGATTATGAGTTTCTAATTATTTATTTAATAATTAGATTTTTGTGTTAATTGCTGTTTAGGCAATTTTGTGTTTTATAAATTATCTTCATTAATAATCTTTTTAATTTACATTCGTTGAAAATTTGGATTTAGTTGATTTGTTGTTTAACACTATTACGGGTTATAGTTATCGTTATCCGATTTCTTTATTTAAGGATCTGATAGACGAGAATTTATTGTGACTGTCATCTAATTGCTATCTAATTATTATTGCTTCTGTGCACTAATAACTGAGTTTGAATTAGATTGACCCGTGTATTATTTTCTTTTGAATTTAATACTCGGGTCAGACCGAGTTATTACATGTTGTAGATATCTTACTTTGGGTTGCTGCTAGAGCTATGAAGTCTTTTCATACTTTTTGGAGTAGTCGTTGTCTTTGTATAGGATGTTGTATATTCATGTATATTATTCACGATAATGTACCTGTATATGTAACTTCCAAAGTCGACAGATGTAGTTGTATCATATGTATTGTATCACATGTATATCGACTGACTTCAGTTATATATATATATGAAACTTTTGATTATCTGTGTTTCGCACTTAGCTTGTCTGTGTTATATTATATTTATGGTCCTAAACTATTATGAACCATCGTAGTTCGTTTTATACTGGAATTGGGTATGTTGATGGGAGTAAATAAATAAGAGATGAAAAAAATAAATATATACCACTCCTATCGAAATAACCAATACTAGTGTAAGGCCTAATTACGGATGGCCGCTCCTATCCAGCCTTATTCTTCATGATAACAGATAGTATTTCCTTTAATACTCTTTGTTATTGTGAGCATAGAGGTGGGGCGTCACATTAAGTATAGAAAGCATAAGCACCCAAAGGTTTTAAACTATAATAATCTGGCTTCACCCCTTGTAATTTTTCTAAGGGTGTTATACCTTCTAAAATTTTGGTTGGAAGTCTATTAATAAGATAGTCTGCAGTACTGAATGCTTCAGGCCAAAATTTTAGAGGTAGATTTGCATGAGCCAATATCTAAGCCATTTTTCAACTATGTGCCTATGCTTTCTCTCAGCTAAGCCATTCTGTTCAGATGTACAGGTACATGTGATTCTATGAATTAATCCCTTATTTCTAAAATAATCTTTGAGAACCTTATACTCTGTTCCACCATTTGATTGAAAATTTTTAACATGAGAATTAAACTATTTTTCAACCATGGTGATAAAATCCAGTACAACTTTGTGTGTATCAGATTTATTTTTCAAAAAATATATCCAAGTGTATCTTGTATAGGCATCTACAAAAGATATGTAATATTTATAGCCATAATCTGAACATGTTGATGCTGGTCTCTACAGAACAGTAGTAATGAGTTCTAGAGACTTGGTGTATTTGGTTAAAGAGTCATCAAATGGTAATTTGTGACTCTTACCCATTTGACAGTGTGTACATATGTAAGGAAGTGTAACATTATCATAAGATATGCAATTTTCAGCAAGGACTTGTTTGACAATTTTAATACTGGGATGACCAAGTTTACGATGCCAAAGATCAAATATACTATTACAGTTTTTCATTTCACATTGATTACAACAGTTTTGCTCCTTTGTAGGATTTGTACAGTTGACTGATTTAAATCTGTACAGTCCCTTTTCAGCATCACCCTACAATAAAACATCTTTTGTTAGTATATCTCTAACAAGACAATGCTTAGGATAAAATTCAAAGTACACTTTATTGTCATTAGCAAATTGAGAAACACTAATAAGATTCTTTTTAATCTTTGGCACTATCAATAAACTATATAGAAATAATTGTTTCTTTCCTCTAATAGAGGCATTTCCTACATGAGAAATTTTGATGCACTTACCATTGCCCATGAAAATAGACTATTTACCTCTATAATCCTTGCTGCCAAGATTTAAATTTTCTAAGTTGTTTGTTATGTGATTAGTTGCCCCTGAGTCAGGATACCAGTAGTCATCATTCACATGTTCTGATTGACCATGTTCGCCTGAGCAGTGATCTTTATTCTCTGCTTGACTGCTGGAGCTTGCTTGAGCCACATTAACACTATGATTATCATTTCTTGAATTATTGTTATTCTGATTTGAATACCTAAAATAGCATTTTACAGCTGTATGCCCAATTTTTTCACAAATTTGACATCTTGGTCTGTTATTGTTGTTGTATCTACCTCTTCCCCTTGATCTGTTGGAGTAACCTCCTCTCTGTGGTTGTTTATCACCTCTGTTGTTACTTTGATTCTTGTTTCTTGCATTGGTAGTATAATTGACAGTAAACTTAGATTCTTGGGGTCTCTTATTATTTATCCTGGCTTCATGAGCCTGTAGAATAGAGTGAACATCATCCACTGATGGTAAGACCTTATGAGATGATATAACTGCTACCACAACTTCACATTCATCACTCAAACCATTCAATATGGCTAGAATCTGTTCAGAATCTGATACTTTGTGGCCTGCAGCCTCAAGCAGATCACAAATTGTCTTGATTTTGTATAGATATTCTCTCATAGAACAATTTTCCTTTCTGATGCTTTGAAGCTTTCTTTTGTGATACGTAACCTTTGCTGCTGATTGAGTATTGAACACTTTTTCAATGGTTGACCAAATTTCACAGGCTGATTTACACCCAATAACATGTGATAGAAGATTGGTGTTTATAGATGATAACAACCATGAGCATATCAGTCTATCTTGTCTGTGATGTTTGATATATTCTTCATTGCTAACAATTTTATTCTTTGAAACAGTGATGAATTTTGGTGGTGTAACGACCCGCTATTTTGGACTATTCGCATCCGCACATGTCAGACTTGAATAATTCAAAATACCGAATTGTTAATTTAAATTTGGCAAAACTCAGATATACAGTAAATAAATAATCACAGAATCACAGACACACAGTAATAATATGCAGCGGAAATAAAAGAGATAGTAGTTCATGAAGCTACTATATAAATATATAAGATACATCAGAGTTTACAACGGAAGAGTAATACGATACATCAGATACAAATCAGAATACATCACTGGAATCATCGAATACTGAAAGCAGAATAGATGGCCGGATCTTCAAGCAAAGCTCTAACTCCAAAGGTGAGTCTCGAAAGCTGGTGTTCTCAGTCTGACCCGAGCGTAAAGCAAAACACAAAACACTCGAGTCAGGATTAATATTCTCATATCAATAAATCCAACTCAAGTGAAATAGCAATCGAAATACAAGTAACTCAAAGGATGTTGGAATCACCATCCTCTAAGGATCCGTTAAACTATCTATTATGTAGTAGTGTACGCTAAATAGATAATGTCTATCAGTAATCTAAAATATCAAAATAGTGTTAAGGCGTTACCATTATCCCCCTTAACACATTTTATATAAATGTCATAGTCTATACAGCACTGTAAACTCCACCGTAAACTGGTGGTATATCAGGGAGTACTCCATAGGTATAACACAAAACAAATTCGTAGTGGTCGCGTATATAGAGATACAAGTATGACAAGGCACATGAGGCAATACCCAAGGTAGTGAAACTACCGTTCGCCTGATCCGAACTGGTGAGAACGCATCGCCGCAGCGATCGCAACACCGCGAAACAACACTCCTGAAATTCCGAGGGTGCACCAATCAATAACAAGTAATGAGTAGTTTTACGAAGAAGTGTGTTCGTTCGAGGTGGCTAACTCCATTTGGCCCGGCACGGCTCCTGATTTTAGTCATTTCCAATTTGACACAAGTGTCAAGGCTATCCATTATCGTTCACTTTCTTCAGTCATCACGTACATCATTCCAACCACTTCATTCTGTATCACAACTTCGTGTATAGTTATTAAAGTGGTTTTCGCTTTAGATAGAGAGTATATCCATAACCGATTCCGGTTTCTTTAATAACTTTCGTAATTATTATACCGATTGGTCGTTTAATCAACATTTCGTTTGTCTTTCTAAATCAATTTCCAAAGTTTACGTTTCAAAACTTCTAAATTACCAATTCAAAATCTTAAAATTCAATTTCAACTTTTATTTAAAACAATTTAAATGATTCAAGTTCGTATATAAGTTTCATTCCGAAATCATTCAAATTGTTTAATTTTCATTCAAATCAATTTAAATTCATTTATCGATTTCATTCAATATTCGTTAAGTAAATTTTATCCTTCAAAACAACTTCTACTTAAATTCCAATTCATTTAAATCAATTATTTACGTTCAACTTCATTATATCAAAACTTTAAATTGAAATAAATTAGATTCATCTAATCAATTCGTTAAATTACAAGTTTTACGTTAATTTCAATAAATCCCATTCATTTCAATAAATCACATTTTACTTCTTGTTAAAGAAATTCAATTTTCACTTATTTATTGACTTCGTTACAAATTTCAAACTCAATTTATAAAGAAACTAAATTTCACATATTCAAAAAGTCCAATTTCACTTATTAACTTACTTAAATAAATTTCCAAACTTTAATAAATAAAGAAACTCAATTTCATTTATTAACGAAGTTCAAATCCACTTATGCAAAAGTTCAATTTCTCTTATCAAAGAATTCAATTTTTATTCAATTATCAAATGATTAAACCTTATCCAATTATTAAATAATTTCAATCTTAATTATTAATAATTTCAAAACTTAATAATTACAACTTGATTATAAATTCAACTTAATAATTTCAAACTTAATTATAATTCCAACTTAATTAATTTCAAATTTAATTATTAAATGATTCCAAACTTAATAATTTCAAAATTCAATTATTACTAATTCCAAATTACTTATTAATAATTCCAAATTTAATTATTAAATAATTAAATTTCAAACAACGTTATTTCATCAATTACTACGTTAATATCTGTTTCAGATTTCAATCTTTACATTTTCTTTCATAAAATTCAAAATTCCAACTTCATTTCAAAACTTATTCTTTGCTCGAATAAAATCATTATTTTATTTTTAAATCAATTTATTGACCAATCGGATTTTATTTAATTCTCTATCCTAGGTCCAATTCATTTGGGTATATATCATTTCAACCCAATTCCAATTCAATTCAAGATCAAGCATAATAAAGGGAACTTGCAGTGTGATAACTGGGATGGTGTCAAAGTAAACAAACAAGCAATAACAACAATCAACAACAATTCAATAATTAATTCAAATAATCCCGAAATAATCGTATTAATTTGCATTGTTATTTGTGCGAATTAATATAATTATCTCTAGAATCTACACTATCATTTCATGTAGATTAAAGATTATTACATTTCGGTTTTTCCACTTGTCGTTCAATTTCAATTTCAATTCTACACAATTTATTCAATATACGTTCAAGGTTCAAAGTGTAATTTGTCAAATTCTACGAGTCAATTAACTTAACAATTTCAAGGGTCATATTATTCAAATTAACTAATCAAATTCAACACATATGTCAATTTACAATTTTAAACTATACTACGTCAAATTCAACTGCATAATATTTATCACTTTATACATTACAATTTACATCCAATACTAACAGCAAACAAACAATCAATCATCAACCAACTGGATTATTATTGCATACATAACAGATAACGGTGTCAGATGTCAAAGGTGAACTGATACATAAATAATAGTGCAATAAATAACAGCAGTATATTTCAATTGTCGTTCCAATTGAAATCAGATTTAATAAATAAAAGAATATTAATCGTGAGTGGTTGCTCACCTTTCAAGGCTAGATAGATTTCGACAAAGAATGAGCTATGAATTCCAAAGCGTCGCTATATTAGGCACGAATTCGACGAGCAAAGCTGATAAATAGAAATAGACAAAATCAAATCAGAACTGGATCGATGCAGATGATTGATACAAGTGAACTTACATGTGATTATAAATATAACTATATATATAAATATATTATTATTATTATTATTATTATTTTATTTTATTCAAACACGTTTATATTAAATTTATACATGTATGTCAAATTCTATTATTCAAATTAAATCGCACATATATACATTATTATTATATTGAAATCAAAAATTATAAAACCCACATTACAACAAGTATCATCAGTTTACATTTAAACTCAATATTTGATAACACTTATACAATCTTTCAAAATTTCATATAATTATATGCAGGCACTCACAAATGAAAATAAACGTCGGACTCTTCATATACGAAACAAATGTACGTACATATATTTTGAAATCAAAACTGTATATAACAAATGTACAAAGACAGACAAAATAACCTAGCTGTAGACAGCAAATTTACCCATAGCATAATATATATATATAAGCTGATATATATAAACTTGTATATATTGTACTCTCGTATACATACTATTAACTCTGGTACCCAAAACCCACAACAATATATATATAAACTTTAGAAATCCAAACATATAATAAACATATCAGATCAACGCCTATAAAATCCAAAACCAATAATTTCACAACAAGCCGACTTTGGTTAAAAATATATATACAGCAAACCTATGTATTGTTTATATAAATCTATACATAACATCAATTTAAAATAAACAGTTTAAATATATTATTTCATGCCTCTGTATATAATATAGATTAGAAGCTAAAGAGAGACACGCACACATGCGTTATAAAATAAATGATAATAAAATACATTGCAGGCTACTATACCGGTTCCAATATATAGATCATAATACAATATATATATAACTAAACATAAACACCCTGTGTAAATTTATATTTCAAATATAACCTCTACAGAGTATATAACCTATGTATCTTAAAACTCATACACGATTTAAAGTCAAAACTGAAACCATTATAAACCTTCACCTATAAACTCTGATATACATATAACAGACTTCATATATATGTACAACAATGTTAATAACTTTTATAACTTCTACAGTATATGTAACTAATGTATAAAAATATCAATTAGTATATATATAAAAAGTTGTAGGCTTCAGAACACATATAAAAGTTTTCACCTAAAACAGGCATATCTATATGCAAATATGAATAACTTGTATATAAAAATATACCAGTCATCAACGAAAGCAAGGAAAGTGGAAAACCCAACTGCCGAGGAGAAGCCCTCGGCCAGGTGGCTGCCGCGTATGATGGACGAGGCCAAGCAACTGCGGTGATGTGGTGCGGCTCCGTTATTTTCTCGACCGAGGCAGGGACGAGCAGCGAAAGCCAGAAGAAAAGGGAGGACGCGGAGATGTAAGTTGTCAAGCTCGGCTACGGGTTGAAGGCCGACGGAGGCACGCTGTAGAGCTCGGTCTTCGGTGAGGCCGCGCTGGAGGAGTTGCATGATGGGAGAGGACGAAGGGAACTTGGCTGAGCTTCATGGAGGCTTGCTCAGCCGTTCGACAGGGAGCACGAGGCCCGATCCAGTGGCGGATGATGCGGTGAACAGTAGAGCAGGTGGCGTCAGAAAGGGAGGGCGATTTGATGGCGTGCGTGAGGTTTCTAGTCGGTGACTTCAGAAGGAGTTTTTTTTTCCTCTACGTATGGCCGAAAACAAGAGGGGAGAAGGAGGAAGGGCACGAACAGGCTATGGGAGGAAGATTGCAAGAGGCATGCAGAGCATCAGGTGTTTACAAATGAAATCCAAAATGAAGGAGCATACTTCATTCATTATATGTGTGCTGTACATATTATTATATTTCTTAAGTAGCAACAGAAAAAGAAAAGAATGCATAACGTTTAAGTGGAACGCATAGAAAAAGAGCAACTTGAAATTGATGGAACCAATGTGCAAAAGCAGAGGTCCTCAATAGATTTTCTGAATTTATTAATATATTTAGTAGCTATATGTTTAAACACGGTGGGCAAATAAATGGTCACGGTAAGTTTTAAAAACCAAAATTTCGGAACCGATAAGGTTGACCTTTCACGGTTATCGCCGGGTATCGAAAATCCGAAACACGGAATTGAATATACCGCAACTATAAGCACGATAAGACAATTAAAACGGCATACAGATGTTAGTGGTACGACTGAATTTATAAAATTCGAATTTTATACTAACGGAAAATGCGTAAAAATCGCAGAAAAATAAGATCGACGGAGCCAAAGATGTCTGAATTTTGAAAAATGACAAACTGACAACTTGCTCAAAAGATGGTTTAGAATCTTTCTATGTAAAAATATTTTGGTTTTGAAAACGTTTTATTTTCATCGCTTTTTAACTGATTAAATTGAAGTAAATTTACGTGCGAAATAAACTTTCAAATTTTCGGACGAAAATTTACCAGTTGCTATATTTAACCAGACGTATTCCAAATATAAAATTTATATTTCAAAATTTTATCGTTATTATTATTTTTTAAATTTCCCATAAAATTTCAATTAATACGTTATTAAAACCGATTAAATTTACGGGTCGTTACATTCTCCCCCACTCAAAATTTTTCGTCCCCGAAAAGGAAGCAAGTAGGAGAATAGAAACAACCAAAAGAAATAAACTTGAATTACATTATAAACAATTAATTTAAACCATATCAATTTCTATCTACTTAAATTTATATTCAACAATTTGCTTTTAAATTCAAGATTTTCATTAAATTGATTTGATTTCTCATTTATTAATGTTAAGTACAAAAAGATTTCTTTCAAAACGAAATCCAATTTAAATTCAATTAATTCAAGATACTCCCTTAGGTTGATTTAATTCAATTTATTAACTTCCAAAACAAAATTTTATTTAATTAATCCCATCTATTAGTTATTATTCATAAACATTATAATTAAATTTTTAGTGAATAACATTTATTATATGCACTCACAATTTATTTATAAAAACAATTTATATTGTATATTATCAATTTTTTTTTTTAAATTAACAATTTCAAAGATCATAAATCTTGATTAGTCATTTATTATAATCATACTTTATTTGACAAATTTAATGCTTTTCATTCCAAATTATTATTAACTTTATTCTACTTAATATATCTTATCACATATATGTTAAGTATATTTACATTTAGTATAACTACTCAACTATTTATTAATTCTATCGATATCATTTTATATTGTATAATATTCAATTACATAATTTACTTTTGAAAATTTAGGTAAGTTATATATATAATGCAATTGAGTATTATACAAGAAAATTTCTAATTTAATTATTCGGGATTAAATTTTATTCAAATTTTAGTTTTATTTTACAATTGAAATTTTCCCGTTATCATAAACTTAAGAATTTAACTTTCGAGTAACTTCAAATTTATTTAGAGATAAATATATATATAATATATATCAATCAGATTTAAATCATATATCTATATATATTACCAATCAAATCACACTTTAAGAAATTCAAATCAATTTATTTTCAAACAAACCGTAGCAAAGCTACAGAATAGTCTCACCACTTCGAAACTCGAAAATGAATGTCGATGATGCGGCCGTCATCACCTAAATTATTTTCCAGCGACAAAGAAAAGAGCACTGATTTAAATATCTGGAATTCTTTGAAACGGTTTCTATTTGAAAATACTTTAAACACTATACGCTTTAAACTTTAAAATTGAAGTATGGAATCACCGAAAATCAAATTCTCCAATTCTAGATTTAATACATTTCAAATTCCAAATCAAATTATAACCAAATTTATAAATTCATTTATTTATTTTATGAAATAGTCAACGATTTATAAAACAATAAATGAAAATTGAATTTTAACATTTCGGACAACAGATTCATTTACATTTTTAGTTTTAGAAAAAAAATTATCCTTTAATATAACATAATCATTCAAAATTATTTTCATTTACTAAATTTGAAAACAATATCGTGTCAGTTTGTTCTGTTCAAGTGTTTTGGAAATCCTATCGATAGCGTTGATCAGACGAATCGATCGAAAATCCAAATCAACATCAACAACTCAAACAACACAATATTTTCAAAACATTTTTAACATTGATTTATAAATACACTTCTTCGCTCGACGATATAATAATGGATTTAAAATAAGTATAAAATTCACTTTTGATGTAAATCAAGTCAAGAGAGTTTTGATTCGAAGATAAGTTCGAAACAGAAGATAAGATGACTTAAATAATAAAATAGGGTGATGGATAAGCTTATTTTAATTTACGACAACCTTTACCGGTCGACCGTGACTTCAAAATAAGATCGATGCAGAATTCCGAGGCGAATCCACATCAAATTTCAAGAAATCGAATTCAGGTATAGTAGGAGATAGCTAGCACCGTAAACCGAGGATATAGAAATCTCCGGTAAATCGATGCCTAATTTAAAGGAGTTTACCACTTTACAAATCATTCGAAATTTGTCGAGACCGCCGATTCATTTAACGATCCTTCGAAGTGGTGTTATGGGATGCTATACAATCGAAAGAAGACGAATAGTGAGGGACACGAATGAATTTTGGAACCGCAGGGAACGTTCCAAAATTCAAAGGAATTAAGTCAAAAGGAAGAGATTGAAACTCGAGTGGGAGTGATTCTGTAAATACATTTACCATATATGCTAAGTTTTGCCTAGAGCTACCAAATGCTCTGATACCAACTGTAACGACCCGCTATTTTGGACTATTCGCATCCGCACATGTCAGACTTGAATAATTCAAAATACCGAATTGTTAATTTAAATTTGGCAAAACTCAGATATACAGTAAATAAATAATCACAGAATCACCGACACACAGTAATAATATGCAGCGGAAATAAAAGAGATAGTAGTTCATGAAGCTACTATATAAATATATAAGATACATCAGAGTTTACAACAGAAGAGTAATACGATACATCAGATATAAATCAGAATACATCACTGGAATCATCGAATACTGAAAGCAGAATAGATGGCCGGATCTTCAAGCAAAGCTCTAACTCCAAAGGTGAGTCTCGAAAGCTGGTGTTCTCAGTCTGACCCGAGCGTAAAGCAAAACACAAAACACTCGAGTCAGGATTAATATTCTCATATCAATAAATCCAACTCAAGTGAAATAGCAATCGAAATACAAGTAACTCAAAGGATGTTGGAATCACCATCCTCTAAGGATCTGTTAAACTATCTACTATGTAGTAGTGTACGCTAAATAGATAATGTCTATCAGTAATCTAAAATATCAAAATAGTGTTAAGGCGTTACCATTATCCCCCTTAACACATTTTATATAAATGTCATAGTCTATACAGCACTGTAAACTCCACCGTAAACTGGTGGGATATCAGGGAGTACTCCATAGGTATAACACAAAACAAATTCGTAGTGGTAGCGTATATAGGGATACAAGTATGACAAGGCACATGAGGCAATACCCAAGGTAGTGAAACTACCGTTCGCCTGATCCGAACTGGTGAGAACGCATCGCCGCAGCGATCGCAACACCGCGAAACAACACTCCTGAAATTCCGAGGGTGCACCAATCAATAACAAGTAATAAGTAGTTTTACGAAGAAGTGTGTTCGCTCGAGGTGGCTAACCCCATTTGGCCCGGCACGGCTCCTGATTTTAGTCATTTCCAATTTGACACAAGTGTCAAGGCTATCCATTATCGTTCACTTTCTTCAGTCATCACGTACATCATTCCAACCACTTCATTCTGGATCACAACTTCGCGTATAGTTATTAAAGTGGTTTTCGGTTTAGATAGAGAGTATATCCATAACCGATTCCGGTTTCTTTAATAACTTTCGTAATTATTATACCGATTGGTCGTTTAATCAACATTTCGTTTGTCTTTCTAAATCAATTTCCAAAGTTTACGTTTCAAAACTTCTAAATTACCAATTCAAAATCTTAAAATTCAATTTCAACTTTTATTTAAAACAATTTAAATATTGATTCAAGTTCGTATATAAGTTTCATTCCGAAATCATTCAAATTGTTTAATTTTCATTCAAATCAATTTAAATTCATTTATCGATTTCATTCAATATTCGTTAAGTAAATTTTATCCTTCAAAACAACTTCTACTTAAATTCCAATTCATTTAAATCAATTATTTACGTTCAACTTCATTATATCAAAACTTTAAATTGAAATAAATTAGATTCATCTAATCAATTCTTTAAATTACAAGTTTTACGTTAATTTCAATAAATCCCATTCATTTCAATAAATCACATTTTACTTCTTGTTAAAGAAATTCAATTTTCACTTATTTATTGACTTCGTTACAAATTTCAAACTCAATTTATAAAGAAACTAAATTTCACATATTCAAAAAGTTCAATTTCACTTATTAACTTACTTAAATAAATTTCCAAACTTTAATAAATAAAGAAACTCAATTTCATTTATTAACGAAGTTCAAATCCACTTATGCAAAAGTTCAATTTCTCTTATCAAAGAATTCAATTTTTATTCAATTATCAAATGATTAAACCTTATCCAATTATTAAATAATTTCAATCTTAATTATTAATAATTTCAAAACTTAATAATTACAACTTGATTATAAATTCAACTTAATAATTTCAAACTTAATTATAATTCCAACTTAATTAATTTCAAATTTAATTATTAAATGATTCCAAACTTAATAATTTCAAAATTCAATTATTACTAATTCCAAATTACTTATTAATAATTCCAAATTTAATTATTAAATATTTAAATTTCAAACAACGTTATTTCATCAATTACTACGTTAATATCTGTTTCAGATTTCAATCTTTACATTTTCTTTCATAAAATTCAAAATTCCAACTTCATTTCAAAACTTATTCTTTGCTCGAATAAAATCATTATTTTATTTTTAAATCAATTTATTGACCAATCGGATTTTATTTAATTCTCTATCCTAGGTCCAATTCATTGGGTATATATCATTTCAACCCGATTCCAATTCAATTCAAGATCAAGCATAATAAAGGGAACTTGCAGTGTGATAACTGGGATGGTGTCAAAGTAAACAAACAAGCAATAACAACAATCAACAACAATTCAATAATTAATTCAAATAATCCCGAAATAATCGTATTAATTTGCATTGTTATTTGTGCGAATTAATATAATTATCTCTAGAATCTACACTATCATTTCATGTAGATTAAAGATTATTACATTTCGGTTTTTCCACTTGTCGTTCAATTTCAATTTCAATTCTACACAATTTATTCAATATACGTTCAAGGTTCAAAGTGTAATTTGTCAAATTCTACGAGTCAATTAACTTAACAATTTCAAGGGTCATATTATTCAAATTAACTAATCAAATTCAACACATATGTCAATTTACAATTTTAAACTATACTACGTCAAATTCAACTGCATAATATTTATCACTTTATACATTACAATTTACATCCAATACTAACAGCAAACAAACAATCAATCATCAACCAACTGGATTATTATTGCATACATAACAGATAACGGTGTCAGATGTCAAAGGTGAACTGATACATAAATAATAGTGCAATAAATAACAGCAGTATATTTCAATTGTCGTTCCAATTGAAATCAGATTTAATAAATAAAAGAATATTAATCGTGAGTGGTTGCTCACCTTTCAAGGCTAGATAGATTTCGACAAAGAATGAGCTATGAATTCCAAAGCGTCGCTATATTAGGCACGAATTCGACGAGCAAAGCTGATAAATAGAAATAGACAAAATCAAATCAGAACTGGATCGATGCAGATGATTGATACAAGTGAACTTACATGTGATTATAAATATAACTATATATATAAATATATTATTATTATTATTATTATTTTATTTTATTCAAACACGTTTATATTAAATTTATACATGTATGTCAAATTCTATTATTCAAATTAAATCGCACATATATACATTATTATTATATTGAAATCAAAAATTATAAAACCCACATTACAACAAGTATCATCAGTTTACATTTAAACTCAATATTTGATAACACTTATACAATCTTTCAAAATTTCATATAATTATATGCAGACACTCATAAATGAAAATAAACGTCGGACTCTTCATATACGAAACAAATGTACGTACATATATTTTGAAATCAAAACTGTATATAAAAAATGTACAAAGACAGACAAAATAACCTAGCTGTAGACAACAAATTTACCCATAGCATAATATATATATATATATATATATATATATATATATATATATAAGCTGATATATATAAACTTGTATATATTGTACTCTCATATACATACTATTAACTCTGGTACCCAAAACCCACAACAATATATATATAAACTTTAGAAATCCAAACATATAATAAACATATCAGATCAACGCCTATAAAATCCAAAACCAATAATTTCACAACAAGCCGACTTTGGTTAAAAATATATATACAGCAAACCTATGTATTGTTTATATAAATCTATACATAACATCAATTTAAAATAAACAGTTTAAATATATTATTTCATGCCTCTGTATATAATATAGATTAGAAGCTAAAGAGAGACACGCACACATGCGTTATAAAATAAATGATAATAAAATACATTGCAGGCTACTATACCGGTTCCAATATATAGATCATAATACAATATATATATAACTAAACATAAACACCCTGTGTAAATTTATATTTCAAATATAACCTCTACAGAGTATATAACCTATGTATCTTAAAACTCATACACGATTTAAAGTCAAAACTGAAACCATTATAAACCTTCACCTATAAACTCTGATATACATATAACAGACTTCATATATATGTACAACAATGTTAATAACTTTTATAACTTATACAGTATATGTAACTAATGTATAAAAATATCAATTAGTATATATATAAAAAGTTGTAGGCTTCAGAACACATATAAAAGTTTTCACCTAAAACAGGCATATCTATATGCAAATATGAATAACTTGTATATAAAAATATACCAGTCATCAACGAAAGCAAGGAAAGTGGAAAACCCAACTGCCGAGGAGAAGCCCTCGGCCAGGTGGCTGCCGCGTATGATGGACGAGGCCGAGCAACTGCGGTGATGTGGTGCGGCTCCGTTATTTTCTCGACCGAGGCAGGGACGAGCAGCGAAAGCCAGAAGAAAAGGGAGGACGCGGAGATGTAAGTTGTCAAGCTCGGCTACGGGTTGAAGGCCGACGGAGGCACGCTGTAGAGCTCGGTCTTCGGTGAGGCCGCGCTGGAGGAGTTGCATGATGGGAGAGGACGAAGGGAACTTGGCTGAGCTTCATGGAGGCTTGCTCAGCCGTTCGACAGGGAGCACGAGGCCCGATCCAGTGGCGGATGATGCGGTGAACAGTAGAGCAGGTGGCGTCAGAAAGGGAGGGCGATTTGATGGCGTGCGTGAGGTTTCTAGTCGGTGACTTCAGAAGGAGTTTTTTTTTTCCCTCTACGTATGGCCGAAAACAAGAGGGGAGAAGGAGGAAGGGCACGAACAGGCTATGGGAGGAAGATTGCAAGAGGCATGCAGAGCATCAGGTGTTTACAAATGAAATCCAAAATGAAGGAGCATACTTCATTCATTATATGTGTGCTGTACATATTATTATATTTCCTAAGTAGCAACAGAAAAAGAAAAGAATGCAGAACGTTTAAGTGGAACGCATAGAAAAAGAGCAACTTGAAATTGATGGAACCAATGTGCAAAAGCAGAGGTCCTCAATTGATTTTCTGAATTTATTAATATATTTAGTAGCTATATGTTTAAACACGGTGGGCAAATAAATGGTCACGGTAAGTTTTAAAAACCAAAATTTCGGAACCGATAAGGTTGACCTTTCACGGTTATCGCCGGGTATCGGAAATCCGAAACACGGAATTGAATATACCGCAACGATCAACACGATGAGACAATTAAAACGGCATACAGATGTTAGTGGTACGACTGAATTTATAAAATTCGAATTTTATACTAACGGAAAATGCGTAAAAATCGCAGAAAAATAAGATTGACGGAGCCAAAGATGTCCGAATTTGGCAAATGACAAACTGTCAACTTGCTCAAAAGATGGTTTAGAATTTTTCTATATAAAAATATTTTGGTTTTGAAAACGTTTTATTTTCATCGCTTTTTAACTGATTAAATTGAAGTAAATTTACGTGCAAAATAAACTTTCATATTTTCGAACGAAAATTTACCAGTTGCTATGTTTAACCAGACGTATTCCAAATATAAAATTTATATTTCTAAATTTTATCGTTATTATTATTTTTTAAATTTCCCATAAAATTTCAATTAATACGTTATTAAAACCGATTAAATTTACGGGTCGTTACAGGTGGAGTTGGTATTATGCCAATAAGAAAACCTTCAAGGCCATAACCTTGCATAGCAGTTTCAATCTGCAGCTTCCACAACAGATAGTTATTCTCATCAAGATGCACTTTAATAAGTTGACTCTGTGGGCTTGTGACAGATTGATTAGTTTTGTTGTTGCATCAGATTGTTGTTCTGAAGTGGCATTGTCAGATGTTGCCGAGTGATCATCAGTCATGATGAAACAGTTGCTGTCTGAAATAAAAGAAGGCTTCAGATATGGTTCTTGAACAAGAAAATCCGCAAGAAGATGATGAAAAACAGGTATGATGCAGCTAGATCCAAATGATGAGTATTATCTGATGGATCTTGGCATAGCACTGATCTTGTTTTCAAATTTGCTGTGATGATTTTCAAACTTCTTGAATCTGAATTCTGTTGTTTTCTTGATCAAGTTGTCTTTGATGAAGATCTGAGTGCAGCCAGTGTATAACTCGGCAAGGCACTAGATTTGAGAAGTTGAACTTGTCTTACCCAAATGATGATTATGAAATCTGATGGGTAAAGAATTATTCGCCAAATGATGATGAGTCTCTGATGGCGAAATTTTGGTATATATTTCTCTCTCGTATTATTGATATTGTGTTGTTAAGCTTTTAGCTCTGATACCATGATAAGTTTCAGCAGATGATATGAACACAAATTGAAGAAAATGAAGATTGTATTTTATTGATTTTTGATCTCTCGGAATATTACAAAACTGAAATGTATTGATTCAGAAAAATGAAGAAGTTAGTTTCTCTGTAATGATGGCAAACAATATATATAAATTGAGATGGGCTTGACAAATCTAGCCCAACGAGCCTTGCTTAAAAATCAGAGAAAAAGAATGTGAAGCAACGGCCAGGATGCAATATGATGAAATGAACGAATGTGATGTCTTCATTAGGAAATAAAAGTTAGTCGCAGGCAGCCACGAGATCATTAACTTCATTTACAATGTGATCAAAGACAGATTGTAATTGTGTATTGGTAACTCTATTAATTTCTACAACAAGGATAACATAGAAATAAGGACCTTAAGCCTTGATATTTTTTGCTAGATGTGCTACATTGTTTAAGACAGTAATGAAATAAATGAATATAACAAAACCTACCTTTCCAAAATTTGTCCTTTGCCAATCGATATGATGCATCAAGTCTAGTGGAATACAAGGGAAAAGTCACTATATCTTTAACTTCAAGTGTCGTTGTTAGTTGTTACTATCAACTTATAACTATTGTACAAATGATGGCACAAGTTGAGAAAAATGAACCTTTCATCCAAAACATCTCATATTAGAAGTTACAGTAACCAGAAAATCTTATCTTTAACACATCTCAAACCATAATTCTCAGCCTTTTTGAATTGAATTTATAAATTTATTTTTCATTCTGGAAGTTTTTGAAAAAGTTTAAATCTACCACATCTGCATTGTCGGGATCATAGTCAGTGTTAGATAATTTGTGAGAATTATATTAAAAATTTAACGTGAAATAAATGTAGAAGAAGAGGAAGTGTTGTAAAGAAAAGCGATAAGTCAAATTCACTTATTGTATCATAAGACATAATTTAAAAATAGTTAATATCGGATGCTAGGATGAAAAAATAAAAAAATCAATTTAAGAAGAAACTAAAATGAATTTATAGAAGTATTGCTTCATGGTCTCTCAATATTTTGAATATCTTTATTTTTATTTATTTATTAATTTGTTTACTTTGGCGGTAACAGTGGAGCTGGAAGTGGGGGATGGGGAATATAAGTTATATATGAATTTTTGGTAACGAAATGTTATCTCGTAACTATTCAATAGGTAAATAGAAAGAACCAGCTATTTAACTTCACAAGTATTTAGCTAGTAAGTAGAGAAAAATAATAATTTAACATTAGAATATGTTTACTTATCGATTTGAGCAACTAGAGCTTCATTTATTGGTCACCTTTCATCATTCAATGTGTGCAACTCACCGATATTAGAAGTTTAACAAGAGTAGACTTTAGCAACTCATCTTTAAAGATATAATATTAAACTATTTTAATTAAAATGGAAGTGTTTGAATTCGATTTTTGGTAATTATTATTTTTAGAATGAAGTTATTATTCAATTAGAGTTTATCTAATTATGTATTTTGTTATAATAAATTTGAATTAGTTAATAAATTTAGTTTATATAAAAAGAGGAACCTAACGGACGAGACTCTCACACGATAGCGGACTCTGGAGAGGTTGATAATGTATGCAGCCTTTCACCTGCACTGCAAAAATGCTATTTCTAAGCTCGAACCCGGACGTCTCCATGCGGGTGACCTAACCATTGCACCAAGGTTCCACCAAAAATTCTTTCTAGATAATATATATTACAATTCAAATAAAATGCTTTAATAAATATTAAATATTCTAAAGTACAGATAATTTTATAGAGCGACGTTAGCTCTAGAAGTTGCAATTTGATGGGTTTATCGTTTGGACTATTTAAATGTTTTAAAGGATTTTCAAATTGAGATTTTATCTATTTTGATCCTTACTGGAATTTAGTTAATAAAATATGGTTAAATTATGGAACTGTTTTAGAGGCAAAAGATAAAATATAGTATTATTTTATATAAGCAGTTTTGAGGGTAATAATTTCGATTTTAAATGAATTTTATCAGAAAAGAGGTTTAAATGATTTTGAAAGAGTTCAAATAAATAAACAAATCTTCTTTAAATGGATTTAAGGATTTAAAAAGTATAATTCGAGTTATCTCTAGTAGTATAAGTATAGAGGTGGGACGTTGCATAAACAATGCCATGTCGCTACTTTTTCAGGTTATCAGGTTATATCTCTCGGGAGTTATAATTATCGTCTAAGTGTAAAATAAACGAAAAGACGTTAGCCTACATATTATAAAATTTTACATTTTAGGCCATGGATCCATAATGTTCATTGATACTATCTTTAAAATAATGCTACGTGGGATATACAATTCTAAAATAAATTGTTCCTTGGTGCAAAATGATGTTTAGATTTTAAAACATATGCCATTATTTATGAAATATGCGATTTTACTTTATTATCTCATCATAAACAGCGACCTAGCCATAACGTACATTCAACTCAATACAGCCATCACCACTTACATAAAAGAAAAAAGGGATATCAATGGGATAACTAGAATGGTATAACCAAGAGACACCATGTAAGTTAACAACTGAATACATCATGCCACAAATGTTTTGCTCGATGATAAAATTCAGTGTGTTATTGGAATGATAAATATCATTTTCTAATTTATGGGTCAAAATATATCGATGGGAGTAACCGAAAGTTCAGTTACTTATGAAAGTAATAATGCACTATAGTCATTTTCAGTCTCTATTCAGGTTATTATTTCCACTGGCATCTACTAATTAGTCATCTCACTTTTTGCTTCTTCTGCAGAATTTTTCATATTCTCCATGACAAGAAGTTAGAGTAAATGTTTTTAAGAACAATTTCAATCTAAATGATATATAATATTTTATACCTGAAATATAGTTATTGATTTGCATGATCAGTCGCTCTTCCATTTCAATCAGATGTTATACCAGTTAGTAAAAAAGGATGAAAATGCAATTAATTATGCTTTATAGCCAATAAATTAGTTGCAGTTGAATCTTATTTGGTAATATATGTATATGCTTCAACTATATTCTACATTATGTACGTTGGAAAATAAAAATCCAACAAGTGAATTTTGAATAAAGTAACAATTGCTTACCCAACAAGTGAATTATAAATAAATAATGAAAAAACAACTAATATTGTGTGGATGTAGCTTTATCATTGACCTGTGCTATAACGTGATCGATACTTTTAGTTTTTCATGCATATTGAATTGCTCTTAGACAGCTAAAGCTGAAAAATAATAACATGCATTTTTTTAAAAAATGGTACTTTATAAACAAACTGAAGTTCACATGCTTCCATAACATGCTTTGTTAAAATCTCGCAACTCCCCAAACCTAGATGGGTGCCTTGCTAAAAAAGAGAGTATATATTATGTTTGTATATCAACAATTAAACATGACACGATGCCAAAAACTCCGTGGTCAAATAGAAGGAGAATTAAAATAATGAGAAACTGTAGAGAAAGTGAAAAAATAGTATTTGATGTATTGTAAATTGATACAAATTTGGTACACTTGTATACAGTATTTATAATACAGCACTGAGGGTAAGAAGACAGATATACCCTTGTAACCCTAAAATAAATAACACAGCAAATACGGCCCATTGCCCATTACAACACTTCGTTACATTAAGCTGTTATGTTTATTTCCCCCGACAATGTCGGCTAGGGTTTTCTCCATCTCTTCCAAATACTAAAAAAAAAAAAAAAAAAAAATTACATTCCATCTCTTTCCATGTCAGATCTGTGCTTTTGCTTAGGCAAATGAGAGCCTAGAAGTTGACTTGACCAAGATGTATGCAAAGATTGAGACTATCGAAGGAAGACTAGGTTAATAAGAAATCGCATGTGGTTTTGTCTGCGAGATCCAGCTTATTCAAGCTTCGAATGTTGGATCTGAGTCAATCTTCTCACTGAGATCTGGATTTGCCTCAACTTTAAGATCTGACCGAAGCTTTGCAAAATTGTTCTTCGAAATTGGCTTAGTGAGAATGTCGGCCTTCTGATAAGAGGCTGGAAGATGATTTATGCTGAGCTTTCCTTTGATGACTTGCTCGCGAACGAAGTATAGGTCAATTTCAATATGCTTCGTTCGCGAGTGAAGAATGGGATTAGCAGACAGAGATACGGTGCTGAGATTGTCACACCATATAACGGGCTTCATGCTGGTTGTAATTTTTATCTCTTGAAGAAGAGATTCCAGCCACATAATTTCAGCCGTAGCACACGCAACACTGCGATACTCCGCCTCTGTGCTTGATCGAGAGACAGTTTGTTGTTTGCGTGAGCACCAGGAAACAGGATTGCCACCCAGATAAATGCAATGACCAGTTGTAGACCTTCGGTCGTCAGAATCAGATGCCCAATCTGCATCTGCATATCCTTCAATATTTAATGATTTACAAGCTTTAATGCATATGCCATAGTTCATTGTCCCCTTTAAGTATCGCAGGATCCTCTTCACTGCCTTCCAGTGTTCATCAAGAGGTTCCTGCATAAATTGACAGACCTTATTTACACTGAATGATATATCTGGTCTTGTAATGGTAACATATTGCAAAGCACCTACAATGCTTCTGTACTGTTTAATGTTCTCGATGTGCTCACCTTTGAATTTAGATAAATGTAAGTTACTTATCATAGGTGTTGGCATAGGTTTTGCATCATTCATATTAGCCCTAGTAAGAATTTCAGATATATATTTACTCTGAGTCAGTAACAATTCATTTTGAGATTTTCTGTGTACTTCTATCCCTAAAAAATAACTCAAGTTGCCTAGGTCTTTGATAGAAAAAGTTTGATGTAGATAACAAGTGACATGTTTAATTTCTTCATTACAATTACCTGTAATTATAAGATCATCAACATACACAAGTATATAAGTAGTACTACTGTCATTTATCTTGACATAAAAAGAATTGTCAGACCTGGTTGGCTTGTATTCAAGACTGAGCAAAGTAGATTTAAGTTTTTCATACCACACTCTAGGAGCTTGCTTCAGTCCATAGATGGCTTTATGTAATTTGCATACCATTTTCTTGCCATCTTTTATAACATATCCTGGTGGCTGTTGCATGTATAAATCTTGTTGTAGTTCACCATGTAGGAAAGCATTGTTGACATCAAGTTGTCTAATGTCCCATTTATTATAAACAGCAACTGTGAGAATTACCCTGATAGTAGTTGGTTTCACTACTGGCGAAAAGGTTTCTGTGAAATCAAAGCCACTCTGCTGAGAGTACCCTTTAGCTACTAACCTTGCTTTATGTTTAGTGACTTTTCCATCTGCTGACTTCTTGAGTTTGTAGATCCATCTGCATCCAATTACATTTTTATCTTTTGGTGCCTGAACAATGCTCCATGTCTTGTTTTTAATTAATGCATTATATTCATCATCCATGGCTGTCTTCCAATTACTGTCTGTTCGAGCTTCTTCATAATTGACTGGCTCATGTTGTTGAAGAACAGTAGAATAGATTTTTGGTTTGAAAATACCATGTTTTGATCTTGTCATCATATGATGTCCTTCTCTTGCAGGAGATGGTAATCTACTTGCACTTGTATCATCAACTTGGTCTGGACTTGAGGAAGTGTCCATGCTTGATGAAGTATCCATGCTGGAACCTGAAGTGTCATTGACTTGACAGTGATTGTTTGGATCTTTAGATCCATTAAGCTCAAACCGATCATCTGATATGGTTTGTGTGTGTTCTCTTATCAGATGACCAGTATGAGTCTTATTTATTTGCTCACATGAGTAAGTTGGAACACACTGTTTTTGAACAGGATGCATAGATGATTTAGCATCTATGATTTATGTGTAGTTTTCAACTCACCCATAGAGTATGGAAAGACATGTTCATTAAAAGCAACATGTCTGGAAATAATTATCTTACCATTATTGGTAAGTCATTTGTATCCCTTTTGATTAGTGGGATAACCAATAAAAGTACATGGCAAGGATCTAAAACTTAGCTTGTGTGAACTATATGGTCTTAAATATGGATAGCACAAGCAGCCAAAAGTTTTAAGTAACAAATAGTCTGGTGATATGTTGAGTAATTTCTCAAGTGGTGTTTTGTTTTTCAACACCTTTGTAGGCATTCTGTTGATCAGAAATACAGCAGAATTAAATGACTCTGGCCAAAACTTTAGAGGCATTGAGGCATGAGCCAGTAAAGTTAGGCCAGTATCAACTATGTGCCTGTGCTTCCTCTCAACAAGACCATTCTGTTCAGACGTGTATGGACAGGTAACTCTGTGTATAATATCTTTTTTGATAAAATATTCTTTCAAAGGTTTGAATTCAGTACCCCCATCTGTCTGAATTATTTTTAACTCATTGTTTGTTTGTCTCTCTGCCTGATTAATAAACTGCATCACAGTATCTTTGGTTTCTGACTTAGATTTGAGAAAATATATCCATGTATATCTAGTAAAAGAATCTACAAAAGATATATAATATTTAAAACCATAATCAGAATTAATTGGGGCAGGACCCCACAAGTCAACTGCTACCATTTCTAGAGGTTTTGTATATCTAGTTGATGATTTAGAAAATGGTAGTTTATGACTTTTCCCCATTTGACACGATGTACATACATATGGTCTGGATATATTTTCAAAATTTAAATTCATGTTTTTCAATACATGCTTTACAGTATCCAAACTGGGATGACCCAGTTTATTGTGCCACAAATCAAACAGTCTTTCATTTTCAACAATTGAATTACATCTAGTATAATTGCACCAATTTCTCCTTTGTTGAGGCTTAATTTTCTTCGACAGTTTGAAAATGTAAAGGCCATTGTGCACATTACCTTGTAATAAGATTTCTTTACTCAGTAAATCCCTAACTAAGCAGAACTTTGGGTAAAATTCAAAGAATACTTGATTGTCATTAGCAAATTGAGAAACACTCAATAAATTCTTCTTAATTTGTGGTACTCTAAGCAAATTATTGAGATGTAACTCTCTTTTGCCTCTGATTCTGGCATTTCCAGTATGAGTTATTTGAATTGATTTACCATTACCCATAAAAATAGACTGCGTACCTTCATATTCTCTGTTTCCAAGATTAAGATTGTCAAGATTGTTAGTGATGTGATTTGTTGCACCTGAGTCTGGATACCATTTTTCATACTCTGAATCATCAGTTTTTGTTTGTTTTTTTTTTTTTTTTGGAAAAAGGTACTTTATTAACAAAGAAGCATATACGTTCATGATATGCCTCGTTAAAACCTTCCAACCCCCCTAACCTAAATGGGTGCGTTAAGGAAGGAAAAAGAGTACATATCACTTTCGTATATTAACAGTACAACAAGCAAATCTGTGTCAAGCTATCAAACAGATGGAGGAGTAGAATCGAGATAAAAGGTACTCAAAATCATCCGTACGAAGAGCTTGCACAAATAAAAAAACCACAATCCAAAGGCCCTACCAAATACAACCGAGAACCAAAAAGCAAAATAAAAAGAAAGGGGGTACAATGCCGATTAGCATCCTCTCTCATTCAAGACGAAGGAAGTGAAAAAGTCAACTGCCTTCATTGAACAGATCTAAAACAAATACCGCAGCTAGATGCTGGTGGAATCCAGCTGACTGTCGGAATCAGGGGGGACGAAAACAATCTTGGAGTTTAAGTCCTGGATCTAATTTCGAAATGATAAGTTTCTCTTCTTCGTTTACTGAATGCTCTTGAAATTTCACTTGTAAAAGTTGCTTGCTTTCGAGAATAATTTGGTTGATTCTTAATTGGAAGGGTTGTTCAAGACCCTTAAAAACACGGTTGTTGCGTTCTCCCCAAATGTTCCAAATGATAGTAGTAAAGAAAATATTAAAAATGCTCTTTATCGGTGATTTCATTTTATTCTGAGCTTGAAGAATCGAGTTCAGTAGACTGTTGATGTCGTAGTTCGTATTTAGCTGTATGTTAAGTTTAGGCAGAAGAGCATCCAATACTTGCCGCGAGTAGGAGCATTGAAAAAACAAGTGATTTATATCTTCCATTTGATTAGAACAAAGCACACATTTTTTATCTATGTTGGGTAGCCACTTACTGATTTTGTACTTTGTCTGCAACTTGTCTCTAATGGCCAACATTGCACATGTAGACATTTTTGGTGCGCAACTCTTGTCCCATACCACAGTAGACCATTCGAATTCGGTGTGTTTGGTTCTGAATATGCTCCAAGCCGACTTTAGTGAGAACTGTCCTTGTTTGGTGGGCAGCCACCACCAGAAGTCATGCTCCATGTCTTGGTGAATGTGAATTTTTCTAATTTCTGCATGTGAGTTTATAGGGATGAAATTGAGTCTATGTTTCCAACTATGATTGGTTATAAGACTTGATACAGCTTTGTGGCAGCCATCCATGATTCTCATGGTGTTCCATCCATAAGAGTCAATAAGATTAGATCCCTGAATCCAAGGGTCAAACCAAATGTCAGTGTTCTCACCATTGACAATTTTTCTGTCAATATGTCCCTTGCACCATTGTCTAGCATGCAGTATAGTCTTCCATGTATGAGATGCATTGTTATCTATTCTGATAACCCAGAAATTTCCTTTGTTCCCATATTTGTTGTACATCCATTGTGCCCATAAGGAATCTCCATTAATATAATTCCATAATAATTTTGCTGCAATGGATTTTGCTATGTCTTCAATTTTCCTGATTCCTAGACCCCCTTCATTTTTGGTTTTGCATACCTCATCCCAGCTCATTTTATGAGATTTTGATTTCCACAAGAAATTTGCACATAGTGAATTGATTTTTTGTATAATAGATGCAGGAATTTGAGCAATTTGTAACCAGAAATGTAGCATTGGTTGGATGACAGATTTAATGAGTTCTACCCTTCCACTAATATTCAGAAATCTGTTATGCCAGTTGCTGAATTTTTTGTTAATTTTATCAATGAGCAAACCAAAATCTCTAGCTTTCAAAGTATTATTAGATAAAGGAATTCCCAAATATTTGATAGGCAGATTATCTGGTTTGATTTTTATTATGTCCACTATCTTTTGCTTACATTTAGCCCCTTTGCTGAAAAATACACTGCTTTTTCCTGAATTTATATCGAGGCCTGTGAAGTTTGTCACACGCTGCAGTATTTGTTGTATGGTTTCTGCATTGTTAGTTGTAGCTTTCGCCAAAATAAGAATATCATCAGCATACAATAAATGAGTAATGATGGGCTCCACTTGATAAATAGGACTGAGATTTCCTTTAATGAACTCTACTTCCATGTTCAGAGACAAGAATTCCATAGTAATAGCAAATAAATATGGGGAAAGAGGGTCCCCTTGTCTGATGCCTCTCGAGCTATTTATAAGACCATAAGGAGTACCTTCTATTAAAATAGAAAAGTATGGTGTGGATATGCACTCATATATGAGGTTGGCAAAGGTTAAGGGAAATCCCATGGAAATCAACATATGATGAATAAATTCTCTATTGATTTTGTCATAAGCTTTATGTAAGTCAATTTTCATACAAACATTATTTGAGTTTTTCCTATTAAAACTTCTCACCATCTCATAAGCTAGAAGAGAATTTTCTGATATTGATCTGTTTGGGATGAAAGCATTTTGATTATGTGAAATTAGATCATTCATGTATGCTTTCATTCGATTGCAAAGGAGGTTAGCTAGAATTTTGTATGTGACATTGCATAATGAGATAGGTCGAAATTCTGCTATGGTAGAGGCTTCTGGGTTTTTAGGAATTAAACATAAGAAAGTATGATTAATTTCTTTGATTAATTTGCCAGAATGTAGAATGCCATTCATGGCTTCCCAAATATCCATTTTAATGTTATCCCAATGAACTTTGTAAAATTTAGAGTTGAAACCATCCGGACCGGGAGAGCTGTTTTCATTAATCTGAAAAACTGCCTCTCTAATTTCTTCCAGTTGGAAAGGACTGCATAAACTGGATTTAGCATTTTCTGTCAATATTTTCTTGCAAATAATGTTGGGAAATTGACTTATAGCTTGTGGCAAATGGAATAGATCAGAAAAGTAACAAATTGCTTCTTCTGCTATAGTTTCTGATGTTGAGATCCACTTACCTTCATTATTGACAGTAAAGTTGAATCTTCTATTTGATTTACATTCAGAAATTTTACTATAGAAGAACTCCGTGGGTCTATCTCCTTTAGTGAGCCAATTCATTTTCATTTTTTGATCATTGTCTATAGCAAGTTTTCTCGTCAACTTGTGTAGACAATCGTAGTTATTAGAGTAAGAGAGCAATAGACTTTTATCAAAAGGATTGTTGATTAATTGATTGTATATGTTGTTGTTCTGATCTTTCAGCTTATTAAACATAGCTGTCATGTTTGTTAAATTGCTTGACCATTTCTTCAAAATATTTTTCACCGCTTTCAGCTTGCAGATAAGCTTGTATAGAGGATTTCCAGTGTTTCTTTTTTCGAGAGGATTTCCAGCTTGCAGTCATGTTTGTTAAGTTTTTGTTTGTTGATCTCCATCTGCTTGACTTCTGGAATTGTTACTTTGTTTTCTTGCATCAGGATTAGTATGAGCAATATTGATAGATGGATTATTGTTTTTCTGAACATTATTCTGCTGATTCATGTTAAAACTTTAATCAAATCTGAAGTAGCACTTGATTGCAGTATGCCCAAATTTCTCACAAATCTGACATCTAAGTCTATTAGAATTGTTCCACCTTCCACGACCTCTGTCTCTGACATTCAAACCTCCTCTCTGATTGTTTGGCTGAGATCTGTTATTGGTTGATTTTTCTTGACCTTTTCCTTTGTTGTTTGATGCATAGTTTATAGATAAATCTGCATTCAATGATTTCTTTTGATCAATTCTGCCTTCTTGAGCAAGAAGTGTGGACTGAACATATTGAATTGATGGTAAAGTTTCTCTAGAGGAAATAATTGCAACAACTGACTCATAGTCGTCATCTAAACCACTGAGTATGGTGAGAATCTGCTCTGTATCAGTCACCTTGTGTCCTGCTGTCTCAAGTAAGTCACAATATGTTTTTGCTTTAGTTAAGTATTCTTGCATTGACATACTGTCCTTTTTCAGATTCTGTAACTGTCTTTTGTAATGTAAGATTCTTGCAGCAGTTTGAGAGTTAAAAATTTGATTGATTCTTGACCATATTTCTTGAGAACTATTACATCCAACAATTTGAGACAGAAAATTGACACTGATGGATGACATAAGCCAAGAAGCTAGCAGACTGTCCTGTCTTTGATAGTTTGTGTAATCTTGATTTGAAATCAGATTTCCACTTGTGTCACTTATCATCATGGGTGGTATGGTTAATGTTCCAATGACATAATTTTCCAAACCATAACCACGTATTGCTGTTTCTGCCTGATATTTCCATAGTAAATAGTTACTTTCATCTAACTGAACTGAGATTTGACTCTTTGGCTTTATCATGCACAGACTGGCTGAATCATGACTCGAGGTTGATGAATTTCTTCTTGTGGGAGATGTTGTTGCAGAAGTACCTTCAGCCATGTCTTGATCCTTCACTGATGATATGAGTCACTTGATTATGGCGAGGCAGTTTATAATTGCAGCCAGAAAAGTGATTTCTTCTGAAATCTTGATGAAAGAAACAGTGTTTTTTTTTTAAAATCAAGAAACTAATTCTTGGTTTAAAAAACTGTTTAACTGAGACAGAGAAGATCTTCTCTGATGAGGAATATCCCGAAGAGATGATGATCTGCAGCCTGTCCTGGATGAAGAAGTCTGACAGGATTCAGGCGAGGCAGTAAAGCAGAGGCAAAAAGAACAATGCACTTGATAAGAGAAGGGTATCTCTCCGATGATGATATTATAATCTGAGGAGAGAAACTGAAATAATCATCCAAAAATCGATCGTTTGATCATATGAATGATAATTTCAGTTTTAATCTGCCGTTTGGCAAAAAATGCTCTGATGCCAAATTAAAATAATGAGAAACTGTAGAGAAAGTGAAAAAATAGTATTTGATGTATTGTAAATTGATACAAATTTGGTACACTTGTATACAGTATTTATAATACAGCACTGAGGGTAAGAAGACAGATATACCTTTGTAACCCTAAAATAAATAACACAGCAAATACGGCCCATTGCCCATTACAACACTTCGTTACATTAAGCTGTTATGTTTATTTAGGAGCAGTAATGCATAAAAATAAAGTCAAAAACATCCATACGGTACGACCAACAAGGGTACGCAAACAAGAAAGAAAAATTAAAAAAAATACAATAGATTGAACACGTGGCTCAAAGACAACCACCAAACAGGGATCACTCAACCAAAGTCATGAGGCATCTAAACCAATTCTCGAAAAATCAACAGAGGAAGAAGGAAGCAAAACTAATTTACTAAGATGCCTCATATCTGAGAAGAAAGCGAGGCTATTAACTCAATAATGGCAGAAAACAATCGCAAGTGGCACCAAAGTTAAAAGCTGCTAGAAGACCAGCAAATTGAAGAAGGCGGTGAGCTCAAGGCGGGTTCCAGTCCATCTAAGGTGTAACCACAATTCCGAAGTTCGACAAGTTAAGCTCTTTATCCTTGCTTTTCTTCTTACAATCGATTTTAGACTTAATTAAGTGGTGATAGTCTAAAGTTATGAGCTTAGATCTTAATTGAACCGGCATTCAAGAACTCCTTTCGCCTCATATATTCCATATCATTGTAGTTAAGGCTGTATCCGTGATATGTTTATGGATTACACCGCTTTGTTGATGCTGACATAGGATTTCCAAAATTTGTGCTATTTAAAAGTATTACCGAAGCTAATATTAAGCTTTTGCATAATATCTCCTAAAATCTGATTAGAATATATGCATTTGAAGAACAAATGGTCACTGTCTTCAAGATGAGTTAAACAAAGAACACACGACCTATCAGTACCACTGTTCCATCTGAAAACTCTATCTTTTGTACTCAACCTATTTAAAATAGCTAATAGAGAGCAAGTGGACATTTTAGGAGCACAAAAATGGTCCCAAATTAACTTGGCCCTGTTATGTTTTGCCTGTTTTACTCTAATTTGTTCCCTGGCAGAACTCATGTTAAATTGACCTTTACTGTTTGGCAACAAGAACCAATAATCTTGATGCTTTTGGCTGTGTATTTTGATATTCTTCACAGTACTCTAAATTTGATTAGGAATACAGTTCATATTATTTTTCCAGTTATTGTTGGAAATTAGGCTTGAAATTTTTTTGCTGTTGCCACCAGTGGTACACATAGCGTTGTATCCAAATTTGTCAATTAGAGAATATCCATCCAGCCATGGGTCTGACCATAAATCAGTGCTATCACCATTAACAATTTTTTAATCAATCAGACCTTTACACTAATGTCTAGCTCTAAGCAATAATTTCCATGTGTAAGAAGCATTGTTATTCATATTAGCAGTCTAGAAATTATTTTTACTGCATTATTTTCTGTGTATCCACTTAGCCTATAAAGTATCTCCTTAAATATATTTCCAGACCAACTTAATAGCAACTGCTTTAGCAGTGTCTTCTAATATATTGATGCCAAGACCATCTTCATGTTTGGGTTTACACACATCATCCCAACTTATTTTGTGCACCTTGGATTTCCATATGAAATTTGCACAAATTGAATTTATTCTTTGAATCACACAAACAGAAATTTGTGATAGTTGCATCCAAAATTGAATCAAAGGATCGATAGTTGTTTTAATTAATTCAATTTGACCACTTATGTTGAGTAGTTTACTTTGCCAGTGACTGATTTTCTTGTTAATTTGCTCTATAAGAGAACCAAAATCCTTAGTTTTCAATTTGTTGTTAGACAAAGGAATGCCTAACTATGCCACCGGAAGGCAACCAATACATATATTAAGAATATCAACTATGTATTGTTTGTTGTTGACCCTTTACTAACAAACAATGTGGATTTCCCTTCAGTTATGCTTAGTCCAGTAAAGCGGTGCAAAATATGAAAAATCTGTCTAATGCATTCTGCATTTTTTGGTAGCCTTTGCCATAATTAAAATATAATCTATGTAAAGTAGATGGGTAATTATAGGATCAATGCTATAAATTGGAGTAATATTACCTTTCATGTACTCCACATCAAAGCATATAGTAAGGAATTCCATCGCCATTGAAAATAAGTATGGTGAAAGAAGGTCTCCTTGTTGTAAGTCCCTCGAACATTCAATAAAACCAAAAGGAGATCCATCAATGATCACCGAAAATGCACGAGTCAAAATGCATTCATAACTAAGATTTGCAAAATGAGAAGGAAAACCCATGGATACCAGCATATGATGAATAAATTCTATTGACTTTATCGTAGGCTTTGTGCAAAACAATTTTCAGGCATAGATTGTTAGAGTTAATCATGTTAAATCCTCTCACCATTTAAGCGAGTAAAGAATTTTCAGTAATTATTCGGCCTGAAATGAAAGCATTTTGTTATGGAATGAGGTCATCCATATAAGGTTTTAGTTGATTGCAAAGAAGGTTGGCTAAAATCTTATAAATGACATTACAAAGGGAAATAGGTCTAAAATCTTGCATATCAACCGCATCTGATTTCTTTGGAATCAGACAAATAAATGTATGATTTATTTCCTTAATAATATTTCCCGATTGCAATATTCCATTCATTGCATTCCAAATATCACTTTTCAGAATTTCCCAATGGATTTTGAAAAATTTAGAATTCATACCATCTGGCCTCAGAGTGCTATTATCATTTATTTGGAACACAGCAGATTTGATTTCCTCAAGTTGAAATGGTTTGCATAATTTTTCCCTTGCATTTTCAGCTATAATTTTCTTACAAATAATGCCTGGAAATTGAACATAAGTCCGAGATGCATCACAAATAGAGTAGAGCAGTAATTCACTGCTTCACTCGCTAAATTTTCTGATGTTGAAGTCCATGTTCCATTAGAATTTAAAGTAAAGTTGCATTTTCGACTAGGATTTCGCACGTTCATTCTATTAAAAAAGAAGTTTGTTGGTCTATCTCCTTTAATTAACCGATTGAGCTTCATTTTCTGCTCCGCTTCAATGGATAATTGCTCCGTAATAGAGTGTGTCTAATCATATTTCAGGGAGTATTGAGCAATTAAGCTTGCATCTGAAGGATTTTTAACAAGAAGCTTATAAATTTCATTAGCCTCCTCTTTAGATTGATTAATCACTGTCTGTATAGATTTTTTGCTTTTAACCCACATTTTTAATGCAGATTTAGCGGATTTCATCTTGCGTAAGAGGATATGGAGGGGGTTACCATGGAATTCCTGCAGTAGCACATCCTGTAGAAAGGAAAAGTATCCCGCTTGCAAATGCCAGGAGTTATTGTACTTGAAAGTTTTTTTTTTTTTTTTTTTTTTTTTTTTTTTTTTTTTTGCAGCATTAGTTATCATAAGGTTAACAAAAATAAGATTGATCACTTAATGAATGGTTGCCAAAGTTAATTTCAAATTGCGAAAAAGTGTCCATCCATATAGAGTTGACAAACACACGATCGATCTGACTAAGTATAGAGTAATTTTGACCACCTCTCCAAGTGAAAAATTTCCAGTAAAATTAGGTTCCATCAATTTAGAGGCCATAATACAGTCAAGAAAGCTCTTATTACCCATCAAATTAAACCTACAATTATTAGGTCTATCTTCAGACGAAAGAGTAGAGTTAAAATCTCCCGCCACTATCCAAGGGAGATTAAAATAATCAGATTGTTCTTCAATGTAGTTCCATAGCTCAGCACGTTTAAGTTCATCATTAGAAGCATAAATAGTGGTGCAAATACTAATACCACTCACATTATGAATGCATGAGATAAACTGATCGTTAGTATGCAATATTTTATTCGACCATTTAGAGGTATCCCAGAAAACTAATATTCTACTTTTCTGACAATTGGAAACATTATGCGTGTATTTCCTGTGATTATTGACTTTATACGTGAAATTATTAATATTATTAGCAGATAGTTTATGACGAGAGGAAGAAACGAAGAAAATTTTATTTCAGCTCTACACCAAAATGAAATGTACAATACCAGAACTTATACAAACAACACAAAAACATGGACTAAAAGAGACAGCCCAATTACAATACTAAGGCCCAAATAACCGAACAAAACACAACAAAAATACAATACTCTCTACACCCTCCCCTCAAGATTGACCTGGTTAGAAGACTGAGGCCAATCTTGAACAAAACAATATGAGATCATTCCAAGCTTTTGAACCAATGTCCTATGCTGATCAGCACCAAGAGGCTTGGTCATAATATCAGCCAGCTGCAAAACAGACTTCACATACTTTGTCTTTATAAAACCAGATTGAACATTCTCTCTAACATAATGCACATCCAATTTCTGATGTTTATTTCGCATATGCTTGGTCTTTTCATGAAAACAGGGATCCTGAGCTATATACATGGCTGAAACATTATCACTGCAAAGAGTAATTGGTGTTGGAATCTGAATATTCAAGTCAGCTAATAATCTCTCGATCCAAACTAATTCACTTGCAGTGTAGCTCATGCTCCTATACTCTGCTTCAGTGCTGCTTTTAGACACAACCTTTTGTTTCTTTGTTTTCCAAGAAATTAAAGCATTGCCAAGAAATACACAATAACCAGTCAAAGATCTGCCACTATCATCACACATACCCCAATCAGCATCACAGTATGCAGTCAAAACTAAATCTGAATTAGCAGGAAAACAAATTCCTAGATCAGCAGTCCCTTTCAAATATCTCAAAAATATAAAGAGCAGCTTCAAAATGTGGAATTCTAGGAGATTGAAGAAATTGACTTAACTGTTGAACAGCATAAGAAATGTCTGGTCTGGTTAGATTAAGATATAATAATTTGCCAATTATCCTTCTGTAAATTTCTGGATCAGTTAAAACATCACCTTCATGTTTGCTCAATTTTAAACCTTTTGCCATAGGAAAATTTGCTGATTTACAAGCTTCCATATTATTGTCTTTAAGCAGGTCTAAAATGTATTTTCTCTGATTCAAAACAATACCAGAATGTGATCTTGAGACTTCAATTCCAAGGAAATATTTGATGGCACCTAAATCTTTAATAGTAAATGTCTGATGTAGATCAGATTTCAACTTGAAAATAGTGACCATATTGCTACCAGTAATTAATAGATCATCCACATATGCTACAACAATGGTAATATCATTATTTTTGTTCAGAAAAAATAATGAATAATCCTGCTTTGATTGAGTAAAACCCCATTGAATTAAAAACTTACTCAGTTCTTGATTCCAACACCTAGAAGCTTGCTTCAGACCATAAATTGACCTTTTTAATTTGCAAACTTGACCTGGTTTAACATTCTTATATCCAGGGGGAGGAGTCATATACACTTCTTCATCAAGATACCCATGCAAAAAAGCATTATTAATATCTAACTGCTGAATATTCCAATGCTTTGTAGCTGCAACTGCCATTATAATTCTTACAGTAGTTAATTTTGCAACAGGACTAAATGTATATTTGTAATCCTTACCAGAAATCTGCTTGTCCCCTCTTACAACAAGTCGAGCTTTGTATTTGTGAACTTCCCCATTAGGCTTAAATTTTGTCTTAAAAACCCATTTAGAAGCAATAGGCTTTTTGTCAACAGGAAGTTGAATTAATTCCCAAGTGTTCTTGTCTTCTAAAGCTGCTAATTCTCTTTGCATAGCTTCAATCCATTGTGGATGATCTTTAGCTTGACTATATGAAGATGGTTCAAAAGAAGAAAACACATTTGCAAGACTATGTAAATCATTAGTATCCATATATGTAGGAAAAAAATCAGCACAAATCTTGTATGAATCAAAATTTTCACTTTGTATATTATTGAGTTGTCTTGAAGGAAATTTTCCAGTCACATAGTCATCATACTTCTTTGGTATTTGACAAACTCGAGAAGAAGTTCTAACAGGTAAGACTTGAGAAGAAGAAATATTATCAACATCATTTGAAGAAGGAGATGTCAACTGATTTTCACTGGAACTCACATTCTGTTGAGGTATATCCGTTTGAGGAGAATGAAGACTGTTATTCATAATAGGAGAATTGAGTAGGTCTGAATTAACATTGACTTGTTCAGATGATGTTTGAGGAACACTTTGATCTAATGCAGGATTAACTAAATCTAAATTTCCATGAGAAGAAATGTCTGTAGTATCAACAATTTGATTATCTCTGAAAGGAAAAACATTTTCAACAAAATACACATCTCTGCTAAAAATTATTTTATGTGTATGCAAATCATAAAGCTTATATCCTTTCTGACCATAAGGATACCCAATCAAAATGCATTTCTTTGCCCTTTCACCAAACTTATCACTTGATTTTTGAAAAGGAAAACATAAACATCCTATTACTCGAAGATATTTATAATCAGGAAATTTGTCCATTAGCATTTCATATGGTGTTTTCCAATTTAAAATTGAACTTGGCATGAGATTAATCAAATGAGTAGCAACAAGTAAGCAATCTCCCCAAAATTTGTAAGGCAAATTAGCATAAATCCTTACTGTTCTTGCAGTCTCCAGCAAATGTTTGTGTTTCCTCTCAACTCGACCATTTTGTTGAGGATTACCAGGTATAGACTTCTGATGAATAATTCCTTTTGAAGAAAAAATCTGTCTGCATGCTTGTTGAATGATTTCAGTACCATTATCTGACCTTATCACTTTAATCTTTTTGTCAAATTGAGTTAAAACATACTCAATGAAAGCAGCCATGATAAAAGGAACTTGAACCTTAGAATGTAACAAATATGTCCAAGTATTTCTAGTATGATCATCAAGAATTGTCAAAAAATAAGTTTCACCAGAAATGGCTGGTCTATGATATTTTCCCCACAAATCAACATGGATTAAATCAAAAGGAGATTCAGCATATGAAACAGATTTTGAAAATGGCATTTTATGATGCTTGCCTAACACACATGCTTCACAAGAAAAATCTTTATTCATTAAACTGCCTGATACAAGATTTTGAAAATGTTTCATTTTGCGAAAAGAAGGATGTCCTAACCTAGCATGTAAAACATCAATACTAGGTTTATTACATGATGTAATTGTATTATTTAAAAAAGCAATGAAACAATTATTCCGAGAAACAGAAACAGAATCTGAAAGAAGTGATGATCTTTGTGAAGTGGAAAATTTATAAAGGCCAGAAACCCTTGATGCAACAAGTTGAATCTGCTTTGATTCAAGGTCCTGAAAATAACAAGATGAATTTGTAAAATTTGCAACAGTTCTGTTTTGATCAAGGAATTTTCCTACTGACAAAAGATTATTTTTGAAAGTAGGGACATATAAAACATTTTCTAACTGCAAATTTGGAGTTAAATTCACAGTACCAAGATGAGTGACAGAGATATTAGAACCATCAGGCAGTAAAACTTTAATGGGATTTATGATTTTTCTAAGTGAAGCAAATAGTGATAAATTAGCAGTCATATGATCAGTTGCACCAGTATCAACAATCCACCAATTCTGAAAAGAATTATCCTTAAAAATTGAAGAATTACCTGCACAATTAGCAGAGAATTTGAGTGGATTATCTTCCATGTCTGGGCTTTCTACTATCTTCATCACTTGATTGTAAAAAGATGAAATCAGCATAGGATCAAAATGTTCATTATCAGAAGTAACAAAATTACTTTCAGCATTTGATTCAGCAACAGATTGTGGTTTACTTCCAAGAATTCCTTGATTTCCAGTTGTTTGAACTGCATTCACATTCTTTTGAGCTGACTTGAATTTTCCAGTTGAATCCTTATCCCACCAATCAGGATATCCAATAAGTTTGAAACATTGCTGAATTTGATGTCCTCTCTTTTTACAATGTTCACAAACATATTCACTTTTCAACCTTTTGTTTTCCTTCTTAGCATTCTGAAAATTAGGTTTAGAAGAAGTTTTCATGGCATTAAAGGCATTTACCTCTGGTTGTCCATATATCTTCTCTCCAAGCTTATTTTGATGTTCCACTTGTTGCAAAGTATAATAAGCCTTATGAACAGATGGAAGAGGATCTAAACTTAAGATATTTGTTTTAACAGCATCATATTCTTTTGTGAGTCCAGACAGTAACTGCATCAGTTTATTCCTTTCATTATTCTCAAGAACTTTCTTAAGTATACCACAAGAGCAATTCCTCAAAGCTCCACAAGTACAATCTGGAAATCCTTCTAAAATTTGCAATTGATCCCAAATAGATTTAAGTTTACCATAATACTCAGCTATACTAAGATCATTTTGATAAGTAGATGTGAGACATTGATGCAATTCAAACAATCTTGGAGCTGTTGTTTGTCCGAATCTTTCAGCTAATTCTTTCCATAATTGAGCAGAAGATTCAACAAACATAAAACTCTCGGATAAAACTTTATCCATAGAATTTAGAATCCAAGACATTACCATATAATCATTTCTGATCCATTTTTGATAATCAACAGAAGTAATAGCAGGCATAGGTAAAGATCCATCAACGAATTGCAATTTATTTCTAGCAATTAGTGCCATCTTAACTGCTCTACACCAATTCAAGTAATTCGATCCAGTTAAAATATGGCTTCCAAGTTGCATACCTGGATGATCGGCATTGGAGAGATAATATGGATCGTGAAAATTAATTGATTGATTATTAGAGATCGGAATTTCAGATTGAATTGAATCCGACGCTCCAGAAGAATTCGCCATAATAGATTGAAGAAAGATTTAGAAAATTAATTTGGGGATCTTTGGCTCCGATACCATGACGAGAGGAAGAAACGAAGAAAATTTTATTTCAGCTCTACACCAAAATGAAATGTACAATACCAGAACTTATACAAACAACACAAAAACATGGACTAAAAGAGACAGCCCAATTACAATACTAAGGCCCAAATAACCGAACAAAACACAACAAAAATACAATACTCTCTACAGTTTATTTTCCATAATGCCTAAGAATGAAAATCTATTAGATTTTAACATGTGTAAAATTTCCATTTGTTTCGATGAGGCATTCATGCCCCGAATGTTCCAAAAAAGAGAACTCCATCTAAATATCTTTGCTTGAAGAGCTACATTTAGACGTGGAAGTAGAAGCCCCATTAGACTTATGTTTCTTTGTCTTTTTATTTTTACCTTTCAACTGCGATAATAACAAATTTCATACAGGGTTGTCAGTAACTTCTCAGGATGCAGTGGCCGAGAATTCAAAAGGAGCCTCCTCTGGTCTGATTTTATGAGCTGGCTTATTTCTGGCGACACACTGAGGATAAGATCCCTCTCCAGTCTGAGCTACCTTATCAGTGACTGAATTAGGAGTGTTAAGTGATTCAGTTGATTCAACCTGCATAATGGTATGCTGGTCTGCATTGCAAGGCACTTTAGAGATATCCAGTTCTGTAGATACAATAATAGGCTATTTTGCCTCTTCAGGGCATGTGTTCTTTATATTCTGTTGCTCTAAATCTGTAATAATTGTCAAATTTTGAACTGTCGACTGGACTGAATGAACTTCACCGATGTATGTTCCTGATAGCATGATTAAGTTATTATCTTTCTATTTAACTTGATTCATGTGTTCAAGTATCGAGGCATTTGAAATCTAACGTGGGTCTGGATTAATATGTGAGAGAGATATGTTATTATCGATATGATTTTCATCATCAGTAATCATTTCATTATTCTCTGTTTCCTTACTTTGTTGAGGTTCTTTTGGTTTCCATACCTTATGAAATTGACATTGTGCATATGTCCAAGCTTAAACAGTTTGGACAAGTAGCAAGTTTCCACTCATAAGTTACCTCTTTCCAAACAATTTCATCTGTCATCGATAATAAAGGGATCTTATTAGGAAATTCAAAGGAATTTTATATATTAATTAAGACCCTAGCATAGGCAATCTTAATTATACCTTAATTGACTTTGTCTAATTTGATAGGGGTTTCAAGAACCGAGGCGATGCAACCGATCCCCTCTTCTATCCAATAGTCAAGATGAAGACTAGGAAATCGAACCCATATCGGAATGGAGTGAAGTAGATCTTTATTATGTTTCATTCCAAACATCCATTTCTTCATCATCGTAAGCTTCTTATTATAGTAATAATGATCTCCTTCTAATACTTTATCACAATCCGATTTGTTATTGAATTTAATGGCGTAAAATCCATTTTCTTTCCAAAAAATAGAGAATACCTCAGATGGTTTCCAAACCCTAAAAATAGTCTCTAAAATACAGATAGTATGGTTTGGAGCCAACCACATAACCCACTATTGCATTATCCCATTGTTTTTTTTCATCCTTCACCACTTCAGCAGGCATTTTTGCACATTACATTAAATTAAAGTCACAGGGTTGGGAAAACTTTAGGGGAATAGAAATAGAAATTTTATTGCCCTTAACAACCTCGTTCCACGCTTAACTCGAAGTGGTAGAATAGTTCCAATTGTTTGAAACATTTTCATTTTCTGATTGACTAGGACGATTAGAGGTCTTATATGCATGCGTCTCTTTCAGGTTTGTATTTGAGCAATATGAGGACATACTTGTTAATTTACTATATAATGATTTTAAAAATGGTTTCTAAAAAAAGATTTTTATATAAGCTTATATTTTATATGTAAAGCAATAATTATTCCTAATAATTGGATGTTGGTTATTAAAATTGGATATAATAATAAGAATTTAAGTGATATATATATATATATATATATATATATATATATATCCAAATAGAAATTAGATAATATGAACTAAACAAATAAGATAAGCTGAAAGTGAATTCAAACCAGATAATAAATCGTGAAATTTGAAGAGATGTTTTTCAATAAATTGTGAGATAATATAGTGAATTGGTTTCCAAATATGATAATCTTAGTTATTATAATAAAATGGGTCATTGTGTCTAATAATGAGATGATTGTTTTCCAATAAACAATGATAAAGCAAAATGAAAAGTTTTAAGGAAGTAAACTTTTAGATAAGTATGACTTGTAAATTAGAATGGATTTAAATTGAAGTTATGAATTCTAATTCTAGAAACATTTGAAATTGTTTTCGAAATGATAAAAGAAATGATAAATGATATTATTCAGATCATTTTTGAATGTAATCTTATTTTAAAATAAGAAGTTGTTTGAAAACTTTAAAAGAATTTATTTTGAATTAAAACCAAAGGTGGTTTAAATTTTAAAATATGGCTTGGTGGGCCAAGAAATAAATATGTATATATATGTGGATATTTATAATATCAAAGATGATTTGAAATAAATTGTAAGTGTTGAGTTTTGATTTTCCCTAAATGTGATGTAAAAACCCATAGTGAAATAAGTCTTTGAACTTATAAGTAAGAAAAGATATTGATAGAGATTTGAAATTTGAAGTGGGAATTCAAATTTGAGTAAGGTTAACGGGATTAAATTGAATTTAACCTAGAGGAAGTTAAATAAGTTTGGAATAAACAACCTGAATTGGAAATTTCCAGATGAAATCGAGATTTAACTTAGGGAAGTTAAATGGGTGAATTTGAAAGGGAGTTATATAAGATCTCTAAACATGTTTGAGTCTTGGGAATGGGTAATGGATGCTATTGATGGATATTTTAAATAAATTGGATACTTATTTATCCTAATATCATCCTGTTATTATAAATAATTTATGAAACTGTGAATTAAGTTGTTTAAAATGAATTAAGAAATGGATTGAAATAATATATATCCATTACTGAACTTAAGTGGAAATAAAGCCTTATTTTAAAAACTATTTAGAAGGCTTTGATCTTTGAAATAAAATTGTAATTAGGGAAATGAAATCACTTTGAACGTAAGATTTGAATATTTAAAATAAACTTGCAAACTGAAATTGTTAAAGATTGGTTTCAAAGTTAAAATTAAGTAACAAACTGGATTTCGAAGATTTAAATTATTTTAAAAGGTTTTGAACTCTTACTTGAAACTTGAAATAGTAATTTAAATGAGTATTTGAAATTTGGACTCAGAATTAAATTGTTTAAAGACTTTAATTGTTAAGTTAAAGTAAAGATTAATTTTATTTATGGGATTAAATCAACATCTGAAATATTAACTCAAATTTGTATAAGTCGAGATGGTTTAAGGTGAGATTGGATTTGAAATTAATTCAAATTGAAATTTGATTTGAATAATTTGGAGTTGTGAATAAAGTTGAATAGGTTTAAATTCAAATGGAATTTGATTTGAATTTGGAGAAATCGAGGTTAATTCAACTTGAATTGGGATTGAATCAATTCAATGGAGGTTAGGTAACCGAACAATTTGGCTCTGGACTATTTTCAAAACAAATTATTTTAATAAAAACTTCCTTAAATCTATTTTTCCAAGCTATTTATTATACAATCTTTGCTTTTAAAGCCCAAACTATCGTATACTTATTTTACAATTATTTTTGGAACTATTTAACTATTTTACAACTGTTTTATAAACTAATTACTATTTTTCAACTACTTTATAACTACTTACTATTTTACAACTATTTTGCAATTATTTAATTATTTTACAACTATTTGACTATTTTATAACTACTTAACTATTTACAGCTATATTACAACTAATAACTACTTTTCAACTACTTATCTATTTTAAACCTTTCAAGCCATTTTCTAAATTTAAGCTAGACAGAGGGCACACTGTTTATGATTAATTACCAATTGAGATAATCCAAATATGGATTGAAGCAACTATGAATAAGTGAATAGAATCATAAATGAATGTGAATAAAAAGGGAATTGATTTTGCTAATAATCAATGAAGATAAACACGTAGGATGTATGTATGTTATTCTATTCGCATAACGATTTGATCCAGATTCGAGCATAGAATTTCGAGATAGTATATCGATCCGAGTAGGGATTTTTCACTCGATTTTCGACGGCGAACCTTGGATATGGATTTTTGACTAATTCTGGAAATTCTCTATCGTAGTAGAGCTATGCAAGGAGAATGACGATTTCTGATCAAGAAACCAGATCTGAGTTCGCACTAGGAAGTCGGATGGACGATACTAGTTCGGAAGTGAAATTGTATGATCGAGTGAGCGATCAAATTTGATATTGCGTACGGATGGTATATGTACATCGTACGTGCTTAAATGAAATAGATATTGAAATTTTGAAAGAAATGAAAATGATTTTTGAAATATATTTTGAGAAATATATATGAATAAAGGTGTAATTTGGATATCTTTTGAAATTCACTTTATGAAAAGTAAGTGATACGGTAAGTGACTTTATAAAAGAAAATCAAAATTGAATGTTGATTGGCGTAGTAAAGTCATATTTATATTTGTGATATATAATAAGTTTCCCCTATATTGAATCTAGAACCAGAAGAAAGGGTTTTTGAAAATATTTGAAGTTTAAAAGGGGAATCTATATAAGTGATCCAAAGATTATTTTCAAGTTGGAAAGGATAAGTTATATATATATATATGATTTTATGAGAATGATTTTGGAAAAGGTTTTGGAACCTTTGGATTTTGGAAAGGCTTTTGATTTTTGAAAAAAAATCAATTTTGAGAATTTGGAAAGCCAAGTTTGGAACTATCGATGTGGGATATCGATTTTGTGTAAAGGAGATTTTGATGTAAATCATAAAGGGTGACTTGGAAGATACTATAAGTGTATAGTATAAAATGTTTTGAGATTGGCTCTAGGGATAAAGACGCTCCCATTGAAATGAACTTCATAGGAGATCCACATGGTGGTTCTGCCTTGAGCCCTAAGGGGGAGGCTTTAAATTGAATCCTGGGAGGAAGTCTAGACAAACTGAAGTTCATGAGGATTTTGTGTTGTTGGTAGTGAAAGTCGAGGGCGCCGATGCCTACAGAGACATTTGGGTTATGTTGTGACAACAGTGTAGCTCGATGCCACAGCAATCTACTACGGACCATAGCGGAGGTCGTGTGTGCTGTAAGAGCCAACGGTCTACGTTTGATTTTTCCATGATGGCGAAGTAACATTGGTAGACTGCGATCTATGAAGACATAGCGAAAGTCGAGAGGCCATGAGAGCCTAAGGCTACATTGAGACTCGATTGATGTAGTCTACGACCTATGTAGGAGTGGTGAAGTTGCATTTGGAAGTGAAATTCGAGGGCGCTGATGCCTATAGTTACATGGATTTTTACCGTGATGACAACGTAACCCTGGATGTAGTTGCGATCTATGGCAGGTTCCATGGCGTAATCGAGGGGCGCGGAGTGCCTACAGTTATCTATGGATTTTGCCGGGATGGCAACGTAACCATCGGGTTAACTGTGACCATGGTGGGGGTGATGACTTTCAGAGCATTCTCACCAAAGATGTTTCCTCTATTTTCAAAAATGTTTTCTATATTTTTACCAAAATATTTTTCAAGTATTTTCACTGGGAGTTGAAAATGGGTTTGCCAAGTACTTACAGATTTTCAGCCCTACGTCTGATCAACGTATGACCGAATTTCTGTGAGAACAAGGAGGGACCTGTTCAGACATCAAGATAAAAAAGTATTTTTTACAAAGCTATTTTGGTAATATTATATAGATTTTAAAGTATTTTAAAATGTTGAATAAAAAGAGTTTATAGTTAAAAATGCTCAAAGAATAATTTAACTGGTAATAAGCTGTTGTAATTAAAATTCTGGCTTCGTTCCTTTTCAAGGATGAAAAGATTCAAAGGGGGGGGGGGAATGTGATAACCCGTATTTTGGACATATGATAATTGGATAATTAACTGGTTTATTCAATTGAACAGATAAAAATTCTGATAATAAAAGATATCTAGATATGTAAATGAGTTTGAAAATATAATAAAAGTTGAATTATAAATATCTAGATAAATATTTAATTGATAACCTCCTAATATAATCATTGAAGATTGACAATATTAGTTTAATAATCTTCTTTTATAATTATTTAATTAGACAAAATTTATCTTTTCAAAATTAATAAAAAAGATTTTCTAATCATGATATATAATATATAGGTATATATATTGAATTGGAAGTTATGTTTCTAATAATTTTCAAGAGGTATTTAAAGTTGAGTTCTATATTTTTAACACTTAGAATAGTATCTATATTTATTTATTATTAAAATATAATAGCTTTAAGATTTAAAATAGGATTAAATAAAAGAGTTTATTTCACTTTCTTTTTAAACTGTTGAACTAATTATGATTTGTATAAAAAGATATCAACATAGATTAATAAAAATAAATATTTAGTAGTTCAAAATATGATAGCCTAAAATAAGATTTAACAAGGGTTTAAATACACTTTCTTTTATATTTGAAATTTATGCACTTTGTATATATATATATATAAAGATAATACATATTAATATAAATACATATAAAATATAAGAGATATTTAAGATAAGTTTTAAACATTTGTAAATATTTCATTCTTGCATATTAACATTTGTAAGAAAATAATCACATATATTGACAAATATTAGCTTAGTATTACAAGTGGCAAACTTAAAATTTTCTTTTAGAATTTAATTAATGAATATAGAGAAACCTGGCTTTGAGATTTTGAGTTCAAGCATCTTCTTTCATTTTCAAAACATAAGAAAAACAAAACCTGTAAACATAAAAGCAGAGAAAAGAATCAAAATTAAATCCAAATTCTACAACATCTTCAACCTGAGCAAACAACCTGATCAAGCAAGATTAATTCAAAGAATCAACTCAACAAGATCAGATCCAGATCAAACTCAAGAGTCAAATTCAGATCAACATCAAACATTTCCAAATAAAAAAAAACTGTCCTCTGTTCCAGGATATAAGGTGAGTAAACTTTTATCTTAAAACTTAATCTGCCTATATTTGTGATTGCATGAGATAATCCTTGAAATTGTGATGAGCAGTATGTTTTGCATGTTTGTTTAGAGATGATTGCATGTATATATGTATGTGAATATGGATCTTCATGTCTTTGTGTATAGATATATCTCTGTTCTTAGTTTACAGACACAAAAACTAAATCAAAGAATCAATATCTCTTCATATGAATCAAATTAGACTAGGATGTTCAATGGAATTATGTTCGAATTAACTAGCAATATTTTAAAAAATAATTAAGTGAGGAACTAGTTAGTATTTCACTGGAAAATTTGGAAATTACAGTAAGAACATGTATATGTCGAAAATCGATGTTCGAAATTAGACTAGGAGGAGTAGGGTTTTAGGAGCTCGCTTAGTTGATGTCGAGGTCGAGGTCGAGACATTTGTATCGTCATGGATGATCTGGAGGCTATTGGTGGTTGGGGAAAATAAGAAGGTGAGCAAGGCGAAGGACTGGACGGAGTTGTGAGTTCTCCAGTGGTCGGAAGGGGGCGGAGCAAAGAATTTTGGTGACTAGTTTTTTTTCTAGTAATGACCAACACTATCATTTTTGATTTCAGGGTGGTTCGTGGGGATCTAGGTAGCTGGGTGGATCGGGGAAATCAACGACAATTTCGGAATGTCGTTGGAGTCGTCGAAGTGGCACCGATGCCGTGTGTACGTGCATGGTGGTGGCTGTGTGTCAGTTTTGTTTTCGAGTGGAGAATATGGAGTATGCTTGGGACGAAACTCTGAAATATTGTGTTTGGTCTCGGGGTTTGTTTCGGGTGAACGTGAGTATTAATGCTTTCAACAGTTTAAAATTTAAAACAATGATTTTTAATATATATATATATATATATATATATATATATATATAAGAAAGGGAGATGGTGGCTCGGGTTTGGTAGTGGAGGTACATGGGTTTTACTCGGGTAAGATATCGAAGATTGAGTTAAAGATATGTAACTTATTTTTAACTTAGATTTAGTTAAATCTTAAGTCTATTTAGAACTTAATTAATAATGTAATTAAGTAATAATTAAAGAGGATGAAGTGTTTTATCATTAAACTTAAGGACTTTTGTAAATTTACAAGTTAATGATAATTAATTCCAAGTTTATTAAATTCTGATGATGATTGAGAAAGTGATTAAGATAAATGAATTATCTTAAAATTAATCAAGGTTTGGGTGATTAAGATTTATTAATTGATTGATTAATTATTAACTAAAGATTAATTAATTAAGGAAAGCCAACCAAGGTTAATTAATTAAGGATAATTAAATTTAGGTGAATAATTAAAGGATAATTAATTAAGGCTAACTAGTCAATGAAATTAATTAAGGTTAATTAATCAATGTAATTAATTTAAGGAATGGTTTATAATTAATTAAAGTCAATTAAGCAGGATTAAAGAAAATTAATTTAATTTATATTAGGTGGTTAAATTAAATTAATTGAGAATTGTTTGACTATTATTTTGCCTATGGATGATAAACTTAAATTGAATGCCTTGGTTTGACTGACTATCTCGGATATATGATTTGGGATGTAGTGTGATGTGATATGATGGGTTGAACAATAATATTGTGGGTTATCTATCGATAATGGATTGTTGTATGAATATGATACCCTGTATTTATAATTGATTTGTATCCACTTAAAAAACTTGGATTAAGGATAACATAGGATTTGAGGAGACCGGAGTCGGGTATCAGCAATACCCAAAACCACTTCGTTTTGTAATCTACAATAATTCTTTGTAGATTTGATATGTGAAATCAATAGGCTGGAATAGAATAATTTAAGCAACTAGACCATTTAAACTAAGTTTGGTACTTAGATATTGATTTTTGAAATAAGTGTTGACTGTACAAGTTGTGAACTTGTAGAGAAGTACGAGCTACCCCGGTTTTAAATAAGTTTATACATTAATATTTCATGTTAGATGGGTTTACTCACGCTGGTTTCCAGCCTGACCCGGGTGTTACTTTGTTGTAATGCTCGGTTCAGACCCAGTATTACAAATTTTCAGGTTAGGACGTTCTGGAGCGAGCTGGATGGCAGAAACATATGGAGTATTCCGCTATGTATTTGAGTTTGATTTTATAGTAGTCTGGGACAGATTGATATAGCTGTCCAGTTTATGTACAAATGTTTGTACTCTGATGTATTGTTAAATTGACAATTACAGCTTTTTTTGAATAAATGCTATTATTTGATATTATATTTAATCCGCTGCGGAATGTGAGATTCTGTGTTTTGTTTCCTATTCTTCTTTAACCTCTTTTCATCTTTTTCTCTAACAATCTGAAATTTCCGACATTTGATTTCTTAGCACTTTTACAGTGAACTATTAGTGTCGAATTATCAAGGTCGAAAATTTTGGGTCGTTACTTTAAAAGTTAAAAGTCCGACGGAAAAAGAACATAAATGCATTGACAACACAATACCCAAATCTAAAATCTTCTCTGGGTTCAACTTTCGGACATGAAACAAGTGGACAAACGACCATTTATTGAACTAAAAATTGGTTGTAAAAATTACAAAACTTTGGCATTTAAATAAAAAAAGAATCGACGAATTCCAACTGGAAATGAAAAAGTTACGTTGCCTCAAAAATTGACCCAGGCCATGTTTGCAATGGTTCAAAAACAAAAATATGCCAAGGCCTGAAAACCATCTTGGGTCCAGCTTACAAGTCCGAAACAGAGGACTAAACCTCCTCATATTGATCTGAAAATTATTATGCACATAGTAGAATACTTCATCTTTCAAACAAAAAAGAATCAACGAATTCCGACTAAAAATGAAAAAGTTACACTATCTCAAGCATGTACTTAGGCCATATTTGCAACAGTTCAAAAACAAGAAATGTACAGGCCTGAAAACCATCTCGGGTTCAAAATACGGGCATGAAACCGGGGACCAAATTACCTCGGATTGAGCTGAAAATTGGTACTCACATACTAGAAACTTAAGCTTTCAAACAAAAGAAGAATAGATAAATTCCAGTAAGAAATGAAAGAGTTATGTTGTCTCAAATATGGACTCAGACCATGTTTACATCAACTCGGAAAACAAAATTTCTACAGCCAAAAATCTGTGTTTAAGTTGATTTTCTATCACTGTTTTAAACATCCAGATGACAATATTTTTCCACCCAAATTTTCAAAGATGAAGTTCAACATGCAAGCTACAAAATGCAAGAAATCCAGCAACATTTCATTACCGGAATCATTAGATATTAGCATGCAAATTACCAACCAGAGTAGGTTTTGACACAAACAAAATTGAAAGTAAAAACAAATTACAAAGCAAATTTTTGGAGATTTTGAGCTTGAATCAGATAGTTTTTGTGAGTTTTGTAACTCACCTTGCTGATTTGAATGCAAATACCCGTATCTAGATGTAAGACATAAGCACGGCTTGAGATTACAAGCCTTAAGAACCTGTAGAAAGCAAACAAAGGACATGCAAACTATACACAGTAAATTTTTTAGAAAGATATTTACTGTAAAAGAGATTTATCATGAAATTTTATGATTTGGAGTTGTTTACCTTGGATTTATCTTTATCTTGCAAAAAGACTTGAAATTTGTTGAATTTAATTGAAGATTGAGTTTGAATTTTGTAATTTGAGAAACTATGGTTACTGGCTTGTTTTCTTTCAAGTAGAAGAAAAGGGAGATAAAAAAGAAAAAGAATGTACAACTCCTCTTTTCTCATATCAGGTAAGTAATAATGGGTCTTGGATCCATTAGTAGAAAGAAATAAAATGGCCTATTGGTTAAATAATCTACGCTTACTTAAAAATGTATACATGTTTACACTATGTAAATAAACAAATGTCGTTTTCTTTCAAATTTTCATACAACAAAGTATGTAAATTTACATACTTATGAAATAACAAATTTTATACTATAGAAAAAGACTAATTTTAATTTTTAAACATTTTTATTATTAAAATCCATTATTTTACAAAAATACACAAATTTCACAAATAAATGCACAAAACCTTATTTTTAACTTCTAAAATTCCACAACAATATTTTTCTTGCTCAGAAAAATATAACTAACCATTCTAAACTCAATTTTATAATTAAAAATCATTTTAAGTTAAATTCCACTTTTTTAATTAAACGCCTTTCAAAATCAACTACTTTCTTTAAAAAATTATTAAAAGAAGTAAGTGGGCAATAATTAATATAATTATTGCATTTTCTTTAAAATAAAATCATTTTCAATATTTAAAGCCCATATTCCATTTATTATCACTCCTAACAAAATAAAATATAGCTTGGAATTTCATTTTCTCATTTTAAATTCCAAAATTCATTGTTTATTCCAAATAAACAATTTAATTTCTTCAATTTTAATTTAAATCATAATATTAAATTGTAATTATCATTATAATTCAATATTGACAGGTAATTTCCAAACCAGGGTTGTTACGCTAGGGTCAAGTGATACGAATATTTATCTTTTCAATCCACAATTACAATTTTACGGTTATATAACATTTCAAACCGCAGTCCCGAATTAATTAAAATCCATAAAACTGCCCGCGTCTATTATTTCAAGCCATAACGATTTTTCACTAATCTATAGATCGTTCGGGTATGTACTATTTCAACCCATAGGGAACTTGTAGTATTATAATAATATAAAATACAATATACATTCATCCAATATCAACAATCAAACGTCCATCACAATCATCATCCAAATCAATCAATAAACATCAATAGATAACTGATAATCAATAACATGTATTAAATTAACAATTTAAATTCAATATTAAATTAAATGATGATTAAATGCAATATAAGTCAAATTTAACCAGAATGAAAATTTTAACATACCTAACAGTAATAAATAAATTTATTATCACATCATAAATTTAATTTAACTACACAAGACAATCTAGTAGCTGTGAGTGGGTCAAAACACTCACATTTGATTCTAAATCAAATCCAATTTAAACTCAAAATTCAAACAGTCTCAAAATTCGTCCAAACCAGCGTCAAAATGTTCGTAATTTTGATACGATCTATGGAAACAAACAGTGCATGAAGTAGACCTCGTACGTAAAAGTTATTTAGGTTAGAACGGTTGACAATTGAATTTTTAAAATTAAAATAAATTAAAAAATACAACGAATCATACATTACCATATGCGCCGCCTGAAACAATAAAACCCTAACCTGCCTTATCCTTACGCATGCAAAACAAATGCAACTGCCACTCTTTAGTTCCGATCGCCGACCACCATAAACCATGCCACCGCGATCCCATGCTTGCCCCGCCTCCCTAGCCCATGCCTCCTCCAACCAAGGTGGCGTGATCGCCCCTAACGCCTAAAATAGCTCAATCATTGCCGTCGATAATATCACCAATTCTGGCGAATCTGATCCCCCATCAACCAAAGCCACTATGTCGATGCACTTAGTAAGACGCTTTCCTCCCGCTGCCACTCCCCGATCGAAACCTCGTCGCAAATCCACCGTCCAAAACCCGTAACCACATATGAACGGCCGGGGATAAATGCCAATTTTGGTCGAACCATGTTCCAAATCGGAAAATGAATGAAAGATTTGACTTGCGGTCATTGAAAGCTTCAAATCGATATGTAATTTGATAGGTTCGAGGAATTTGAATTTTTGATTTGGTTTTGAAATTAAATTGAGGTCTTGTGATATATTTGTTTACTACCTTGGAAAGAGGAAATGAGATGGAAATGTACGTACAGTAAAAATGGAAGAAGAAATAGTTAGGGTTTATAATAGGCTATTTATAGGCAGATCAGAAATAGAAATGAATGGACTAGATTGATTTGGAAGTTGAACGATAAACGACCCAAAAAGCCCGTACCGTTCCCGAAATGAAAATGGGTCATTCCATATATCAAAATAGATGTTTTTGATATTTTTAAACTCAATGGAATAGGTTTTGAGTTCTTATTCCATCGTATGAAGAAGTTAGTTTAAAATTAGCCTATTTCAAATTGATTTCAATTAAATTTAATTAAATTGATTTCTACGCGTTTCGAGTCCGTACGATCAAACGAAAAGTCTGATCGCTACGAAACTTGAAACCTTACAATAATTAACTGTTACGGATCCGATGAAATTAGTTTCGCCGAAATCTGAGATGGTGGCCAAACTGGCTATTTTTACATTAATTAAATAAATAAATATTAAATTAATTAATCACTCTTTTAATTTCAAATTTAATAACTAACACTTTTCCTCATTTTTGATTACTTAGACACTTAAAATAATTTAAAACAAGTTTACATATAATTTCATGTAAAATATTTCACTAATCACAGTGTTCAATTTCAACTGCAATTAAATTGAATTAATTGAAATTTAATTCCAATAAATTGATTAAATTTGGTTTCAGTCTTTTTATTTAGTCACTAATTATTCTATACACATAGCTAATATTGTTTTATATTTCATTACATTAATATTCTCCAATTTCCATCTTTTATTTGTATTAACTACCATATTTCGATTATATTGAATTTCGTCAATTTTACACATTAATTATAATTTAAAACCCCACAACTTCATTTATCTTGGTTTTTAATTTTATTATTAAATCAATTTATTGTCTTATGAGTGTAATTGGCATTTTTGTACATTTTATTACATTTCCAATTGCAGTTATTGTACCAACTCACATAAATGTTACAAATGTTTACATTTGTTTGTAATTAATTAATTAAATTAATAACAAATAACAATTGCCGCCATTCCTATATTTAATAACATTGCAAGTTTATTATTTACAAACAAATGTAATAATAACTCACATTACACAAATTTTATCCAATTCAATCCATTACACATTATTTCATTAATTAATCAACATTTACATTATTAATTACTCTTTAAATCCAATGATCAATTTATACACACATTATTTCAATTAATTGCAATCTATACCAATTATAACTCCTTAGTCCTTTTAATTAATTGGAATTACATTTAGAGCAACTATCAATTACCTTAAATTAATACTTTTTCATTTTATTCCAGTTATATTATTATTAAATAACAAATTTTTATTTCTTCCGACAAATTTTAATTATCAAAAATTACGGGTCGTTACACTCTCCCCCACTCAAAACTTTCACCTCCAAAAAGGAAAAAGAAAGGAAAAGAAGTCAATATATCTTATTTAAAATATTAAATTTATAAACAATTAATTTACATAATTAAATAATTTAAATAAAATATATCAATCCAGAACAATTAAACACACACTTTACATTCAAGTTAATAAAATTTGGAAAACATTTCACAAAAGTTTTCTAAGTCCAAAATTCACGGAAAATTTCGGCAGAGTCTCCTTTATACGGAGAGGTCTGGGAGAAATAGTAATATCAACAATAACAATGTATATCATATTTCAAATAATATATCCCAAATCACCGGAAAATAATATAATATCGCTATAACACCGTAATCTGAAAACGTATCCATTTGTTGGGCAAATAAACTTAATTTATGAAACCAAAAGCAGTAGCTATTGCTTCCATAAACATGTATTTCACTTATATAATCCAAAGAAGTTAATAATTATATAAAAGAGAAATAATTAAGTTGTTTCAACAAATAAAAAAAGCATCACGACATAATAATAATCATTTATCGACAAACAATACAAACATCATTTCAACCAAGAAATCAATCATCCATCCATAGCAACCAAAACAAATGGTTTGCTCAGGTTCAGAACTTCTAATCATATAAAATGATAAATAAACTATGAAGTAAATTATACACTTACCATTCATAGATAAAACTTTGTAGGTTATTTATACAACTCTATACAAAATAGAAGTATCCTTTCCAACCAATCCAAAAGCCAAGCAAACAAAGAATTCGACACATTTTTAAGTTTACTCTACTTATCCTTTTCACATCATTTATTGTTCATTCATCATTTTTTTTCATACAATGATTTTCTTTAATTCACGTTCACTACTTACAAAATTTTAATTTTCCATTTACTCATATAAGCCTTATTTCATTAATTTGCATTCTTTACTTACATAAGTTATATCATTTCAATTATTTGGATCATAAATGAATTCATTATTGAAGCATTGTATACATTTTATTTCAGTTTACTTCACATTTACAATTTAGTTTGATTTTCTCCTTTTTTTCATTTCACATCATTTACTGTTCTTCTTTTCTCATTCATATATTGTTTATTCTCATAAATTTACATTCGTTATTACTTAAAAAGTCCATTTCTCCTTTATTCATACAATGCCATTTTCTTTCATCTTCTTACTTTACATTCACTACTTAAATAAGTTATTTTTATCTCAATTATTGGATTGTACATTATTAGATAAGTTTCTTTCAATTTAATTCACCATTTATAGATTGTTGCTTTTTCACATTCATTCTTCCATATAAAGTATTATTGAATATTAACTCCATTTCTAAATCATTTCCAATATTCTCTTATGTCATAATCATTCAATCCATATAGTATTCATTTTAAGTATAAACGGCTTTAATATTAATTCAAGTTTATAAGTATTTACTTACATTATTCCTCTTTACCATTCAATCTGATTATAAATATCTTAAGTGTTAACTTAGGCTAATAACATTTTTCTTACATTATTCACTTTTATTACATTTAAGTAGTAGCATTTCAAACTGTTAACTTCAGTTTATAACAATTTATAATATTAGAATTCTTATTTATAAAAGTAATTTCATTAAAAACCTTCATACAAGTTTTACTTGTATAATATTCCATTACTTAGTCTTTTAAACATTTCAACTTTTAATACTTTGGTAAGTTATGTGTGTGTCTGTGTGTCTGTGTGTCATTTAGAATGCAATTGATTATTACCCAAGTTTCTCTTATATATTTAGTTAACAAATGTTCAATAGTTACCCTTTCTTATTTTCATTTTTGAAGTTTCCAATTATTAATATAGTCAAGATTCCATTCATTATCATAATTTCAATTTCTAATTTACAGAAACTTAAGTAATAAACAACCGAGTCCATTTCGACCCTTTTAAACCAATATATATATATATATATATATATAATCATATCTTTTATACATATCAAATCATATTTGGAAATTAAAATTAATATTTGTTTATCAAAACAATTGTGCAGTAAAATTACTACAATGGTCTTCCCACTTTGAAACTCTAAAATGAACGTCGATGATGCATGCACTCATCATCGAAATTATTTTCCAGCGACAGAGTGGTGAGCACATAACTTATTTCCTTCCAAAATTCTTTTAAACATTTCTTTCAAATCATCTTGAAATATTTATATCAAAAACTACTTCTAAATAATGTTATTATTGTATTCCAAAATCATTCGAAAGAAATTCTCAAAAATCCTAGAACTTAAAGTTTTAAATTTCCAATTATATTTTCTTTATTTGCACTCTTATTTTACAATCAACATTTATAAAAAATCTCTACCTAATAAACAACATATTACATCCAACTATATCATTTATAAATTTTATTGTTTTATATACAAAATATATAATAGGCAAAATTATTTCATTTACCGATAGTTCAAAACAAATATTGTGTCGGTCTGCTCTATTAAGTGTTTAGAAATTCCTTTCGATGTTATAGCGCCCTATGAACTAACCAAGATTTATAAATACAAAACAAAGCAAATTAACACAATATAAAAACCTTTTATAACACTAACAATTACGCTGTCTCACATGTATACACTCAGGGACTCATTCGAGGGTGTCACTACCTAATTTAATGTCAGTTGGACCCTATAAAGCTAAGGTTATCACTAAACCAAAGCTTTGATACCAAATGTAACGATCTTTCTTTTTGGACATTTTAAGCAGATACACATGCCGGACTCAAACCATTCAAAAGGGCAGATTTTTAGGGGTAAATAAGAAAAAGAGAAAGAAATAAACCAAATACAGAATCTTGCAGCGGAATGATAAAATATAATAATCAAATAACTGTTCATGAAGCGGTTTTAAAAATACGGTTAATTATTCTTTTATAACACGAAATCAGAGCTTCATATAACAGGAATAAATTAATAAATGCAACGGAACAACATGATGCAGTGGAATATATATAATAAGTAATAATAGTACAAAATCTTCGTCTTCATCCTCTAGAAAAAAGTCTTCGATATACTGAAAAGTTCAGATTAACTCGAGCGAACTGAAAAAAACAAAACACTCCGAGTCGGAACTAAAAGGTCTTAAGTAAGTTAAATCAACAGTAAACAAATATGAGTGTAATGGCGTCGGAGATGTTTATGGGGTTTGACATCTCCTATCCAGTGTCAACGCGAGTGCCATAACTTAAGAGATGTTCAAGATTTCCATCTACTAAGGATCCATTAAACTATCTACTATGTAGTAAAATACGCTATTATAATTGTTTGTGTCAAAATTGGGCACAACACTCTTCGGGAGTCGTTGAAGAGATAATAGTCAAGAATGCAAGTTCAAAACAGATATTATCTAACAAAAACTCCAATCAACAGTAAAGTAAATGCGTAGACAAGCGATTTATAGTGGTTCGGCGTGTTGCCTACGTCCACTGTGAAGTTTTTTGATGTTTTATTGATTCTCTTTCAATGATTACAAGTTGTTACAGCGATCCATAGCAAGTTACAACTGGAAATTCGAAATCAATAGTGAACTTGTGATGGAGATGATGGAGATCTTGATCCGGCAGAATCTCGGCGTCTCAGAGTCAGCAGATCCCTTTTTCGTTGGCCCTGGGGCTCTATTTATAGGTGTAGGCTGCTGGTATCTCGCTGAAAACTCGGGAGACCACTTCTGGCACGTGAGGGGGCCCACACGTACGGTCTCGGGAAGTTTGGGCCCACTTTGGCATCGGTTCGAACTCCATTCGAACCGATCAAGACTTCATCCAATCAAGGTGAAATTTGGCGTGGACATTCTTCAACATGTATGCAAGCATCTGTGAAAATTTCATTGCATTTGGATCAGTAGGTTAGGAGATATGTTGGGTTCGAAATGGACTTCACGGCAAGGCTGTTTTGTTCGAACCCCTGTTACTCGAAACGATGGATTCGAAACCAGTGTGGCATGCGACCTCGTGGTGACGTGGAGCGCGAGTTTCGAATCGATCCGGACTTCTCTCCGTGTTGACCGCTTCGACTCCGTGTATCTCGGTGATTTCGAACCGATGGAAGACACGTGGGTTGACCCAGTGGGTTCGAATAAGGCAGCACAGGATGGGTTCGAACAAGGCATCAGGGATGGGTTCGAAGACGACTCTGTGATGGGTTCGAAGATGGCACTGTGATGGGTTCGAACATGATTCCAGGGATGGGTTCGAACGAAGCATATCGATGGGTTCGAAGCAACGTCATGATGGTTTCGAACGCGTGGGTTCGAAAGAAGTTTGGATGGGTTCGAAGGAAGAGGTGTTTGGTTGGGTTCGAACGAAGCCTCTGTGATGGTTTCGAACCCTGTATGATGGACTCCAAAATTTGAAATTTTTCAAGCATAACTCCGACGAGCTTCATTCCCGCATATCTGGACTTGAATATTGAACTGCATATTTGATTGCCTTTTGAAGCTCGTCGATGGAACTATAACAACTTCCATTCGAACCGACTTCCATCATATAAACGATTTAGTGATGACGGTCAGTGTTGACGGTCATTATAGCCGAACTTCGTAGCTTTGTCGTTTGAATGTTCACTTTAACTCTGCAACATTTATTCAAGCAATGCATGGCACGGTACCACACACATTCATACACTTTACACTGGGGAACACACGGGTTCTTTGTCGTCTAACGATGGTTTCTCATGAGTTAGTTAGTTATGGAATCTTCAAGTTCACAGCAGCAGGAGATTCAAGGTACAGCCCCTCCGAGGCTAGAAGTTCCGGATATAGATCCTGAGATCATTGGTCCGGCTCCGGACGAACTTCCTGACGCGTCGTTCATTGCCAATCCATCAGATTCCGTTCCATCGAATATCTCTGAAGACATGTTGGGAAGAATTTGTTTGAGACACGGCTTGTCATTGGACGATGTGTTACTGCCGGGGCTGAATGATAGACCACATAACCCGCCAGAAGGGTATACAGCATTTAATCGCCATGCGTGTGCGGCCGGGACACTTCCCCCGTTCAACGAGTATATAAGAGAAGTATTGTCGTTTTTGAGGATCGCCCCATCTCAGTTGCATCCGAACGGATATGCGTCGATCAATAGCTTGTTCATTGCATTTATGGAATGTCTCCATCGACCGCCGCTTCCAATCGAAATTAGATACTTGTTCAACTTCAAAACTCGTGGTGATTATCCTTCTTTCACATTTCTGGAGGCGGTGAGAAATTGTCAAGTGGTCACCGGATCCTGGACAAGGCTGAGTTACTATAGGACAGAATGGTTTTATGTCAGATGTCCTCCAGGATTTGCTCGACGATGGTTATTCAGACGTGAGTATAACCGAGTTTTTAAATAGTTACTACGACAGTTGCTGCCGAAGTGGAACTTATATTAATTTTTTCTTTTTACAGCAACGATCCCGAGACCCGAAGGTGAAGAGTTTAAGGAGATGGTGCGAATACTTCGAGAAGTCCCGAGCGAAGATAGGGACATCGAGTTGCTTTTGACCGATAGGAATCTCCGGACCTTTGGGCTGATTGAACGAGGACAGAGTATAAGATTTGAGGTGGCACAAAGGATCGTTCCTAAGAAACGAGTCAAACATAAGAAGCCCGAAGTTGTCATAGCCGAGGAGGCTGACTCTGAAAGAACTCATACGGACGACGAGCCGCTGATCGAGCCTACGGATGTAGCTTCGGATGTCGCGGAGCAGAGAAAAGGCAAGGCTGCCATGGTTAAGTCAACTAAGCGGGGGAGACGGAAATCGGTTGTCATTGCCCGGCCCTCTTCTGGAGTTAGAATCTCTGAGATGTCTCCTCCGCGTACTGAAAGTCTCTACGAAGGGCTTGCCGACCTTCCAATCCCGGAAGATGTGTCTTTTCAACATGATGCCGGGTTGGAGGAGTTCCATCGTAATCTAGAATTGAGCGAGCCTCTTATTACTAGCGAGGTCGACATTTCTGGTTGGTCGGGGGGAATGCATGTTCATACACATTTCACGACACTGCATAAACTTTGACTGTAAATTATCTGTTTCGAAGGGTGATTGATTCGATTTTATTTTGCTTTGCAGATACTATGTCAAAGCGGGGTTCAATGCTTGGGAGTCTTCGACATGCTCGCAAGTCTTCTTATTATGATTCGCGCAGGCGAGAGGGAGATAGAGATTATGTTCAGGGACGCCCTGGATACTATGACCAAGGACGTTCCGGATATTCTAGTCATGAGAGATACGATTCGGACAAGGGCCATAGGCGTCGATCGCGATCGCGTACCCCTCCTCCTTCCAGAGGTCCCGTACAACATCCCGTTCATGTTCCTCGTGACTCTTCTCGACATGCGCCAGTTTCTCAAGCTTCTAGATCTGAGGTGACGGCACCGATGGCTGCGGAGGAACCTCCTACTGAAATCATGGGGGAAGGAGCAATCAGGCTCGCGCAATTGAAAAGGGAGTTCCCGAATATATGCTTCGACAACTACGTATTCCCCCCGAACTTGAAAAGAATCCCACAGGAGGCCGAGCAGTGGGCGCTTGATTATGTGCACGATTTCTACGCACAGTACAAAGTGTGGTATAGAGCGGCCGAAAAAGCATCGGCCTTGGCCTTCGAAAGAGCAGCCACCATTGAAAAATTGCAAGCCGAGTTAGCACAAAAAGATCGCATCATACAAGTGCTAAATACTGAGGCTGAATCATCCCGTAAATCTGAAATAGAGGCCACTAAAAAGCTGATGAAGCCCAGGCAATCATGGATAGGATGAAACGCGAACACTACGCCACGGTTGAGGACATGGGTCATCGAAACACATTGGTTACTGCAGAGAGGGACGCTGCCCTGAAGGAGTTGAATGAGCTTAAGTCAAAATTTGCTGAAATTGCCAAGGAAAGGGATGATGCGAATAGCGCAGCTCAGGAGGCGTGCGAACAAGCTGTGATTCTTCGCACCGAAAGGGATGCTGCGGTGGCGAAAGTTCAAGCGGTCGAGATAGAGGTGGAGGAGAAAGTTCAACGAGCAGAGGCCAGGCTAGAGGCCGATATCGAAGATCTGCTTATAACTTATAACGCCAACGTGTTAAAACACCGAAATTTAGCCTGGCTTCAAGATTATCCCGTTCACCTTCGCAGCGCTTGGGAGCGATTGGTCGAGGAAGAGGGGGAAGCGCATCCGGGCGAATCGGTTGACCGATTCGAGCTTGAGAACCGGCTATTGACTGAGGATGAAAAGAAGGTCCTTCACGATGCTATCATTGCTCATGAGAAGGAGATGGTGGGTGGTCGTTCCCTGGAAGTTGGAGAGGGATCGGGTGTTGAGCACCGTTCGGATGTCACTGAAGTCACCACATCGCCTTTGTCAGTGCCTGCGTCGGCGGTCAGCTTGCCACCTGTTCCTGCTTACGACCCGGAGCGGCCGCACTTATCTCCTATCCATGAGCACACTTCCGAGGTCGTTCAACCGTCTGTGAGTCAAACTGGAGAAGGTATTTCGAAATTATCTCAAGTGTTTCCTAAATAAAGAGTTTGTTTTGAAGAAGTTACTGATAACTTATCGTTTTTTGCCTAGTGACGGAGGTTGCGCCGACAGTCACGGCTCAAGAATCAAGCCAAAAGGTTAAGGCCATCGCCACCGAGACCACTGCTGTAGCTGCGATATCGACCGAGGCGGCACAGGGGAGTGGGTTATCTCTCGAGGAACAGATGGTGAGCGAGCTGCTCGGTGAGCCGGGCGGTTTCTCCACGGACTTACCGTTTATCATCGTCAGTGATCCCCCGCCGACCTCAAGCTCTTCGATGCAAGTTGCGGATGCCCCCAGCCAAGCCCAAGCGACTCGAGAAGAGGAAATTTTGGCTGAAATCAGCGCTGAAATAGAAGCTGCGGGGCACAGTGGTAGCGCCGGTGGCAGCGCGACGGCGCATAGCTCAACACCTGCCAGGATAGTACCATCGGGTGGCACTATCTCAATTTCCGTCACAGATCCAGTCCCCCCTACTCCTCCGGCGGGAAGCCTCCCTGTAGATTCGAGCTCTGAGGGGGACATCGATATCATGCCCCCGGCCGAAGAGTCACCGCCGAAGAGGAGGCACTCAAAAAGAATTTCTGTCGCTAGTGATTCTGATAACGATGAACCACTAATAAGGAAGACGAAGAAGAGGAAGAAGTAGATCGGCTTTACAAGTAGATGTTTTGGTGGATAAGTACTTGTTTTTTATTTTTGTAAGCCGTGTATAGATGCAGGTTCGGCTCCTGCTAGTAGGGATTGTTTTTGGGAAAACTTTTTCATATGTAAGCCCTCATTTTTGGTTAGTTGAAATAAACTTTAGTTTCTTTGTTTCAACTCTTGTTTTATTTGTGCTTAAGTACTTGCAATGCCTTGTTTTCGGTCCGGTGTACTTGTGGTGTTTTTACCGTTTAAGTAGAGCTCGTTTCATTTGCCACGCTTGAGAACCTTGGTCACAAGTTGCGATTGATGAATGAGTTGAACTTCGGACGTTGTATCACTTCGGTGAGTGATTGACACTTAACTTTCGTGCCCCCCAGTCTTGGGGAACAACACTTATATTTTTGGCAGTCGATTGCACTTGTTGCGAATCTTAAGTACACGTCCGCCTTCCGAGGACTTAGAGTAATTTGAGATCGATAACCTGGTATGCATTCCAGGAGTTCAAGTGTTATTGATACTTGTAACATGGCTCACGCTCCGGGAACTTGGGGATGGTGTTCACATTCCAACTTGCACTCCACTAACTCGGAGTTAGTATTAACGCTTTAGTTCGCACTATGGGAACTTTGACTTGGTGTTGGTGCTCCAACTCACACGCCGGGAGCTTGGATAAAACATGTAAGTTTGGGTTCGTACTTCAGGAACGAGTTGTTAAATGTTTATACTCCAATTCACGCAGTGGGAAGTTGGAGTCCGTTCGCACTCCGGGAGCGAATTGTGAAATGTTTATACTCCAATTCACGCAGTGGGAAGTTGGAGTCCGTTCGCACTCCGGGAACGAATTGTTAAATGTTTATACTCCAATTCACGCAGTGGGAAGTTGGAGTCCGTTCGCACTCCGGGAACGAATTGTTAAATGGACTGTCGTGTGTTGGTTCGGTTCAGCCTTCGCTGTGTTGACTTGCCCCCGAGCTGGGGTTTCACTTAGTGAGTGGCCGGTTGTAACGCAGTCACTCGCTATTTGAATAAATTCCATTGTTTGATGGAACTTAGCTCTTCGTGTGTCGTGATTGTTGAATGTTGTATTCGATGAATCACAGCTTTAACTTGAAGAGATAATGTTTTATTGCTGAAATGAGAAAATATGGCAAAGTCAGTGCCTTATTACAAAATCAAATTTCAGAATGTAAATGAAATTGCAAAATATTCATAGATTGAATGAGCCTGTCATGTGTGACAATGACGAAGATCCTCGTCGTTCCAGGCTCCTGAGAAAGTCGGTCCGCCACTGATGGCGTTTATCACCAATCTCCCGCGAGGACCATCGGAGTCCTCATGCCTCGGTTGATCGGGTTCATTAATTTGATTTGATGGACCTGCTTCCCTGGGTTGCGGTGTCCGCACAAATCGATCGAGTCTCCTTTCCCTGATCAGTTTTTCAACAAGATCCTGTAGGTGACGACACTCGTTCGTATCGTGTCCGTAGCCTTCATGGAACCTGCAAAATTTTCCTGTTTGGATTTGTCTCTCTGACGACGGTCTCGGAGCAGGCTTTTCGTATTGAATTGTACTACGGGTTTGTAAATACAAGTCCTCCAATGAAGTATTCAAAGGAGTATAACTGTCGAACTTCGGATTTTTGCGTTGCGGACCGCTATTTTGATCTTGTTTTTTAATTTGATTCACGCTCTCTCTTCGCCGAGCTTGTTTATTTTTAATGTTCAACTGAACTTTTCCGGAGCTCTCACCGGATTGTTTTATTGCAACATTGCTTTGGGTTCCTCCCATGTTTGATCCTGCGTCAGTTTGCTTCCTAGACTGTTTCGCGTCTTCCCGTCTTAGGAATTGAGCTGCTTTGGCATGGAAACGGTCCAATGACGCAGGCGGTTTTCCAGCTAGCCAATTGCCGAATTCAGAATCGGGGTCGATCCCCTTGGTTAACGCCATAAGGATGGAGTTATCATTTGGATTACTAATCTCCGCACATGTAGTATGGAATCTTTCTAAGTAGTGTCTGAGCGTCTCTCCGGGAGCTTGCGTGACACTAGATAGAGTGTTGACATCTTTCGGCCTTGCGACGTGCATGCGGAATTGCTCAACGAATTTTGTGGCCAGCTGGTCGAATGAGGAGACGGATCGAGGAGGCAATCGGGTGAACCACATGGTGGCGATGCCCCCCAGGGATATGGGGAAACTACGACATTTCACAGCGTCGTCGGCTCTGGCAGCCGTCATCGACTATTCATACTTTAGAATATGTTGATTGGGATCAGAGTTTCCCTCATACATGGGCAGAGTGGGCATTCGGAATCGCCGTGGGGGTTCAGCATTAAGAATGTCGTCCGTAAAGGGAGTGTGACTTCGGGAAACTCCCCAATCGTCGTTTGTGAATCCCTGACTCTCACGAATCATCTGTCGTATCATAGTTGATAGATCCGGCATTTGCACCGGAGTATGGTCACGTTCCATACTTTGGGTTTGAGCCGGATATCGTTGACGGTTCAAATCTCGCCTTCTCGGCTCATAGTCCTGTATGACCGCTTTGACGACGGTTCGGGTCCGACTGATCTCGAGTGTCGACCCCTGGTTCAGCCGCAACGCTAGCGGTGCGGTACTCAGCGGCGTGGTGAGGAATGGCACCCCCTCGGGAGGAGGGTCCAGTTTGGAAGCTGGCTGGCGGACCAACTCTTATCTGTCCAACGGTCAATATCGGTTGGTTTCCAGCGGATGGTATACGACCCTCATCTAACCGGGGTCGTGGAGGTCGGTTATGATAATCAGAAGATGAAGAATTTTCGCTAGAAGAGCGATAAGCACGATCTCTCGTGGATCGTTTTCGTTTCTGGCGATCCAGCTGGTTAATTAGCTCAGCGTTGGCGCGTAACTGTTCTTCTAGTTGTCGCCGACTCTGGGTCAGCTCTTGAAGTAACAACTGCAATTCTTGTCGGGTAACTGGACCCGACGGTTCTGAGTGCCCAGCGGCATCTTGATTAGGTGGAGGCAGAGGGGCAGGATTTTGTCTATCCTGTCCTTCTTGATTGACGGCGTTCGAGGTGGTTCTTGTGCTAACCATTTTTACAGTTGAATTCCTTTCCTAGACTTTATGCGAATCTAAATAGAAGGGAAGGAAGTTGGATTTAACAATCTGGATCTCTCTCTTAGATTTGTTCAATCCGGTATCGATGACAGATCCAACGAGCAGGAGAAAATCTGGGTTCTCTCACTGAAAGCACCAAAGTGTTTGTGTCAAAATTGGGCACAACACTCTTCGGGAGTCGTTGAAGAGATAATAGTCAAGAATGCAAGTTCAAAACAGATATTATCTAACAAAAACTCCAATCAACAGTAAAGTAAATGCGTAGACAAGCGATTTATAGTGGTTCGGCGTGTTGCCTACGTCCACTGTGAAGTTTTTTGATGTTTTATTGATTCTCTTTCAATGATTACAAGTTGTTACAGCGATCCATAGCAAGTTACAACTGGAAATTCGAAATCAATAGTGAACTTGTGATGGAGATGATGGAGATCTTGATCCGGCAGAATCTCGGCGTCTCAGAGTCAGCAGATCCCTTTTTCGTTGGCCCTAGGGCTCTATTTATAGGTGTAGGCTGCTGGTATCTCGCTGAAAACTCGGGAGACCACTTCTGGCACGTGAGGGGGCCCACACGTACGGTCTCGGGAAGTTTGGGCCCACTTTGGCATCGGTTCGAACTCCATTCGAACCGATCAAGACTTCATCCAATCAAGGTGAAATTTGGCGTGGACATTCTTCAACATGTATGCAAGCATCTGTGAAAGTTTCATTGCATTTGGATCAGTAGGTTAGGAGATATGTTGGGTTCGAAATGGACTTCACGGCAAGGCTGTTTTGTTCGAACCCCTGTTACTCGAAACGATGGATTCGAAACCAGTGTGGCATGCGACCTCGTGGTGACGTGGAGCGCGAGTTTCGAATCGATCTGGACTTCTCTCCGTGTTGACCGCTTCGACTCCGTGTATCTCGGTGATTTCGAACCGATGGAAGACACGTGGGTTGACCCAGTGGGTTCGAATAAGGCAGCACAGGATGGGTTCGAACAAGGCATCAGGGATGGGTTCGAAGACGACTCTGTGATGGGTTCGAAGATGGCACTGTGATGGGTTCGAACATGATTCCAGGGATGGGTTCGAACTTGTCATTTGGCTATCGGTTCGAAGCACGCCCAACTGTATGGTTTCGAAGTGATGTCAGGATGGTTTCGAAACCTATCTTCGAACCCAAATGCTTGAGGCCCCATTGTGTGAAGCACGCAGACCACTGCCGCGAACGATAGTTTCGTACCCATCCAAGTCATCGGTTCGAAGTGGTGTCGAACCGATGGATACGAACTCATTGATTCGAACTTTGGCATATGTGCATGGGTTCGAGGCGCTGCCTCACTCCTTGGGTTCGAACCAGATGGGTTCGAACATAGGTGGGGTCATGGTTTCGAACAGAGCAACGCCCATCTTTCTCAACTTGAATCCATCATAACTTGAGCATACGACCTCGGATTGACCTGAAATTTGAAATGCTGACTCTTGTAGCCTTTCTTGCCGTGTCCTATCAATTGTGGCTCATTCTGGACTCGGATGAAATTCAGTGATATCCATGGCTAAAGGAAGTACGATCAACCTCTAAGGCGAACTGTCCTTCGGTTTTCGATCAATCTTTTGGTATCGCGGCTTTGCCAAAAAGTGGGATAACATAGTGTCTACAGTAAAGTAAAGTATTAAAATAGTGTTAAGGCGTTACCCATATCCCCCTTAACAAAATTTTATATATTTTCATAGTTTGTACAGTACCGTAATTCCTTCGTAAACTGGAGGTCTATCAGAGGGCACTCCATAGGTATGGTACAAAAAAAACTCGTAGAAGGTGCTCTAGGGCATGTGAACACGACACTCGAGGCAATGGCAGGATAGATTTACCAATTGTAGAACCGGGCTAATGGTAATGTATAATAACTACTAACGCTTACCTCAAAACACACACCCAAATCAAAAATCAATGGGAGACCACCAAATCATCACAAAGTCATAATATGTTATTGAAGAGCATGTCTGACCAGAGGAATGAGCTTACTTGGCCCAGGTATAGCTCCTTTTTTAGTCACAACTTAGCTGACTCACGGAAGTCAGGGCACGTCAAGACCTCATACAGAAATCGTTAGCCAAACCATCCTACCTTATTTCTAAAATCTCCACCACATACACAGTTGTCAAAGTGGTTTTAGGTATTGGCAGAGAGTATGAAAATATCTGATCTCGGTCTCTTTAACAACCAAATGCTTATTTCATACCGGATGGTTCTTTTACGTTTCAAAAGCCAATTCACAATTTATATCAAAATGTCATATTCAATTTCAAACCATATCTCTTTCGAAATCATGTTCACTTCAAATTATATTCACTTTCAAAATCATGTTCATATCCAAATCATATTCACTTTCAAATCCTATTCACTTCTTAAATCCACATTCACTTTGAAATTATCGATAAGTTATGTTATTTAATTCTTTATTTAAAACCATCTTATTCACTCAAATATGTCATTTTACAAAAGGGTATCAATTCCAAATTCTAACTTAGGTTGTGTTATCATAATGGATTAGATATAAATACTTCAACTTTGCACAGTCTGAAATTTTAGAAAATAGTTTATGTAATTAAAAAATAGTTTATATAGTTTTAAAATAGTTCAAATAGTTTTAAATTAGTTTAATTAGTAAAAATAGTTTGAATACATTTAAATTTAAATGAACTATATAGATTAAATAGATTTAAATGATATTAAATAGATTTTAAAAGGATTAAATAGATTTGAAATAGATTAAACAGATATAAATTATATTAAATAGATTTAAAATAGATTAAATAAATTTAATTTTTTAAAATTGGTAAAATAGATCAAATTGGATTAAACAGGTTACAATAGATTAATATGAATTAAAATAGTTTAAATTGATTAAAATAGTTAATATAATGAAATTAGTTTAAAATAGATATCAAAGTTATATCCATACATTTCAATAACTCTATTCTAATAGATTCATTTATTTTTGCCACTTCAACTTTAAAATTCCAATTTAAATCATTTGAACAAATCATTAAATCAATTCCAATTTGAGCCTTTACATTTGGATTATTGAAAATAATTCAGTTTATACAAATACATCTCTGTTTAAAAATGCCAGTTAACTCGATTCAAAATTTAAGGAATTAAAAATCATTTAATTTAACTAATCCGGTGTCCATATATAATTTTCTACCCTAGGGTCAAGTGATACAGATATTTATCATTTCAATCCGCAATTTAAAAGTTTACGGTTATATATCATTTCAAATCGCAATCCCGAATTAAGTAAAAATCAATAAAACCTCTCAAGTCTATCATTTCAACCCATAACGATTTTTTCCTAATATATAGATCGTTCAGGTATGTATCATTTCAACCCATAGGGAACTTGCAGTATTATAACAATATAAAATACAACATCCAATCATCTAATATCAACAATCAAACATCCAACACAATCATTATCCAAATCAATCAATAAACATTAATAGATAACTGATAATCAATAACAGGTATTAAACTGACAATTTAAATTCAGTATTAGATTAAACGATGATTAAATGCACTAAAAGTCAAATTTAACCAAAATGACAAATTTAACATACCAAACAACATTAAATAAATTTCTAATAACAACATAAATTTAATTTAACTACATAAGATAATCTAGTAGTTGTGAGTGGGTCAAGCACTCACCTTTCATTCTAAATCGAATTAAAATCCAATTTAAGCTCAAAATTCAAGCGGTTTCAAAATTTGTCCAAACCAACGTCAAAATGTCGTAACTTTGATACGATCCCAAAGAAACAAACGGCGCGTGAATCAGACCTCTTACGTAAAAGTTATTGAGGTTATAACGTTTTGACTATTGAATTTTTAAAATTAAAATAAATTAAAAAATACAACGAATCATACATTACCACATGTGCCGCCGGAACAGTAAAATCCTAACCAACGTCATCCTTACGCGTGCGAAACAAATGCAGCCGTCCATTACACCAAACAGCTCATTTTGTAACACTTTTCCACTTTCGATTTGTAACAGTTATAACTGTTTCGAATTTCTAACGGTTATTTCCGTAATTAATATTTGTAATGGTTATTATCATTACTAAATCTGGTAATTTCGTAAATAAATAAATGTAATATTTATAGGATTGTAATTTTATTTTATGTTATTACATATCACATTTCTAACAAATAACGCTTCATCCTTTCGAAGTTTTTCATCTTTCGTTCTTATTAGGGTTATCTACCATTTTTTCTACTACTGCCTTCGCCGTATTCTTATTAGGGTTATCGCCAGTTTTTTCTACTACTGCGTTCACCGTATACCACCACATCTCCCATCTGCCACCACCTTTCCCCTATTACATTCATATTTAGGTTATCGCACTTTTTTACGAAGACGAAAGAAGACTAGGGTTTGTTCTATTTCCACAATCGGCTGTAGACTAATTTTCAGATTCAAACCAGGTAATTACTTCTACTTTAATTTAAAGTAGTCATGTATGGATTTGGAACTCGTAGTATATACAAAAAGATAAACTAACGGCTCTAATGGCTTCTCCTGCTTAACTTCTGCGAATCTCTCTTCTCTTCTGTTCCGTCGCTTTTCTTATTCCTGCTCTTATTACTGCAATTTCTCTGCGGATCTAGTGTTTCTATTCCTCTTGGTTGATGGAACCGCTGCCGCTCTCGAACGAGGGAGAGTTCCTCCTCTCCGGTTCTTTTGTGCGAAATTGTCCGTCGTTCGAAGCAATTGGCACCGCCTTATCGGCCGTGGTTTCAGGGCCTTGCTCGGTGATTTTTTCTGGTGATAAATCGATCGAGGTTAGGGTTTTTTGCTTGGATGATTTTAGGGATCTCTGTAGATCTCGTTATGTTTGGGTCGATTATTGCTTTTTGGAGCTTTTACCAGATTGGGGTGTTGGTCTTCAAACTCGTTTGCCGCCCCGTCATCGCCTCGTTGAGGCTGTTGGTCGGTCGGTGGAACCGTGGTCTCCTTCAGAGATTGGTGTGGTTTCGAAAAGGGATTTCATCCCCCTTTTCCAACCGATGCTTCTCTTTTCTGATAATTGTGAGTTGTTGCCTCGGGGGGAGTTGCCTTTGCTGGTGGGGTCGGTGATTTGTGGCTCTATAGATTTGGGAATCTTTGAGACTGAAGAGGAGCTCACCACCTCTTCGAGTCCTTCTGTCGTGGCTGTCGGGTCTGCGACTGCCATGGTGGAATGCGGTTCTCTAGAGGGGTTGCTCGATGTGGATTTGTGTTGCCTTGATCTTAAGGCTTATGGTTGGGGTGGTTTGCTGCGTAGTTCAGTGCTTGTGCTTGGCACTGATGTTTCATCGGCAGTATCTTTGACTGAAGGGGATTTCACCACCTCTTCCAGTCAAGATGAGTTGGTTTGTTTACCGGTGACAGAGCAGGTGGTATGCGTTTCTCGGCATTGGTTCTTTGATGTGGATGTGGGTAGTTCTGTTCCGTTGCATTGGTTACGGGCTGTTGCTTTGCGTGGATCTGTTAGGGTTATGACTTCTTTTGGGCCTGATCTGATGATAGTATTGACTGGTATGCTATTTTCGGGCGTTTGCCAGGTTTATCCATTTGCTTTGATGCAGCAGGCAAGTGGTTATTTGGTCTGTCAGGTGTTGGTGGGCTGTTCTTTTGTTTACCTCGTCGTTCAGCTGCAGGTAAGTGCTTTGGTGGCCGGCCAGGTGAGTTTTTTGGTAGTGCATATTCTGTTAGTCGTTGATTATGGGATTTTGATTCCTTGTCGGCTTGTATGTGTTGGTTCATTCTGTATGGTTATGAGCCATGACGCGCTTCGGCGTGTGCTCCCTGATACTGTTACCATTCTGCTGTTTGGTGACGTGTTAGGTCACTTAGGCATTGTGATCTCCGTTAGGAGCGAACAGTGTGGTTTCCCGTGTTGGTATTTTAGTCTTAGCCATAGCGAGGCCAGGTCTGTGTCGTTTGTGGCTTATCGTCTCCCTATTCAGATTGGTTCTCATCGGTCTCTATGGAGAAATTACCCTGTTTGGGTCGATTGGCTCAGGCGGTGTTCCATTCCTGATTGCATAGAGTACCCTGATGCGGTCCACTATGCGGTCAGACTGGAATATTACCAGTCAGTTGCGACCCGATCGGGTGATATTTCTGCTAGGACCACCCTGCGAGCCTCACCTGTCACGCGGGGCTGCCTTTCCAATGGCAGTCCGGCTTGGGCTAGGTTCCTACAGCATCGTGGGATGCGATTTGTTAGCTACCCTACATATTATCGATTTCCTCTTTCTGTCCCGGTTCCTCCTGATTCCTCGCCTATTTGCTGCTCATCCCGTTGCTCTATTCCTTCGTCTCCTTGTGCCTTATCGATCGACATTCCGATGCTCTCTGAAGAGGAAATTGCGTTGATTAATGAGCGGTTTTCTCGTCTTACCGAGAACTCTCTCCCATCCAGCTCCTCTTCTCCTCTGTCCGGATCGATGGCGAGATTAGGTGAGTCTTCGGTGTCCGAACCTGTGCGTCAGCCTCTGCGCAGATCCTCTAGACGTAGATCGCGTGACGCTACGGTCATCCCCCGCACTATCCGTACTCGCTCTATAGCGGCGACAGAGCAGATTGATAGATCTGCTCTATCCTCCTTGTATCTTATCTGATCTCCGTCTGGGTGGTTTCTTTTGCTGTTATCTTTTCTATACTAGGTGTTGGCTTCATGTCGAACTTTCTATTCTGCAATATTCGAGGTATTGGTAACGAAGCTTCTTCTGCTAGGCTTAAGCGGATTGTCCGTAAGCATTCCATAGGATTGGTGGCTCTTTTAGAACCTTTTGTGGGACCCGGGGAGATCACTAAGGCCGTGTTGTCGATAGGTTTTGGTGGTGCTTTATCCAATGTTTCGGGTAAAATCTGGATTCTTTGGTCCAAAGATTTGCAATGTTCGCCCAATTTTTGACTCGTCTCAACTTTTATCTATCTTGTGTAATTCCTCCTCCCCGCAACCGTTTATTTTTTCGATGGTATACGCCAAGTGTGACCGGTTAGAAAGATTATCTCTTTGGGATGACATTTTGTCACTAGCTGATTTCGGTTGCTCGCTTTCAGTAGTGGGTGGCGACTTCAATGTTGTCGCTAGTCAGGCTGAAAAATTGGGTGGGGTCGTCGTCAATCGTCTCTCAGTTTCTGATTTCAATTCTTTCGTTGCGAGATCTGGGTTATCTGAAATTCCCTTCGTTGGTTCCGCTTTTACTTGGTCTAACAATCAGGAAGGTCCGAACCGGATCCTCTCCAGGTTGGATAGGATTTTTGGATCTGCTGATTGGTTCAACCTCCCTTTCTCTTTCTCTATCTCTCATCTTCATCGGTCTTGTTCTGATCATGTGCCTTTTGTTTTACGGTGCGCTTCGCGATCTTTATCGGGGCCTTCTTCTTTCCGTTATCTTAGCATGTGGAGTTCCCACCATAGTTTTCTTCAGGTGGTTGAGGAATCGTGGTCCACTCCCATTGTGGCTGCTCCCATGGGGGCTTTTTCTGGGAAACTGAAGCGTCTTAAGGCTTGTCTTAAGACGTGGAATTCCCTTATTTTCCGGAATATTTTCGACCGGGTGCGAGCGGCAGAAGAATCTCTGATTCTTGCCGAAGCATTGTTCGGCGAGAGTCTATCAGCGGAAAACAAGGAGCTTTGGGCTTGCGCTCAATTGTCCTTCGCTTCGGAACTTCGTATTGAGAACTCCTATCTTCGTCAAAAGGCGAGGATCAAGTGGGTGGTCGAAGGTGATACGAATTCCAAATTCTTCCACTCTTCTATTTGAAAGAAAGCTAATTTGCTTTCTATTCGCGAGATTGTGAGAACGGACCAATCTGTGGCTTTGACTCCTTCTGAAGTCAAAGAGGTATTAGTCTCTCATTTCCAATCATATCTGGGATCTCCATCGATGTCCGATCCGGCGTCGGACATCCTGTCTTTCATTCCTCGGATTGTTCCTGCAGTGGGAAGTGAAGATTTGGCTTCCCCGCCTTCGACAGACGAGGTTCGAGCTTGTGTCTTTGCTCTTAGTAAGGATAGTGCCTGTGGGCCGGATGGTTTTAATGGTTCCTTCTTTCGTTCTACTTGGCATATCATCCAAGCTGATTTATGCCTGGCAATTCAACATTTCTTTTCCGGGGCCGATCTTCCCATTAGTTGGTCATCCACTAATTTGGTTCTGATTCCAAAGTGTGATAATCCTCGGGCGTGTTCGGAGTTCCGCCCCATCAGCCTTTGTAACTTCGCTAACAAAGTGATATCCAAGGTATTGGCCACTCGTTTGGCTCCTTACCTTGATCGCATTATATCTTCTTCTCAAGCGGGTTTTGTTAAAGGTCGTTTGATCACTGATAACGTCCTTTTAGCCCAAGAACTTGTTTCTCAAATTGACCGTAAGGTCAGGGGTTCTAACATTATTTTCAAACTTGATATGGAAAAGGCTTACGACCGTATGTCCTGGTTTTTCATCATCAAGGTTCTTCGTGCTTTCGGATTCCCTGAAACCCTGATTGATTTGGTTTGGAGACTCATTTCCAACTGTTGGTATTCTGTTCTCATTAACGGATCGGCCAATGGTTTTTTCAAAGCTGGTAGAGGAATCCGTCTAGGCGATCCTCTATCCCCTTCCCTTTTCGTTATCGCGGCGGAGGCCTTCATTCGTGGCATCCACACTTTGACGGTTTTTGGTCAAATTCAGCGATTCGGTATTCCGAGTAGGTGTCCGCTCGTCTCTTCTCTGTCATTCGCGGATGACATTGTCATTTTCTCCAACGGAACTCGGTCCTCTGTTCGCCGCCTTATTCGGTTCATTTATCTGTACGAGAGGTGTTCGGGCCAATTGGTCAACTCTGCGAAGAGCTGCTTCGTCCACGCGAAGAACATGGAACATGTAAGAGTTTCTTGGGTCGAATCTTTTACTGGATTCAAGGCTGCTTCCCTTCCCCCCCTTATTTGGGTATAGTTCTTTACCGTGGAAGGAAACTTAACGCCATTTTCGATCCTCTTACGGATAAGGTTAGGGGTAAGATTATCCGTTGGAATGCGTCTCTTCTGTCTTAAGCTGGTAGGTTAGTGCTTATTCAATCGGTTCTGAGCTCTATGGGTACTCATATCTTCGCCGCTATGACCCCAACTGACTCTTTTTTTCGCTCGTTCCAATCTTTGGCATCCTCTTTCTTCTGGGGTTCGAAGGGTGACAATCGCCGACACCACTGGGTGTCTTGGGATGTTATCTGCCGTCCTAAAAGTGAGGCTGAATTAGGTTTGCGTAATCCGAAGGACATTTGCTCGGCTTTCGCTTGTAAGTTATGGTTCAGATTTGGGTCTAACGATTCCTTATGGGCCAAGTTCCTCCATGCTAAGTATCGGAGACTGGCGTCCTCTGATTATGCAGGCTCTTCTTGTTACGCCAGTGAGACTTGGAAGCATATGCAATCGGTCAAATTGCTCGTTGATTCTCATAGCGGCCTCTCCGGTTGGGATGGTGATCCGTTTTCTATTCTGAAGGCCTGGAGCTCTTGTCGTACACCATCTCCAGTCCTTCCTATTTTTTCCTTCATTTGGGACGCTCGCATTCCTACAAAAGTCTCTCTCCTGATGTGGCGAATTTTCCACTACGGGTTACGGTTGATGAGAACCTCCAGCAGATTGGCATTCCGTTTGTTTCCCGATGCAGGTGCTGTGGCAACGGGGAAACAGAATCGATTGATCATTTTTTTTCGGTGGATGGTGTGCTAGATCCTGCTGAAATTATTTTGGTAATTTTTTGGGTGTTCGTGGCATCATCACCACGCCGGATGATTTGCTATCATCTTGGTGGTTTGATTGCACTGGAAAATTTCTTCGCTCAATCATCTTTCGCTTGATTCCTTGTCTGATTTGTTGGCATGTCTGGTGTGTGCGGAATAAGGCTATTTTTGAAGAAGTTCCAATGGATCCTCTTTCCGTTGTTCGGCGGGTAAGAGATGATGTTTTCTTAGCTTTTCGGGGCCGACCATTCAGAGGTTCGGTCAGTGCTCGCTCTGGTCACTTAGTGAACCTTTTATCTATATACTGCTCTCAATCTTCCAATAGAGCGGGAATTGGATGATTGCCGACCCGACGAGTGCTAGTTCTGGCTTACTAGCCTCCTTCCGGTCCGTCCTACCCCCATCCCTCTCCCCCCCCTCCCCCCCCCCCCTCCCCCCGTTTTTTTCTAACAGTGTGAATATTGCTTACAGGCTCTTGATAATCTGGGGTGGTTCTTTTCTCGCCGTTGTTATGCTGTTTGGAGTTTTCTTCAAGGAAATCTTTATCCTCTTCCTACTGTCGGTCTTTCAGTTTTGGCGGTATTGGTCTTTTCTTCCGTTTATATTGAAGGGGAGGCGGATGAGCTTGCTTTTCTTTGATTGATGGTCTCTCAACATCGTAGTTGGGCGGTGGCCTTGCCGGAGCTCGATTACGACGTTGGATGGGCGGTGGTATCCAGTAGCTCATCGGGTGTGTAGTGTGGCTAGGCTAGAGATTTTACCTCTGCTTCTCGTTAGTATCTATTGGTTCCGTTTTGTTTGTTTCGTTTTATTCTTTGTTGTGGGTTTTCGGTGTTGTTTTCTTTTGGATTTCGTTTTGGTTACCTGTCAGGCATGTTGACAGCTTTTGGTTGAGTTTATTTATGATATGCTAATTTTAGAAAAAAATAAAAAAAATAAAAAAATAAAAAAAAATGTATGGATTTGGAGGTTAAGGATTAGAAACTAAGCTTCAGCCAACGTTTGAAAGAGGAAGATAAATACTTGTTTGGAATAAAAGGAGTTTTTTCAACTCGTGATGGTTGTTGAATTCATATACCATGCTTATGATGCTTGTTGAATTCGTATATGTCATTCTTTTCAACTTATAAGCTTTCTTTTCATCGTCTTTTCAGTTCCCTTATATTCCTGTCATTAATGGCAAAGCCATATTCCATCGAATATTGATGATTTCGCATTATCCTGTGTTTAACTAGTTCAATTATGCTTGATTAAGCATATTTTATTAAATTACATGCTAAAATTCGATTCCCATCTATAGATATTCATCTTCGTCCAGTTTGTCTTATATCTTTTCCCCTGCTTATTTCAGGCCTACAACTGTTAGAGCTAAAATTAGTGTTTTTATGTTTATTAAAATAGTCTCTCGTGTTTATGAAATAATTTATGTAGAATCTAACAAAGAATTTTTTTTCTATCTCTCTTTTAGACTCTCTCTCAAAACTTCTTGGGATAGAAGTAAAGCCAGCAAATACCGAGTACAGTTTCATGCAACTAAAAGCAATGGATTTCAAAACTTCAGATATACTTCTTTTTGATAATTTAGGGATAATCAAAGAAGAATTTACCAATTTCTCATATTTTAGTAAAAAATATATCAACATGAGCCTACATCTTTGTTAACGATGCATTGTCCTTGTCTCGTAAGGTTCTTGCATCAAACATTTGACATATCTAGATTTTGTGATGTATCATTAGCTGGTTTTCATTTTGAGGAAATGCTATTGCATTTAGCTAAAGTAAAAGAAAAAAAACCGAGAAACCATATATTGCAATTGTAAGTATGCTCTTAAACCATGCTGAATGATCTGTAACATTTTGCCTTTCGTACTTTATTGACATCAGAAGTTTCAATTGTAGCAGTTCAGATTAGGGGCATTAAGTTCTTCGAAAAGGCCGGTGCTTTGCATCTTTTAGCTTCCAGATGTGATGGATTAACTTTTGTTGGTAAAATGGCTTTCCTGGTAATGCATGCTTTGGGATTTTATGTTCCTTCATGTTTGCTTGAGCATAAGTCTTTTGACAAAGCATTGAGATTGGTTCAAATTGAAAAAACTAGAAATATACCAATGTATTATCTTGATGACTTTTGGTGTCTCAATAGTAGTGACTCAAAGATTGTGTAAATATTTCCCTCAGATGAAATTATTGAAGGTACAAGATCTTTCTATTTTTTTATTTATTTTTTACTTTGGTACGCACAAAGAAGAACCATGATTATTTGACTGTACTAGGATAGAAATGACACATGTTTGCAAGAATTTAGGAGTAATGAAGAATTGTACATGTGTCAGTGTTCCTGTACTTGAATATACTGTGAGAGTATCTGTCGGCACCTTATTTATTTTTAGAGGTAGTATGTATGAGTGACTACGTTGTTTTATATGTATTGGAAATAACTTAATCAGTTATAACCTTTTGCTGCTGACTATTTCTTTTCAAATCAATTAACTGGAAATGCTTTTGTCAATTTGATCCAAAAATTAATTCAGTTAATAAGAATGATTAAGGTTAAATAATGTGAAAGGTTACAAGTGCTAAAAGTCTGCATGGCTCGTAACTGAGGGGTTGTGGTACTTCAAGAGTCTACTAATATAAATGCTTGTGTTAGCTCCATTGTATACACACATAAAAGCATACAAGAAATATAGAAAAGACTATAAAATAATGGCTCTTGATTTTATTTATGTGGTGGTTCAACTCTCAATTGAACTCAAGTATGTTGAATTCTTTATGGTAAGTGAAGGTATGAATCTGAATGTATTATGTCTGTATGTTTTCTAAACACAATCATAAAAAAATTCAATATTTTGTATTAGAGCATTTTCGATCGGCATGAGGAAAAATTATTATGTTTTCTCAATAAATATTATTTTCATTTTTAAAATAAAGGTTTTCTCTTAGTACATGTTCTTAATTATGCAATCGGCAGCATTGGAGAAATGATTTGACAACAAAGAAATGAAGTTAGAATTTTATTAGAAGATAGCAATACGTAGAATGTAGGCTGGCTGGCAAATAAGTGAGGTTTCCAATGTTTCCATTGAAGAAATGGCCTGATAACAAATTGCTGTCCAAAGAGGTTGGTGTTATTGAGTATTACTTTTTAGTTTTTACAGTTATAGCAAAGCATGAATATAAAGCACAATAGAAAACTAAAAGAAATGAATGCTGAAAAAGAGTAAATAATAATTAAGAGCTATAATAAATTAGTTATCGAGTATTACTTTTTAGGTTTTTACAGATACAGCAAAGAAATAAATATAAAGCAAAATAGAAAACTATAAGAAATGAATGTTAATAAAGAAATATATTCACTTGAAACCAATACACATAATAAATTCTATCTACTTAGAAAACTGACATGTATTGAATGCTAAATACATTATGAAATCTACTAAACTTGAATTTCAATAACATACATATTTGGAATCATATGCGTATGAAACTATATATATACTTGAAATTATATATAAACCATTCCATATTCAAAATTCATACACACACTCAAAACTTTATACCTTCAAAACTATAATTATATCTGAAGCTAAATATCCATTCAGGACCATGTATATATGTGAAGCTACAGATATCCAGTGTATTCAAAACCTTGATATACATACTGCACTTATTTGAAATTGGTACATCTTCAAAACTAATATTTGCTCAGAACCCTTATTTACCAAATCAGGATAGATACAAAAACATATGCATTTAAAACTTGTACATCTAAGAACCTGTTAAATTAGAAGTTCCGATACATTCAAAAATTATACACATATTCGGAATCAGAAATCATAGTATATAACTTATATATTTAAAGCTCTTACACTTTTAAAGTCATACTTATACAAAACATATATATTTGAAATTATGTATAAATATATAACTGATATATATTCAAAGCTTAGTATCATTGAAACTGTGCATACATGTACTTGAAACTAAATGTATGTACATGAATCTCATATATCTGAAATATATTAAACTATATACTTCTAAAAACTCATACATATATATACTCGAAGTCTAGATATAAGCTGTGAATCTTTAAACTATTACACACCCAGAATGTTATGTATTTGAAAGTCAGATACAAGCTTAAAATTTCATACCATCAAAATAAGACCTCAAAATAAGATATACATAAAACTTTGTGCATTTGAAATTATATGTGTTTAAAGCTGCACCTTCAAAATTCAATACACTCATACGTATACATTTAAAGCTATATATCTTTTAGAATTTAATATGTACAAAACCATATATATATATATATCTAAAATTGAAATAGATTCAAAGCTTATATCAAATATATATTTTTTTCTTTTTGAAATTATTTTTATAGTATGCATATGTCTATAATTAAATGTTTATCTGATACCAATTAGTGAAAATATGGATGCATATGATATCTTTGGCAGCTGATGTCCTTTGATTCATATTGGATTCCTCAACAAAAGAACAGACATGCCTAGTACAATAAAAAGAAAGATCTTTACTGATGTTTGAAAGCTTTTCTCTGAGAAACTTTATAAGAAAGATTCTACACAAACCTATCAATTAATCTTATTAATTTATACTACATTTTGTATAGACCGTCAGGAGTACAAATGCAACTTTGTACCTGGTAGTGAATCATGGGAAATTTATCTTTTTCAAAAAACTTTTAGTTGAGTTTATTACGGTTACAGGAAACAATTTATGATTCCAGTCACATAAAACAGTTCTTTTTTCTTCATCAGAGAGTTCGACACAGGCACAAAACAATTCTTTTCTTCAGTTTATCTTGCTTTGCTTAATAAAATTTATCAACCTTCTATTTGTTTTGATGACTATGGTTTGGTGTTTAATTTTTATTTCCACTCCCCCAATTTCATTAGCAGGTATTGTTACAAATAAGACATTATTTACATGATTCAATTTTCCAGCTTTTGCCAAACTTTCTTTTTATTTCTCTTCCATCTATGCAGTCAACACATTTGTTTTACATCAATTCTTTTTAATATTCAAGCTTTAATAGAAGCAGCAGAAGAGAGGCAGAAATCAAAAGCTATGTTAATGGTAAAGAAGGAGTAATTAGTTTGGAAGATTTTGAAAGAGATGTTATTGCTGAAATTTTTGAAAATGATAAAAAAAGAAGCTATTGCCATGCAAATAGTACTACATCTAATGCGAAGAACGTAAAACTCAGTCATAATGAACTTGTCCGAGTTAGTTGATGGAGGTTTTGTAGTTGTGACGGAGTGTCGTATTAGTTGTTTGTAAGCTGCTAGATTTGTTGTAGTAGTGAAATTTGAAGTTGTCACAATGAACTTTGTAGAATTTGATATGTTCTATTTCGTACATTTGATGTTTTTTAATGATTTGATGATATGTTAGATTTGGAATTTAGTCTTGTGTTTTCTACTATTATAAATTCGTATAGATATAGTTGAATGAAATACTATTAGATGCTGAATAAGATATGGTTCAGCTATACCAAATTTGTTACATTTATAAGTGTTGGTAATTTTGATATTTACCTATGTGTGCAAGGAATTCACAACGGTTATAACCATTGGAAATTTTTAGGACTTGAGATTTATCCCATTAGTTTGGGTGGTCCGAGCGAGCCAGAATGAGTATAAATATTGATATAACCAACTATTTCGTTTTAAGTTTAGAGATCGAGTGTACTTTGTAAATCGAGTGACTTGAAATGTTAGATCTTTATATAGTGGAATTAGGTCCCGGAAATAGTTCCATTGAGTTCCAAATAGGAGTGTTTGCTAGAAATGCCAAGAGGCTCATCTCGATTGGAGTTCGTAATATTTTGGTATGAAAGTGTTGGTATGATCCTTTATATAAGGACCCCAAACCATCTTCATTTGCTCCACCCCTACCTCTAAACTCCAGCCACTGTAAATAGACCTTCATCCAGCGGCCGAGTTCATCCACGGTGTCGGACGCTGTTTCAAGTGAAATGTCCAACGTTGAAGTTGTGCAGGGAGGCCAGGGGACCTCATCTACCATTGTGGATCTTCGTAGTTCGACTTGAGGAGGAGGAAATTTTGTGATGATGGCGTTTGAAATTTCGAACTCATTTCGAACTCATGGTGGAGCTACATGCCATCTTAAGTTGCGGCTTCATGGCTGTGGGTAGGGTACAAGGAGGGGGTGCTTGGGTGGCGATGAAACGATAGCTAGTAAAGCCTAGCAACGGTGAGGAGGAAGTAATCGGACAAAGACGGGTTTCATTCTGATGCGGCCTGGGTTTGATAGAAGGAAGGATTAGGTTAAGCTAGGTGATTAAGGAGTTAATGATGTAATTAATTTTTAATTATATTATTTAGTTCCAAATCTTATAAATGCAGCAGTTTGTTCATATTAGGTCCAAATCCTACGCGGTCAGTCACGTTTTGCACCTAGGAACGATATCTACATTTTGAAATTAGATTGGTTGAGATTGGAGCTAGTAGAGTTTCAAGCTAACCCTACAAGGAAACTGCAGGTAACCTATGCCAATATGATATGGGCGGGGCCTAGGTAAATGCAGCAACTACGTAGCCCCTATGTCAATTTTGGCATGGGTAAAACCGGCGTAGGTAATAAAATACCTACAACTTACCTACACCATTAGCGAGGTTGTTTCCTACGTCTTCCCTACACGATGATTTTTCTACGTCTTACCTACACCTTGTTGTTCCTACGGTTTTGCTACGACATTTTTACTTCTTTCGCTACCCATACCTTTCCTACATCATTCGTTTACCTACGTCTTCCCTAAACCCTGTTTTACTACGCTTTCTTTATGCCATTCTTAAATATTATATTTCCTACGTCTTTCCTATACCATTTATTTATATACAGTTTACCTAGGCCTTGTTTTAATGTTTTTCCTACACCATGCACATGGATTTTTGCTGCATCATTATCATTTACCTACGCCTTTCCTACGCCTTCCCTTCGCATTTTTTGAAGCAATTTTGATATACTACTATTGTATTTCATTTCAACACATTAAACTGAAACTAAAATCAACTTATTTCATATATATACACATTGCAAGAAAAAGATTAAATTCAAATCATTCATCTTTAATTTAAAAAACAAATATCTCATTCATATTACAAAGTCAAACAACATTGATCAAATTCTTCTATGTCAGAATAATATGATAATATGTTCATTATACATGCCATCATCAAATACCACTAAGAATAAAAAATACCCAAATCCCTCACGATGATCATTCAACTCTCCATCAAATTTCTTTCGAATCATCTCGGTGAGTTGTTCATACTATATCTTTAGCATTTGAATCTCCCCTTCTTGACGCTCCATTTTTCCTCTAGTTTGGCTCAAGTCTGTGCTTCTCTTCTATTGATGCTATAAGTGGCATCGTTATATTTCTGCATTTTATCAAATATTGCATCAATTTCTACTTTTAAACTAATTAAATTAATGTTTTGTTAAAAGTTTAAACATTTACTCCAGGGAAGTTGCTATAACAGGGCCTACGATCCTTTCTTTTGGATATAACACACGTAAGCATGTCAAATACTTCTTCCCGACTTCATATGAAATTTTTATGCCATACTTTCCAATTCTTTGATGCTTGCTTGATATTGTTCCTGTATTTTTAATTTTCCAAATAAATTTTATAAGATATATGTATAAGTTGAGATGTGTGCTAAGGCAGCTAAGTGCATACTTTAAATCTACATACTCCATTTTGCACAATATCTTAGCTTACAGAATACATATTCCCTTTTGGAATACCAAACATTCCCTGCCTATATTCACATTTTTATTATGTTTTGGTGTCACTATGTCTTCGATCAAGACGAAGTTAACATTTCAATTAGAAGAACCTTCACTACTCATCCTTTTACCTATATTATGTGTTTTCAAGTGGAATGTTAGTTTTCATATCTGTATTTAGCATCTTACTTTTCCAAATTGCATTTTATAACTAGATAAATAAGGAACCAGTAAAGTTGCTCGAAAAAAGAAATGAACAAATTAATTCCTAGATTAGTGCATGTAAACCAATCTTTGTGAACCAGTTTTTATTTTGACAGCTAAGTAGCCTACTCATTTAGAAATTATGGTATTTCCAAAAGCTTAGCATAGATCAGATCAATATATTCAAAGCATGCAGCTCTTGAGAAAGCACTACCATCGTGGCATATGTACAAGGAAATTCAAACTAATTAACTAAGTACATTTACTTTAGGTGTATCTTATATGCACATATTAAACTATTAACCAGTTATTAAAACCAAGCTATATGAATAACTTACTACAAATTCCATCGATGCTTTATTAATCTATCCACTAGTGGTAGATCCGCTGTGTGAAGTGACCTTGTGAACCCTACAATACACTTCCCAAGTAGTTGACTCCTTATTAAGTTCATCGGTCTAGTATATAAAGACAAAAATAGAGTAAAAATTCGATAACTTGATTTAAATTAACATTAAAACAAAATTGTAGAGAGCAATCCAAGTAATTTTGATAATCCACAAGGGATCTCGAACCACCACAATGTCGCTTTTGATTTTGAGCCATAGAATTTGCAGCTTCTTCTAATTGAGCTTTTACTTCAAGAAGTTTCCAATATGCCAAAAACTACTCGTATATCTCCTGAGGTAGGTTCAGATGCATTTCCCTGATTCTTTCATACTGTGAATTTAGTCCCGATACTTCAAAGTTACTTTACTATTCCATATATGCTTCACAATTACTGGTGAAGCATCATATGTCCATTGAAATAAAGTTATACTTTCAAGAATGAGAACCATTACAGAATAAAAAATATTTTGGATAATAAAGTAATACTTCACAATATCTCAGGATCAAGCATCAGTTTGTTTGGTAAGAAGCAGCAACACTTAGTCCTTGACAGATAATTGGTAATGTCAAAACATAATTGTTTGCGTAAAAAATGGCCGCAAACACCCAAAGTCGTATGAGTTGGTTGATTTTATGTTGTATTTAGTGATTTGGATGATTTATGCAAATATATGAAAAACAGGGACTAAACTGTAAAAGACACACAGATTTATAGTGGTTCGGCAAGAACGTGCCTACGTCCACTTTATATGTTATTCTCCTTTTTTCCTTCAGATTACAAGTACAAAGCTTTGATTACAAGTATCTAAAGTTGTTTGAGAGTTCCTTCCAGGCTTGAGCTCTCAAACTTTTCTTTCCCATTGTTGTACCCCTGCCCCTCTATTTATAGAGTGAGGTAGGGGGCAGGGGTCTTGGATGTATATTGCTGTTGGTGGGCCTGGGCTGATGCAATCTGGACTGGCAATTCTGGTTCGGCGAAGCTCGGTTCGGTCGTAGCTGGGATGGTTGGACCGGTGGTTTACTTGGTAGTGGATGGAAAGGAGGTTGGCTCGGTGGAGTTGGTCCGGCCATGAATGGTCCGGTGACGGTGGTCCGGTTGTAGGTTGTAAGGCAGTTGGCTCGGCGTTAGTTGGTGTGGGCTTTGGTCCGGCAATGGAGGAGAGGAGTGCGGTTCGGTGCGAGTGTGGTTCGGTGCCACCTTGGATTTGATTCGGTGGTTACTTGATTCGGTGGTTACTTGGTTCAGTTGATGGTGAGTTCTCGTGGTTGGTTCGGCATGAAGCAGCATGGAGTTGGTTCGGTAGCATATGCCGAATGAACTTGTGCATGTGAATGCCGAATGAGACTGTATGCTTGCATAGCCGAATGAACTTGAGGGTATAAGGCCGAATGAACCTGGTATTTGGGAACTCTGGACTTAGATACGCTTGCTGGTTGCTTCTTCTTAGCTCGATCGTGGTGGAGATGCGCTCAACATTGATATTCCAGTTTTGACCAAAAAATGGGATAACATAATTCTAGTTGTGTCTACCTTAAATCTATTTCATATAGCTCATGAAAGACCTATTAATTAATTATTTTGCAAGAATTTTTACGCAACATTAGCTTGCCAGATAACTCCGACCCTTTTTATGGAGTAGTAGTTCGACACAGATGCATTGGTCGATGGATTGGTAGCATCAACATCAAGGGAAGTAGGATGAACAATGGGAGACATGATATCTTGCTCTGCTAACTGTGATCCCGATCCATCTTGATCTGTAATAGATGCACAACCTTGTGTTATGGCAGATGTGTTGTTACTCGAAAAACATAGAGCATGTCGTTTCATGGAACATCGATGACGATCAGCTCGAGTATACATGATTGTTAAATGTAATTACTATAACATAGAGAAATACATATATGATTTGAAAAATTAAATATACATCAAACCAATTAAAATAGCAAGAACCGAAGACTAAATACCTGAAGATAACTACGTATACAACAATGATTTGAAGTAAAAATTTATGAACTCTCAAACAACTTTAGATACTTGTAATCAAAGCTTTGTACTTGTAATCTGAAGGAAAAAAGGAGAATAACATATAAAGTGGACGTAGGCACGTTCTTGCCGAACCACTATAAATCTGTGTGTCTTTTACAGTTTAGTCCCTGTTTTTCATATATTTGCATAAATCATCCAAATCACTAAATACAACATAAAATCAACCAACTCATACGACTTTGGGTGTTTGCGGCCATTTTTTACGCAAACATTTTAAAAATGTTTGCGTAAAAAATGGCCGCAAACACCCAAAGTCGTATGAGTTGGTTGATTTTATGTTGTATTTAGTGATTTGGATGATTTATGCAAATATATGAAAAACAGGGACTAAACTGTAAAAGACACACAGATTTATAGTGGTTCGGCAAGAACGTGCCTACGTCCACTTTATATGTTATTCTCCTTTTTTCCTTCAGATTACAAGTACAAAGCTTTGATTACAAGTATCTAAAGAAAAGTTTGAGAGGTGTTATCCCATTTTTTGGTCAAAACTGGAATATCAATGTTGAGCGCATCTCCACCACGATCGAGCTAAGAAGAAGCAACCAGCAAGCGTATCTAAGTCCAGAGTTCCCAAATACCAGGTTCATTCGGCCTTATACCCTCAAGTTCATTCGGCTATGCAAGCATACAGTCTCATTCGGCATTCACATGCACAAGTTCATTCGGCATATGCTACCGAACCAACTCCCTGCTGCTTCATGCCGAACCAACCACGAGAACTCACCATCAACTGAACCAAGTAACCACCGAATCAAGTAACCACCGAATCAAATCCAAGGTGGCACCGAACCACACTCGCACCGAACCGCACTCCTCTCCTCCATTGCCGGACCAAAGCCCACACCAACTAACGCCGAGCCAACTGCCTTACAACCTACAACCGGACCACCGTCACCGGACCATTCATGGCCGGACCAACTCCACCGAGCCAACCTCCTTTCCATCCACTACCAAGTAAACCACCGGTCCAACCATCCCAGCTACGACCGAACCGAGCTTCGCCGAACCAGAATTGCCAGTCCAGATTGCATCAGCCCAGGCCCACCAACAGCAATATACATCCAAGACCCCTGCCCCCTACCTCACTCTATAAATAGAGGGGCAGGGGTACAACAATGGGAAAGAAAAGTTTGAGAGCTCAAGCCTGGAAGGAACTCTCAAACAACTTTAGATACTTGTAATCAAAGCTTTGTACTTGTAATCTGAAGGAAAAAAGGAGAATAACATATAAAGTGGACGTAGGCACGTTCTTGCCGAACCACTATAAATCTGTGTGTCTTTTACAGTTTAGTCCCTGTTTTTCATATATTTGCATAAATCATCCAAATCACTAAATACAACATAAAATCAACCAACTCATACGACTTTGGGTGTTTGCGGCCATTTTTTACGCAAACACTAGTTGAAAAACCAAACAAGTATATTAATGAAAGCATGCTACCAATCAACATTTTAGGAGAACTCCTAAATATACATAATTAATCGGTGCTCATTTTAAAAAATCAGTTGAAATTGATGGTACTTTCCTATGTTTAGTATGGATTACCACATCTATTAGTAATTGAGAAGTATCAACTGTTTACAATATTCCATCATTACCATCAAACCTGTTCTCAATGATTGGTAAGGTAAAATATTATTTTGTTTCCTTTTTTTAAGCGCCCAATTGTTTTCACTCCAAGGACAACATAACTTCATTGCCATTCATGTCCACTAACCTATAACTCTCATAACGTGATCAAACAGTTCATTCAGTTATAAAGTTTTTTACCCTTGTGAGTTTATTTTCATCTCTATCATACTTTGCATTTAATTGTCTATCTAACAACTACCCGTCGCCCACCGTAACAATAAAAAAGTGAGAACAATGATTTTTAGCAATTTATGCTCAAATCAATTTATGAAATTTAGCACAATAAAATAATTATCAAAAAAAGACATAGCATCAGATAGTGATTAGCACAACTTAGAAATCCTTTTTCTTACATTTTTGAAATATGAAATTGAAAAAAAGAAGTTTAGATGATTTCCAGTATGATTAAACTAAAAATGTTTAGTGATAATTGTAAGAACACATATCTAACAATTAGATATATTTTTAAGAATAATAAATGAAGATTCTAAACTGAAAAGAAAAGGCTTAATAGAACTGGTTAATGTAGAAATGAAACTAACATCAAACACAAGTTATAGATAAACTTATAATTTGAAAATAAGCAGTAAGAATAATTCTTTATTTACAAAAGCTAGTTTCTATTAAAGTGTTTTGGAAATTTTTTATTTGACTTTCAGGTGAAGCAAGAATTAAATATACATCAAACCAATTAAAACAACATGAACAGAAGACTAAATACCGGAAGATAACTAAGCATACAAGAGCGGATTGAAGTAAAAATTCATACTAGTAGAATAACAAACAAATATATTAATGAAAACGTGCTACCAATCAACATTATCATCATAATTTCCACCATCTACACTATCATATTCATCCATATTCATCAACTTCAACATCTTCAACATCGTTTTCATCAGCTTCGACATCACAATCAACTTGGACATCATCGTCAACCTCTACTCCATCAAATACTTCATTATGAAGTGGTTTGATGCCATGTCTTCAGTAATTTGCAGTAGTTCGTTATGGTCCAAACCATTCTGATATGGTTGATCTTCATTTATGATCATGTTCGAAATGAATGACGGCCCACCAATCCACTTTATTATTGTTCATAGCAGGATAGGGTACATAATAAACTTCAGTCGCTTGCATCTCTAACACAAATGGATCATAACCTTGGTGTCGCCTTTTGTGATTTATTTCAATAAGTGGATAATCTTTACGTGCATGACATATTCCTACATCTTTTCTATTGTCGAACCACTCACATTTGAACAAAAAAAATTTAAGCTCTGGTGCCATCGAGTTAGTAAGTTCAATTATTTCCTATAATATGCCACAATAATCTTCTAAATCATCATCCCTGTTGCCTCCTTTAAAACATATCCCATTGTTTTACGCTGTATTATTTTCTCAAAATTCAATCGTGTGAATTTTATAGTCGGTAACATACATAATTGGACATTAACTATACTTCATCATAGGAGCAAATGCAATTCTTACATAACAAACATCAGTATTCGATTATCATCAACTATTAAAACAAATACATGAACATTATAATATTATATACATTTATGATATAAAACACGATTAATATATAATAAATCATGCTTATGTATTTCTTAAACCATTTCTCAAATCCTTTACTGGGCTCAACATCAGGAGACAGTAGGACAATTAAAATTACCAAGGAAAATTTATAATATAAAACCTAAATCATATTTATTGATTGAAGTTGTGTTACATACCAAATAAGATTTGATAGCTCTTCACAATTGAGAAGCATGGTTGATTTTGCTAAAATAAAATATTTAATTGTCTGAAAACCACCATCTTTCCATTTACCATATGGGCGTCTCTATTTCTGAAAGACGGATAGAGATATACTAGATGAATCATCCATATCATCCTCATTACGGTGGCCACTGTTAAAAATCTTGATATGGTCTTTAAAATAGTAATTGAAAAATGTGGATGCTTCTTTAGTAATGTATGCTTGGAAAAGTGAACCTTCAACGCGTTCTTTTTGTTTCACATTTTTTAAGGTGACCAAGATACTTTAATATGAATACGTGAAATCTTAATTATAGCATTCTCATAATGATATGGTGAAAATATAAAAATAAAGTCCACCTTAGTTATAAATACCTTTCAAAAGGGCACATCCATCCATATTGTACCGGTCCTCGCATTAAAGCTTCAGTTGGTAGATGTAAAGGTAGATGTTACATGCTATTAAAAACTGCAGGCAGAAATGTTTTTTCCTAATTTACACAATTACTTTGGTACATCCTTCCATAGTTTCTCTAAATGAGCTTTAATAAGAGTAGTCAGACATAAATCTTTGTACATTAAGCTGAGTTTAGTTATAGGCATCCGAACCTTCAATGGTAATATCTCCTTAAAAACTATCGGAAATAGAGTCTCGAGAAATACATCACAATTGTGACTCTTCGTTCCCGTTAGTTGAAGGTACTTCATGTCAGCACATCGTTTCATATTTGAACCAATTCCATCCGGTAGCTTCAAATCTTCTACTCACTCCAATACTTTTTTACGACAAATACTTTCCAACCTATAATAAGCTAAACGTTTGAAATCTGGATGTTCACTATCAATTTTTAGTTTGGGACTATTATGCAATATCCTTCCTTGACTTCAAATCATCTTTTGTTTTTCCCTTAACATTCATAATTGTGTTAAGTAGTTCTGAAACAAAATTTTCTTATTATGCATTATGTCCAGATTGTGCCGAAATTTCAGATTCATCCAATATGGTAACTCCCAAAATATAATTTGTTTGCACCAATTATGAATTTGTCCTTTACTAGGAATTTTTGGTTCTCTTCCTGTCTCATACATTTTACGATAATCTTGCACGATCACATATAATTGTTCACTACTCAGAGTTTCAGGTGGGTCTAAAGTAATGGTTGTATTTTCCCTAAGGGTCTGACCGTTGCAGGTTAGGTAGTTAGACTCTTAGCTTGCTTTACCTTTTGGACTTCACCATCGACTTGGGATATGGCATAGTTCTTGTGTAGTAATCTTTCTGTTGGGAACTTGTGTTATATATGTTCTTTTATGGAGAATGTATGTATATATTGTGGTTGTAAACCACTAGTGGCATGTTGTATTACATTTGATGTATATATTCATATGTATCGTTCCGGTGTTGCTGTTTTGTGAATTGTAATTGATATAGTTACTATGTTTTGTTTTTGAATCGATCCTGTAGTGATCATAGTAGTGTATTAGAAGTAATTAAGTATGTTGAATACTGGTGAGGGGAAAAAAGAGTACAAATATCGACATACTTAGCTCTTATCTAATGCAAGACTTTGATCGTCGCCCTTAACCAACCTATTCTCTGCATTAGCAGACATAATTACTAAGTAATTCTCTTTGTTAATGTGAGTCTCGGTGTTGGGCGTCACAGCTTGGTATCAGAGAAACTTATCAAAATTCTAATATGAATCTCAAGGAACTCAAGATAGAGTTCAAATCTCGCAAAAACGAAATCACTGTATATAACATCTCATGTAGCACTAGACTATTGATATAACAAAAATATCTCAAAATGGTGAAATCGTTTAAAACTCAGAAATCAATAAACTCGGATTGGCCAGATCCCTGATTGTAAAGCCGAAGGATTGCTGTATAAATTCCTTTGTAAATATTTTCATACATATTTAAATATTTTAAAACATTTTTAAACACCATTTTTAATATTACACATATAACATTCACTTTTTTCACAAAACGAACGTTTTACACTTAAATTAATCAAAACTTACAAAATTATTATATTTTGGCACAACCAATTATTCAATAGATTAATTTAACCATTTCCAAACAGGGTTTTGAATTATAACACAACTTTTCATCTCACATTTAATTACTTATAGTTTACGTTTTTTTCTTTTGTTCTCCAGGTTTTTCCTCGAAGATAACTAAAGATTAGTAAAATTAAAGGCCCAATTAGAGGATAAGCAAGGATTAGGCTTGGTATCAGAGCTGAGATCAGAACAAAATATGATAAACACAGAACAAAAACATATAATACGGTACATCAAAGTATAGTACAAGTGCTACAAATCCCCTAATTATCGTATCCTTGACATTTCGTGTCAGTTGTGGTAGATATAAGTTTGGAATATGTCTAGAAATATATATTATTCCATAGTATTTCATAATTGAATTAATGATACCTTATCCTATGACTAGTGCTTATTGAAATTATTTTATTCTAGTTCTCTTCAATATGTTCGTATCGAAGGACCTTGTTGATACTGTTGGATGTTTCTTATCTTGTTGCTTTTTTGAGGATTGCGAATCCAATTGAGAGGATCCACAATACTTGGCATGTTGTGTGACAATATTGAGGTTTTTCTTTGTAATTTTTCTTTCTGTGCAAATATATACATTAGTCATCACCTTGGGTAAAACACGTGATATGAGACACGTGCGTTTACTCAATTGTTTAATTCTCCTTCTCACGCTCGAATAGTGCAAAAACGTGTATTTTTATATAGAAAATATTAAAAAAAACATGCTTTTAAAACTATTTTTGAAATTGTTTTGGAAAATAACTTTTGAAATCTTTTATTATAGAGAATAAATAATTTTAATAGCTTTAAAATAATTATAAATATTGTAAAATATTTATTTTGAAAGCTATCTTATAAAAAATCTTTCAAAAACGGTTTAGAAAGCACGTGCAACGAAACAACAAAAATCAATAAAATTCAATGAAATTATTCATAAAATCGTCATACGAAGATTTCCTATAAACTCACCAATCCGAAATGCGGATAAGTGGTAATATTGGCTGTTCCATCTTAGGATCAAGTCGATCAAAAACAACATCGAAAGAAATTCATGTAAAGTAATTTGAAAATTTTCAGCTGGAGCAAAACTTGCTTCGGTTCAAAGTTCCAAGCAAATTTTCATCTAGTTACAAAGGTCTAACAGCCTTGAAATTTTGCTGCCATATATTTCAACAACTCTACTTTGAATAAAAAAAGAATGGATACGATCAGACAAGAAAAGGAAGAGATTTAACATCATAAAGTTGAACTCACAACCAGATTTACCGCAAATGGCTGGAGCAAAACATGCTCGGGTTCAAAGTTTGACATCATGTTTCTATAAACTACAAAAGCCAGAATGATCTAAAAATTGACAAGCGTAAATTTCAACAACTGTACTTTAAAATGGAAAAAGAATAACGCAATTTGGACAAGTATGAGAAAGTTATGATGTCTCAAAGTTATACCCAGGTAGTGATTTCACTACGAAAATCTGAGGAAAAACATGCTCCGAATCAAAGTTTGACAGCATAATTCTATAGGCTACCTAGGTATAAATAACCTGAAATCTGGCATGCGTAAATTTAAAAAACTATAATTTAAAATGAAAAAAGAATCATGAAATTTGGACAAGGTATGATGTCTCAAAATTGTACCTAGACAGTGATTTCACAGCGAAAGTCTTGGCAAAAACATGCTCCAAATCAAAGTTCGGTAGCATATTTCTATAAGCTACGAAGGACGAAATGAAATGTAATTTGGCATGCATAAATTATAACACTCATACTTTAAACTGGAAAAAGAATCACACAATTTAGACAAGGAATGTGAAAGTTGTAATCTCACAAAATGCAATCCAAAAAAGAATTTACTGTAAATTTCAAACAAAATGTATTTACAGCAAACAAATTTTTGGCAGCTTTTTGGCTATGAAACTTTTGCTTCAACTAGAGTTTTGTGAGTTTTGCACTCACTTCAATAATTTGTTGAAATAAATGTAAACTACTGAAAACAAAGTTTTTAAAACTTTATTGTGTTATTTTGGAAGAAAATGAGCATTATAGTTTTTTAATTGGATAAAATGTAATATTTTTGCATATTATGCCCAATATTGGTTTTTGTAGATTTTAATGAAGTATTAAAATTTTAAATGTTGTATAATGTAAATAAAAGGTGAAATATTGATTAAAAATAATACTTGAAGAAAAAACGATGTTAAAATAGTTTGTTGAAGTTTTTCTTATCAAATCTAAAACGATTGTTTGGATGCGAAAAACGACGATGACAATTCCACCAGCACTGTTTTCCGCCAAGGTTTAATCGAAATGATTCTGTCGAATCCATACAGGACAAGCGAACTTGCCGTTAGTACTTCAGTCAGAAAGCATCTCATATGCTGGAAAATCACTTATTGTCCACAATAAAGAAGCAATCGTTCTGATTTCTTTTCCTTAACACATCGTAAGTAACAGCGCCATCTATCAGTAGTTTTTTCAACTCAATAATTAAAGGTTGCAAATATACATCTATTCTAGTTTTGGGATTCTTTGGTCCAGGAATAATCACAGTTAAAAACATTTATGTATTATTTATACACATCCTCAGAGGAAAATTTTAAGGTGTTACAATAATTGGACATGTTGAATAAGGTTTTTCAAATGAAGTAAAAGGCACAAAACCACCGTATACAAACCAAGTCGGACATTACACAATTCTTTGCAAAATCAGGATAAATTTCATCAAAATGTTTCCACGCCTTGCCAGTAGAAGGATGACATAAAATCCCCTCCTCTTGTGTCATTCATTGTGTCATCGCATGTGTTTCGCTATAGCACAAGATGCATATAACATTTGCAATCTAAGTGTAAGAGGAAAATAATGCATACTAGTGAAAGACACACCTTTTCCATTGGTTTTTGTAGACATATCTCTTTTTATTGCAGAATTTACAACTCGTAATGTTTTTTTTATCTTCCTTCCAATATATCATGCGCCACCTGGGCATTTATCAAATTTTTCTTACGGCAAACCGAATGCAGATACTTCCTTTTTTAATGAATACCACTTACATGCCAATACATTGTCAGGTAGAAATATTTCCTTTTGCGGACTTAGAACCGCATTCATCACGTTTTTCGGTGCATTATATTTAGATTTTATGCTGATCAACCTAGGTGTAGCCGACAAGTGTGTCATTGTACAACCTTTATATAGCAATCGTTTTGATGCTTCTAATAAATTAAAAAACATTTTAGCTTCCGAGTCAAGTTCTTCTACATCTGGTTCATCAATTCACATACTGGGAGTAGCAGCATCACAAACCATTTCTTTCATTCTATCTCCCACACTATAGTCATCAAAATCAACATCGATGTTTTTGGTTGCATCTTCAACTACGAATGTCGAATCATGCTTTGTCCCTAATTCACATGATACCTCCACACGTAATAATTCGGCATAAAACCATAATTATGCAAATGATTTGTAATGTAACAACCCCATTTTCGGGCTATAATATTTAAATTATTTTAATCACAACATCGAAAACGGGGTTTTTACACGTAATCTTGAAGTTTGATACAATGATATTTATTACACGGACATCAAATTTCTTTCATCTTTGTTTTATTACAAGACGTCACTTTTAAAAATGCTTCCATGCCATTTCTAAAATGCAATGATATTGATCCACTTTTCCATCTAGTCTTATGCATCTAAGTTTGAAGTTTCGTATAATCCATATTTTACTGTATAATTAGAAATAAATTAAATTATATTTTACACCGTAAATTATATTATATTTCACACAGTAAATTAAATTAATTCACTATATCTAGTTGATTTTTGACGGGCGATGAGTGGTCATGGTTGGGTCATTTGATGGTGCGAAGACCTCCTATAAACGAAGTTGCCGAATGACCTGGTAACCTGACTCTAGGCTGCCCGTGTGGCAAATTGAGGGCACCCGGAGTTTAGAAAGGGAGCAATAAACTCCAGGTCAGTCGCTAGACTGGTGTGAGATCTTAAAAACAGTTATTTTCACAAAAAAGATAAAAATAAATCCGCCATGCTTTTTGAAAATGAAACTACCATAAGGCCGCCCGCCACACACACAATGCAATCACACACATGAGGGGATTTCTCCTTATGATAGTCAAATATGCTTACTACGCAAAATTCTTCTTTTGTATTATTATTAGTGCATAGTGGAAAATATTTCAAAAGTATAATATTAATCTTAGCCAGCATAGGTACCATTATATTATGTCAGCTATAACTACCATTTTAAATGGCAGGTTCTACAACTAAAACCGTACAAGGCTCGTATTGTTTTGTTTGGATTTTCCAACAAATGGTCAGGCTAAGGAACTTCCTACCGCCACATGGGTACGCCTCTAGCGGGACGTCCCGAGAACTTAAACAGCTCTCTGCCAACACAAGGTCGGGTTACCTCTGTAACTAGGTAACTACTACACGAGTATGCCAACCCCCGGTCCTTTGGGATCTTTATCCGAGGATCCTCTACACCAACAACCACAAAGGTTAAATATCAGGGCTCCATACCTGACACCACCCTTTTCCAGAAGGAAATGACATACCCTAAAGGGCGCGACCCTCATAACCTTGCCACATCTTTCCTGTTTCGACCATTTCCGGGGTGTGAGGTCTGATGAGGTCTCGTCCACAAAGCTACACTTTTCACAAAATCATGGTTTGATCAACAAATGATCAGCAGCACTTCATGTGTCACGTTAACCAAATTGGGAGTGCATCACCAGTAACCATCAACTACATAACCTCTGAGCTCGTACGTCTCAGAGAAGGGTGTTAAGCTAAGAGAATAAATTCTCTGCCACCAACAGAAATGTATTTGATAGAAACCAGCTTTACATCAAAAAAGTGTAACGTCAGACGCACATCCATACAAGTCCGTTCCGGGATCGAACAGAACCGAAGGCACTTCAAAGAAGCCCTTGCTAATCCAGATATTCACTAATCACGTCCGGAATCCCCATCACAAAGGGTGATAAAATCCCTATACCTGAGCAACCCGGTGTAGAGACATTCGACAGGTAATCCTTTCGCTTTCGAAAATACCCGGTCTTCAACACCATCTTCAAATGCAATCCCATTTCGTCGTATCGTTATTCGGAATGGGTTTTATAACACAAGGTCCTCTCCCGGCTAATCCAAATAACGAGCGCTTATTTAAAAAAAAAGTGTTCATTCATATTTTAAACAACTACAACAAATTCCACGTTGATCTTTTAAATAAAAGATCCATCACAATCACAAAGGTTCGATGTGGTTTTCGGATATCCACTTGGAATCCGACCCCCGGTCGCTTCGAAATTCAAATGCCGTTACAAAAGGCCAATATTGATAGTTGGTTATTTAACTATCAATAAATATTCACAACAAACACCAAGGTTTAAATAATTTTTCCCAATTATTTATTTCCAAAATATCTTTGCAAGATATATTTCACACTTCAACCAATTGAAAACAAATTTCAAATTAAATTTTCACCTTTCAATACTTTAAAAACAAATTAAAAATCACTTTTCCCTTCGCGGAATACATTCTCAAATATTTATTCATTTTCACTGGAAATCTGCTGAGTTAAAACACTTTTAAAATAATTAAATTACTTATCCAAACATATATACTTGGAAATATTTAAAATAGAACTATTTTAAAACACTTACTTAAATATTAGTTATGAAAATATTATATAAAGATTTCGTATAAAAATTCAAGGCCAAACTAATTTTAAATAAAATTAGTATATAGGATATAACTATTTAAATATCTATTTTCTAAAACTAATATCAATTTCCTTTATATATTCCCATGGTGAATTTAAACTTCTAAATATCCATTGATATACGATTGATCTCTAGATTTATTTTCAAATACCAAATTAATTTCCAAAACTGATTTCTAAATTTATTTTCAAACGCCAAATTAATTGTCTTTTAAAACAATTCCTTCTTTTGAATTTATTTAATTTCTTAAAATTAATTTACTATAAATTTTCTACTAAATTTCAAAAATAATTTTTTTATTTATTTCTGGTATCCTACGATACCAAAAATATATTTGACTAAATTATAGCCTTCATAGTTTCAATCATGATATAATCACACACAAATTATAATAATCAACATACAAAATACGAAAAAATTAAATATTTGAGGAATCCAGTTGGATTCCTCTAACCTGATTTCTTTGCATCCACAGACGTTAGCACAACAATTATACCAATTCCACTTCGAGGTGGAATATCGTGGTATATCGGATTTATAAAATATCATCCACTATTATGCGGCGCAATAGGGTCTCATTCTCTATATAGTGCGGGAAATCAACAACTTCAAATACATATATAATACCAATTCCACTTCGAGGTGGAATATCGCGGTATATGAGTTTAATATAATAACCTCCGCTATTATGCGGCGCATAGGGTCTATTTAAATACAACTGATAATAAATTATCATCCAAGCACACAATCAACAATTAAATTTAACTATCACAATTCAATCATCAATTAATAACTGAAATTTTAAATTATTTAATTTGAGTGAGAAGATCTCACCTTTTATTTGCAATCTAATTCCATCTTGACTTGATTTCACCATTTTAGACCTTGTATAAATAATTCAAGATTTATTACTATTTAAATTGATCGAACAATTTATTGCTGTTTAATAACTTAATTAGCTGATCGTTTTACTTAAACCAATTATTTTCTTTAATAATTTATTTAACTAAAATTTAACTTTCAAAACTAAATTTAATAAAATAACCTTTGGTAAAAATAATTAAATAATTTTTATTAAATAAAACTACCTTTATAATATATCTATTTTCTATTTTATTTTCGCAAAATCATATATATGTATATTCACCGTTTTAGTAAAAATAGAAATTAGGTTTAAATTTCTGTTTAAAACATATTATAATTTTATTAAATCTAGATCCATACATGTATATAAACTGCGGTTAAATTCCTTACTGTAATTATTATTATTTTTTTCTATAAAATTTCTTTCCCATTTTAGACTTCACGAAAATTTATTTTCTAACAGATAAATACCGAATCAATTCAAAGATAAACCAATAGACTTTACTGTCTAACTTTCCTAACCTGTATTCGTTCATATGTATGATAAATTTATTTTAAAACAAAGATCTTATACCTTCACAACCTCTCGAGCCTCCAGATCACCCACACGACCCAGCATGTTACCAAAACCGAATGCGAGCCTTCCTTTTCAACTCGACCACGACTTAGCCTAGCTGTCGTGAATCGCCTACTTCACGACCACCCCACAAGCAATCGCGACTGCCGACTCCACCTTCCTTGGATCTGCTTCGCGTGCGTGAGGGCTTCAACCCAGTTGAACCGAACAGTAATCTGCCTCGAATCGCGATTTCCCAAACTTCGATCGCCAGCGACTCGAGTTGACAACAAAAAGAGGGTCGCGATTCGATCACTCTTGTTTTATTTTATTTTTGAATTCGAATCAATTTCAAATCGATTTTTTTCGAGGAAGAAATACGTGATTTTTTTGTTCCCTGAACAATTTGGTTTCAGTAGTAAGCAAAACAAAAGGGGAAGCCCGTGTTTTTAAATGGAGAGAAGGTGGCTTCGGCTAGAAGATGGATTGGATTTGAAATTTTTTTCTTCTTCTGATATCGGCTGTTGTAAATTGAAAAGAAAAGTGACGTGAATGTTAGTGTGCTTGAGTTAACAGGCTATAGTGGTTTGAACAGAAAGGATAAAGGCTGATGCGATATAATTTCAACTGCAGCTGACTAATATAATTATTCAATTTAAATTCAAATTCAAACCGTTCCGATAATGCAACTTGAAAACTTGACATCCAATCGAGGCATGCCGCTAGACATATATAAGGTTTTATCCACATTCCGAACACAATGGAACATGTTTCGGAGGCTAATTCGATCATATGCGCAAGTTACGGAAGTAAACGATCAATTTAAAATTAAGTCGATTAAAATAGTTTCTATGCGTTTTGAGCTGTCAGGATCAAACGACAACTCCGATTACTACGAAAATTGAAATCCGAAAATAATACAATATTATGGATCCAATGGAACTAGTTTCGTCGAATTCCGAGACTTTGCCTCGGAAGGCTATTTTTAAATATCGATTAAAACGATGTAATTTCAAAACTGAACAAATCATTTCCAATTTTAATTCTAAAGCTTCTATTATCTTCAGTATTATTAATATGAATTTTACAAGCCTTTGAAATATTTTTAATCTGCTTAAAATTGAAGATTCAAATTTTTATCCAACTTTAATAAATTAAATTCAATAATTTAATTGCCAAATCCATTGTTATGTTTTGAAATTCAGTTTAAAATTACTTCCAAATATTTAAAATCGATTAAATATTCCATTTCTAATGTTAAAAATTTCTGGGCCATCACATCTTTCCCCCTTAAAAGAATTTCGTCCCGAAATTACGAGTTAAGAAGAATGATCCTTAACCCATTCACTATCTTTCCAAAACCGAATAGTTTTATTAGCTTGCCAAAACAATCTTTTTATCAAAGATCCATTATTACTTTAACTAACTTTCGAAAGTCTTCCATAGGTTTCAAACAACAACGTTTTCTTTAACAATTTAAATTTAAATTTAAATTCAAATTTTAAATTTTCAAAATTTTCTCAAAATTTTTCTAGCTCCCTAAGTTTTCGAAAAAATTCGCCAGCGTCTCCTTTGCACGGCTAGCTCGGTACGACTACAAAATGGCACCACAGGCCCTCAGATTCTAAAAGAAAACAAAAAGCCAAGCGGCTGGACAAGAAAATCACCAAATTTCATATCGAAATTCAAATACGTACCTTTTTGTCGAGCAATTCAATTTTATCTTTAAAATCAAAATCCCAATTCCATTTCCCTGTACACACTTGTATATTCTGATATCCATAATATCCAATTACAACATTCAAATATCATTTTATACATTTCCTTACAGGAGTTTCATATATACTTTTATTCAAATTTGTTTCCCATTACCATATGAATTCAATTTATCTCCAATTCTGAATATTGAATTTTATCTTTCAATTATAACTGATTCATATCATTATTTTAAATTAGTTTCATTCACTAATTTACTTCAATTTCCAATTTGAAATCGTTTGCCGCTAACAAATTTTTTTTTTTCCCAAAAGTTTTATATCTCCTAAAATTTTCAGAAAATTTTGGCAGAGTCCCCTTTGTACGGAGGAGCTTTTGCAATTTGACAAGGGAGATAAATATATATACATCGACCCACACGGTCGGATAAACAAAAACAGTTCATATTTCCTATTTTTATTGTGTAGGCGTACCTTATTTAGCATTTTTAAGCAAGTGGCTTATTTAATTAACATTTTGCGCAATCAAATCCAGCCAAACGACCTCCCTGTACCTGTACTTACTCAATTTAAACATATAAGTGACATATATAGGAAATTCATTTACATTTCACATATTTTTGATAATAACACAGTTTTCATAAGCAATGCATTCAAAATAATTCCCACAAGCAATTTATAAGATTTCAATACAAATTTAATTGCTACAACTACATTCCATATCATTTCTATTCAATTCAAGTGATTTACAATTCACTTTCTTTCATTCGATTCATTTTTAAACGAACGAACTCATATCTATTTCAATTGATTTAAAAATCAATTCTATTGGCTTTCCTTAACTCATTGGATTTTATGCAATTACGTTTGTGTCAAACGACAACCATTTTGTGCAAATTCGACGATATTCACTTAATAGAATATCCAGTCTAGTTTATAACTAACTTAAATTGATACAAACTCAATTTACTCTTTATTCTATTTCATTTCCAATTGATTCCGTCCAATTCATTTTTGCATTCCATATTCACATTCATTTTGATGCATTAATCTACGAAAATCTTTGTTTAGCATCCATTTCATAAATCTCATTTATGTATACTCAACAACCCAAGTATGCATTCACTATGCAATCATAGCTTACAAATCAACTATACTTGGCATCAATTTTCAAAACCAAGTTTTTTTTTATTGACATTCAAATTTGCATCATATATAATAGTTCATTGTCAATTTATACTTGCATTTTTAGTTCTAATCTATTCATTTGCATTTCATTAATCAAACAAGTTTCATTCAAAACCATTCCATAAAACTTAATAACAACCATTTCACAATTTTACTTAAGTCGAGCTTTTATCCAATATTTACTTAAGTTGTTTCAATTCAAAACTCAAATTTATTTTTCCTTGTAACACTTCCAAACTTAAATCCTTGATTTGATTTTCATTTATCAAATCCATTCTGTTATCCCATTTTTTGGTCAAAACTGGAATATCAACAAATTGGCAAGGAATTATGGATATCAGGACTGGAGATAAGGCTACAATGGATATCGTCAAGATTTTGTTGAACTCCGATCGGGACGAAATTGATTGGAAATGATGATAAGGACTATGAAAGGCTATGTTTCGAATTTCAGGTTAATCGGAGTTCGTATCAAGGAAATATGATGGATTCAAAGGAGGAATAGTACGTAGTTCGAACCCATCAGGTTCGAACCCATCGATGACGCTTCGAATCGATGGGAACATGATGGGTTCGAAAGGAGTAGCTTCAATGCAATGGAGATGGATTCGAAGTGGGCATGGATTCGAAGAAGGATATGGAGTCGAAGTAGGCATGGAGTCGAAGAAGGAGATGGAGTTGAAGTAGACATGGATTCGAAGAAGGAGATGGAGTCGAAGTAGACATGGATTCGAAGAAGGAGATGGAGTCGAAGTAGACATGGATTCGAAGAAGGAGATGGATTCGAAGTGGACATGGATTCGAAGAAGGGGATGGATTCGAAGAGGACATGGATTCGAAGATGATGGATACGAAGCAAGGGACATGGATTCGAAGGACGAGGATTCGAAAGGGATGGATTCGAAGAGGATGGACTCGAAGGAGGCGGCTTCAGAAAGCATGGATTCGAACAGCATGGGTTCGAAGGGTATGGATTCGAAGGAGTCGGCCCTATGGATTCTAAGGGGATGGTTTCGAAGTAGATGGTTTCGAAGCATGGGTTCGAACCATTCAGGACGCACGGATTCTTGAACTTGGATCGATCATATCTTCCAAACCGTTGATCCAAATGTAATGAAATTTTTACAGGAGCTTACATACATGTTGAAGAATGTTCACACCAAATTTCAGCTCAATTGGATGGATTCTTGATCGATTCGAACGTCACTTCGAATCGATCCCAAACTGGGCACGGATTCCGAGAACACAGGCCTGTGGGCCCCCCTCACGTGCCAAGCAGCCTCCCCAGGTTTTAGGCGGGATTTCGGCCTTCCACACCTATAAATAGAGCCCCTGGTCATTCAGAAAAGGGGTCGGAAAATTTGGAGAGAAGAGGCAAGCCCAGACGCTGCTAGAATCATTCCATAGCATCATTACTGCTATTTTCTTCAGATTTGGTCACTACAACTGTTGTAATCACTTGTAATCTTCAAGGATAATCAATAAAAAAAAAATTGGAGTGGACGTAGGCCGGAGATAGCCGAACCACTATAAAACTTGTGTCTCTGTTCTTTACTTTTGGATTGCTGTCTATTATTTGCTGAGATTTGTTATTTGCGTTTGAATATCACTAATTTATATTCATACGCTGGTGCTTTCACGGTATTGGGTGATTGTGACCAATTTTGGCACAAACATTTTGGTGCTTTCACTGAGAACAACTAGCACCCGCTACATCGGATTTGAAGAGTTTGAGGAATTCGGATTTGGAAGACAATGACTAGGCAGAATAGCAGAAGGCTAAGGGCTGAGAGAAGCCAACAAGGAGGAAGTCAACAAGCATCCTCCGGAGGTGAGGAAGGACAGGCTTCGGTCTACATAACTCGGGATGAAATGGAAGCTATGGCCAATTCTTTGCAGGAGAGATTGTTGAAAAGTCAACAGGAAATGATGCAAACTTTCTTGGAACAAATGAGAGCTACAGGGATGCAGAACTTAGGAACGGCTACAGCAACTGCGGATGTAGGACAAGGAGCTAGGGTTGTGGAACCCAATGAAGGACAGGATACGGAGCCAGAAGGCAATCAACAAGGGCTTGGGGGCAGGCCCACAGGATTCAATGCAGGAGAACCTTTGGAAGGAATTCAGCAAGCTAGGGCTAACATTGCCGCTAGTGAGCCACACGAGGAATATGTACCAGAATTCCCTCGGGGGCATGGGGGGCAACCCCTACCAGACAATACAGGATTAGTAGAAATGATTAGGAAGACTGTGCGAGGTGGTTTGACAAACGGAGATTTAGAAGGAGTGAATAGAAGTCCATTCGTTCGGGAGATAAGAATGGCTCGGAATCCACCTAAGTTCAAGCTACCTAGCGTGGAGGTATATGATGGTAAGACGGATCCAACAGATCACTTAATGAGGTACACCAGACACATGGAGGTGCTGGGGGCATCGGAGGAAGTGATGGCCCGATGTTTCCCTTTGTATTTGAAGGACTTAGCTGCAATGTGGTTTAGGCAGCTGGAAGAAGGATCTATCAGGACTTGGAAGGAATTAGTGGAAAAGTTTCTGGGACAGTTCCGGGTTCACGTCAAGAGGCCGAAGAACGTAATGACTTTAACATCGGTGAAGCAAAGGATGGACGAATCGCTTAGAGCTTTTCTAACTCGATTCAGTGCGGCAGTCGCTTCGGTGGATCGGCCTGATCCATCAATGGTTTTAATGGCAGCAGTATCAGGAGTCAAGGAGAATTCGGATTTCAAGGTATCTCTGATACGAGATCCCCCACAAAATCTCGACGAATTCTTTCATGAGGCAGAAAGGTTCCTTCGGCAAGAAGATGCAAGTACGGATTTAAAGGTGAAGAAGGCTAATGCAATCGAGGTTGGAGCGGTATCCAAAAATGATTTGGATAAGGATAAAGGGAAAAGGAAGTTAGATGACGACTCTGGAAACGCTAGGAAGCGATGGAAGGATCCAAAGTTTTCCACATACACAGGATTGAACGAGACGCTGGAGCGGATATACCTGGAAACTCGGAATCGCCTTCCCTACCAAAGGCCGGCTAGGAGGGAACCAACAGAGCGGGAAAGGACATCAGGAAGGCACTGTCTCTTCCATGATCTGGATGGACACGATACCAACAGCTGCAGGCACCTAAAGGACATAATCGAGGAGCATGTAAGGAATGGACAGTTACAGCAATACGTTGGAACTCGGGATGCAACGGTGGAGCAGGAGCAACCACCGACCACTTCACGCCGTGATGATGGGAGGCCCAGGGATGATCGTCGATTGATCATCCATTGACCAGGATAATATGGAATAAGTAGCAAGCTACTAGCAAACGGTAAAGTCATTTACACATGTACGGGGACGGAGATAGCCCCTAGGCATGCTCTGAATGATGATAAACCGGGATGCTATGGTTTGTGAAATTTATTTCTTGCTTTTTAGATTGGACATTGCTTTTCTTTTTTTGGATTTGGTTTTGGAGCTTGGATTGAGCTCCTGGTTTTTCTTGCTTTTTTATTTGGATTTTCCTTTGGATGATTGTTTTTTGTTTTGGATACTGGTTTGGATTTCTGGTTTTCTGGTTTGGATTTGAATTTTGGATTTGGATTTGGATTTTGGATTTGGATTTCGAATTTGAATTTTGGATTTGGACTTTGGAATAAATTTTGGTTGGACTTTTATCTGGTTTTTGGTAAATGGTCGTCGGGTATGGATTATGCCTGGCAAGGGATGAGTCACCTTACCCAAACAAGGTAGATTGACTCATTCAGGTCGTCAAGTATGGACAATGCTTGGCAAGGGTCCGGAGTGACCAGGATTCGGCCTAGGACTTAGGCCCTCTATTATCATTTATTATTTTTAGGTCGTCGAGTATGAACTATGCTCGGCAAGGGTCCGGAGAGATCAGGATTCGGCTTAGGACTTAAGCCATGGCATTTTACAACGTCCAGGGACACTGGGCCAAGGTCGTCAAGTATGGATTGCGCTTGGCAAGAACCCGGAGAGGTTGGCTCAACGTCCAGGGACACTGGACCAAGGTCGTCAAATATGGATTGCGCTTGGCAAGAGCCCGGAGAGGTTAACTCAACGTCCAGGGACACTGGACCACGGTCATCGGATGTGGATCACGCTTGACAGGAACCCAGAGAGGTTATGGATTTGGATATCGACCCGGAGAGGTCCTGGCTCCGGTTATTGGCTATTGGATAAGGATGGATTGGAACTTGGTTGTCGAGTTCGAATGGATACAGAATTGGCTAAGGCTTTGGCTATTGGATATGGAATTGGACATCGACTCGAAGCAGTCAAGGACGATATACTCTGGCAATATGGCTGTGGACTTCGGATATTGGATTCGTAATTATTCAAAACACGCCTTGTTATCACAAGGCATGTTTTGGGGGGCAAAATGTTATCCCATTTTTTGGTCAAAACTGGAATATCAACAAATTGGCAAGGAATTATGGATATCAGGACTGGAGATAAGGCTACAATGGATATCGTCAAGATTTTGTTGAACTCCGATCGGGACGAAATTGATTGGAAATGATGATAAGGACTATGAAAGGCTATGTTTCGAATTTCAGGTTAATCGGAGTTCGTATGAAGGAAATATGATGGATTCAAAGTAGGAATAGTACGTAGTTCGAACCCATCAGGTTCGAACCCAGGAGGTTCGCATCGATGACGCTTCGAATCGATGGGAACATGATGGGTTTGAAAGGAGTAGCTTCAATGCAATGGAGATGGATTCGAAGTGGGCATGGATTCGAAGAAGGAGATGGAGTCGAAGTAGGCATGGAGTCGAAGAAGGAGATGGAGTCGAAGTAGACATGGATTCGAAGAAGGAGATGGAGTCGAAGTAGACATGGATTCGAAGAAGGAGATGGAGTCGAAGTAGACATGGATTCGAAGAAGGAGATGGATTCGAAGTGGACATGGATTCGAAGAAGGGGATGGATTCGAAGAGGACATGGATTCGAAGATGATGGATACGAAGCAAGGGACATGGATTCGAAGGACGAGGATTCGAAAGGGATGGATTCGAAGAGGATGGACTCGTAGGATATGGACTCGAAGGAGGCGGCTTCAGAAAGCATGGATTCGAACAACATGGGTTCGAAGGGTATGGATTCGAAGGAGTCGACCCTATGGATTCGAAGGGGATGGTTTCGAAGTAGATGGTTTCGAAGCATGGGTTCGAACCATTCAGGACGCACGGATTCTTGAACTTGGATCGATCATATCTTCCAAACCGTTGATCCAAATGCAATGAAATTTTTACAGGAGCTTACATACATGTTGAAGAATGTTCACACCAAATTTCAGCTCAATTGGATGGATTCTTGATCGATTCGAACGTCACTTCGAATCGATCCCAAACTGGGCACGGATTCCGAGAACACGGGCCTGTGGGCCCCCCTCACGTGCCAAGCAGCCTCCCCAGGTTTTAGGCGGGATTTCGGCCTTCCACACCTATAAATAGAGCCCCTGGTCATTCAGAAAAGGGGTCGGAAAATTTGGAGAGAAGAGGCAAGCCCACACGCTGCTAGAATCATTCCATAGCATCATTACTGCTATTTTCTTCAGATTTGGTCACTACAACTGTTGTAATCACTTGTAATCTTCAAGGATAATCAATAAAAAAAAATTGGAGTGGACGTAGGCCGGAGATAGCCGAACCACTATAAAACTTGTGTCTCTGTTCTTTACTTTTGGATTGCTGTCTATTATTTGCTGAGATTTGTTATTTGCGTTTGAATATCACTAATTTATATTCATACGCTGGTGCTTTCACGGTATTGGGTGTTTGTGACCAATTTTGGCACAAACACATTCCATCTACTAATTTAATTAAATTAGTTTCATTCACTTATCCATTTTAAATTTCAAATTTCCATTCTCGAATTCACTTTGTCAATAACAAGGAAATTTTCAATGTATTTCTACTTGAATTTATCTGCAAATTTAACTCACAATTGAATGTTAATTTAAATAATTCAACTTTCCTATTTCATGAATTAATTAATTATCATATTAGTTTACTTGGATTCAATCCATTTTATTTTTCTTCCCAAGTTTGGACTTTTATTTTCTTAGCTTTTGTTTTTGATTTCAATCCCTCATATAACGATAATGATAATTTAATATTATCGCTTCCTAACAACCAAGCAACCATATATTATGATAATTCACAGAAATTTTATTTCTTTTATATACGAAAATAGTTTTGGCTAAAATTATCTCATTTATCCGATTTTAAAACAATACTGTGTCGGTTTATCTTGTTTAAGAGCGTAGAAACCCCTATCGATACAGTTGGCCAGACAGCACCGACCAGAATCTATAAACAATCAACCGATAAGTCAACACAATACAAAACAATTTTTTATATTCGCAAACAAATACGCGCTCATATCTATTATTATTACACTCAGAGTACTACTGACTCTATCTCTAATGAGTAATACCCAACAGAGCCAGGGTTGTCGCTTAACCAAATGCTCTGATACCAAATTGTAACGTCCCGATTTTTCGACGCCCGAAAGTCGACATCGATACGTCCACTGTATCAAATGCCGCACAGTAAAATGCCCAAAAATAAAATCGTTAGGGTTAAAGAAGAAGAGGTAGAAGAAGAAGAAGAAAGAAGAAACAGAAACAATAACAGAATCTCACATTTCGCAGCGGAACAAGTATAATAGACAAATAAATATCTTTAAACAGAATCACTATATCAGTTATTACATTACATCACGTTACATTATCAAAGTGTACAACAACAACAACAGCGGAAAGAAATATTACATATATAAGTGATACGCCTCGCCATCCAGCTCCAACTCCTGATTCCACAGCAACTTCTGAATTCCAGAATGACTTGATAACCTGACTCTAGGCTGCCCGTGTGGCAAATTGTGGGCACCCGGAGTTTAGAAAGGGAACAATAAACTCCAGGTCAGTCGTGGGACTGGCGTGAGATCTTAAAAACAGTTATTTTCATAAAGAAAATAAAAAGAAATCCGCTATGCTTTTGAAAAATGAAACTACCATAAGGCCTCCCGGCACACACACAATGCAATCGCACACATGTGGGAGATTTCTTCTTATGATAGTCATATATGCTTACTACGCAAAATTCTTCTTTTATATTATTATTAGTGAATAGTGGAAAACATTTCAAAAGTATAATATTAATCTTAGTCAGCATAGGTACCATTATATTATACCAGCTATAACTACCATTTTAAATGGCAGGTTCTACAACTAAAACCGTACAAGGCTCGTATTGTTTTGTTCGGATTTTTCAACAAATGGTCATGCTTAGGAACTTCCTACTGCCACATGGATACGCCTCTAGCGGGATGTCCCGAGAACTTAACCAACTCTCTGCCAACACAAGGCCGGGTTACCTCTGTAACTAGTTAACTACTACACGAGTATGTCATCCCCTGGTTCTTTGAGACCTTTATCAGAGGATCCTCTACACCAACAACCACAAAGAAAAGTATCTGCAGTAACCATAAAGGTTAAATATCGGGGCTCCATACCTGACACCACCCTTTTCCAGAAGGAAATGACATACCCTAAAGGACGCGACCCTTATAACCTTGCCGCAGATTTCCTGTTTCGACCATTTCCGGGGTGTGAGGTCCGATGAGATCTCGTCCACAAAGCTACACTTTTCACAAAGTCATGCTTTGATCAACAAATGATCAGTAGCACTTCGTATGTCACGTTACCAAATTGGGAGTGCATCACTAGTAACCATCAACTACATAACCTCTGAGCTTGTACGTCTCAGAGAAGGGTGTTAAGCTAAGAGAATAAATTTTCCGCCACCAACAGAAATGTATTTGATAGAAACCAGCTTTACATCTCAATGTGTAACGTCATACACACATCCATACAAGTCCGTTCCTGGATCGAACGTAACCGAAGGCACTTCAAAGAAGCCCTTGCCAATCCGGATATTCACTAATCACGTCCGGAATCCCCATCACAAAGGGTGATAAAATCTCTATATCGGAGCAACCCGGTGCAGAGACATTCGACAGGTAATCCTTTCGCTTTCGAAAATACCCGGTCTTCAACACCATCTTCAAATGCAATCTCATTTCGTAGTATCATTATTCGGAATGGGTTTTATGACACAAGGTCCTCTCCCGGCTAATCCGAATAACGAGCGCTTATTTAAAAAAAAAGTGTTCATTCATATTTTAAACAACTCACAACAAATTCCACGTTGATCTTTTAAATAAAAGATCCATCACAATTACAAAGGTTCGATGTGGTTTTCAGATATCCACTTGGAATCCGACCCTCGGTCGTATCGAAATTCAAATGCCATTTGAAAAGCCAATATTGATAGTCGGTTATTTAACTATCAACAAATACTCACAACAAACACCAAGTTTTTAATAATTTTCCCAATCATTTATTTTCAAAATATCTTTGCAAGATATATTTCACACTTCAATCAATTGAAAACAAATTTCAAATTAAATTTTCACCTTTCAATACTTTGAAAATAAATTAAAAATCACTTTTCCCTTCGCGGAATACATTCCCAAATATTTATTCATTTCCACTGGAAATCATCAATCAATAACTGAAATTTTAAATTATTTAATTTGAGTGATAAGATCTCACCTTTTATTTTCAATCAGATTCCATCTTGACTTGATTTCACCATTTTAGACCTTGTATAAACAATTCAAGATTTATTACTATTTAAATGGATCGAACAATTAATTACTGTTTAATAACTTAATTAGCTGATCGTTTTACTTAAACCAATTTTTTCTTTAATAATTTATTTAACTAAAATTTAAATTTCAAAACTAAATTTAATAAAATAACCTTTGGGAAAATAATTAAATAAGTTTTATTAAATAAAACTACCTTTATAATATATCTATTTCCTATTTTATTTTCGCAAAATCATATATATGTATATTCACTGTTTTGGTAAAAATAGAAACTGGGTTTAAATTTCTGTTTAAAACATATTATAATTTTATTAAATCTAGATCCATACATATATATAAACTGCATTTAAATTCCTTACTGTATTATTTTTTTCTGTGAAATTTCATTCCCATTTTAGACTTTACGAAAATTTATTTTCTAACAGATAAATACTGAATCAATTCAACGATAAATCAATAGACTTTACTGTCTAACTTTCCTAACCTGTATTCGTTCATATGTATGATAAATTTATTTTAAAACAAAGATCTTATACCTTCACAATCTCTCGAGCCTCCAGATCACCCACACGACCCAGCCTTTCTTTTCAACTCGACCACGACCAAGCCTAGCTGTCGTGAATCGCCTGCTTCACGACCACCCCACAAGCAATCGCGACTGTCGACTCCACCTCCCTTGGCTTCGCTTCGCGTGCGTGAGGGCTTCAACCCAGTTATCCGCTTCGAATCACGATTTCCCAAAGTTCGATCGCCAGCGACTCGAGTTGACAACAAAAAGAGGGCCGCGATTCGATCACTCTGTTTTGTTTTATTTTTGAATTCGAATCGATATTTTTTCGAGGAAGAAATATGTGATTTTTTTGTTCCCTGAACAATTTGGTTTCAGCAGTAAGCAAAACGAAAGGGGAAGCCTGTGTTTTTAAAGGGAGAGAAGGTGGCTTCGGCTAGAAGATGGATTGGATTTGAAATTTCTTTTTCCTTCTGATATCGGCTGTTGTAAATTGAAAAGAAAAGTTACGTGAATGTTAACGTGCTTGAGTTAACAGGCTACAATGGTTTGAACAGAAAGGAAAAAGGCTGATGCGATATAATTTCAACTGCAGCTGACTAATATAATTACTCAATTCAAATTCAAATTCAAACCGTTCCGATAATGCAACTTGAAAACTTGACCTCCAATCGAGACGTGCCGATAGGCGTTTATAAGGTTTTATCCGCATTTCGAACACAATGGAACGTATTTCGGAGGCTAATTCAATCATATGCGCAAGTTATGGAAGTAAACGATCAATTTTAAATTAAGTCGATTTAAATAGTTTCTATGCGTTTTGAGCTGTCAGGGTTAAACGACAACTCCGATTACTACGAAAATTGAAATTCGATAATAATACAATATTACGGATCCAATGGAACTGGTTTCGTCGAATTCCGAGATTGTGCCTTGGAAGGCTATTTTTAAATATCGATTAAAACGATATAATTTCAAAACTGAACAAATCATTTCCAATTTCAATTCTGAAGCTTCTATTATCTTCAGTATTATCAATATGAATTTTACAAGCCTTTGAAATATTTTTAATCAGCTTAAAACTGAAGATTCAAATTTTTATCCAACTTTAATAAATTAAATTCAATAATTTAATTGCCAAATCCATAGTTATATTCTGAAATTCAGTTTAAAATTACTTCCAAATATTTAAAGTCGATTAAATATTCCATTTCTAATGTTAAAATTTTCTGGGTCGTCACATACGCCCACTGGAAGAATCTTTAATAGGGTATGTACTTGAATCTCATTGCAAGCTCGTAATATGCTAATGCTTATACTACTTTTCTGCCTTTGAACAGGCTTCTACAGACCAAAGTGTTCTAGATTTGGAGATAGCTGGAAAATTAGGATGGTGTGCATTTTCTGTTATTCAAATTATGGGTACTATTGGGGTTATGTCGAATGTTGCTTGGCCAATATTTGCTCTTTTTGTTCCCGTCACTGCTGTGTGCATTTGGTATCAAGTAAGTTCTTTGTTCATTAAGTTGACAATAGCTATTCATTTTTCAACTATGAGTAATAAATATAAACTAGCGGACTCTATACACCCCAAAGGTTAATAAATATGTCCAAAGCACCGAGATGCAAATGAGATGAGCAAGAATTAAATTTCAACGATGACAATAAATCCTTTTACTAACCTAAAAAATGTTGCGTGATATGCATATTTTCTCAAGAAGTTTACAATATCTAATCTATCTGGATATAAAAAATATTTTTTGACTCCTACAACACACTCAATCAACAGAAGCATAATTTTGACTTTTAACACTCAAACAGAATATGATGATGCAACAATACTACATACCAATAGCAAGAGAGTTGGCATGCTTATCAGGAATTCAAAGAGCTCCAATTCTTCATCACTTTGCAGAATCTCTAACTGGGGCGGCAACTATAAGAGCATTTGGACAGCAAGGAGATAAAGTACAAACATTTTAATTCTTTACTTGACGAGACTTAATGTGGTTGACTAATTAAATAGACAGTTTGTTTGCTTTTACATTTTCATTCTTTACTTGAATCCTTTTGTTTACAGTTTGTGGTTGAACTGGGAAAAGCAACAGCTCCAGGAGTTACAACAATAATAGTAAGTGGAGCCATAGCGATATTTGATTTTCCTTTTTTACTTTTATTTTTTACCACAATGGTTTTTAACCTTCGGATGCGTTAAAGCTTGAGACAATATTATTTTGGACAAAGTAATTGATGTATCCTGTTAAGCTTATTATTTTGATATGATGGTTTGAATTAAGTTATAATATTATTCATTTTTTTGCATCATACTTTTAACATGTACATTAATATATTTCTAATAGATGTGTAATGTTGAAATTATAAGATGACCAATTATATTTTCACACTGCAACTATATCGAACACGCGAATATTATATGCTTCAGTTTTATGCATTCTGCTGAAATATACATATGCTTTATATGTGGTGTATTAACATAGATGTAGCTCCATGCCATATGCTTTGGAGGTAGTAGCTGCAGCACCGATGCTTTGGAGGTAGAGACTATGTTATGGATAATTTTTTCAAATGTACGGATGTGAATTAGATGAACTAATCGTTTAGTTTTATAACATTCATGTGCAAACAGATTAATGTAAACTATTTAGATATTTTTCATTATTTAGATATTTTTCCATCACCCAATTCTTAATGATACGGGTGACCATTATTCCATCTTATAACAAGAATTATTGTTTCTATTTTGGATTTTTTTAATAATTAACAATGTATCTATTTTGCTTTTTTATATTGACTTGCTAATTGTTTTAAAAATTGATCAATTTGCTTTGCTCCAAATACACGTATGTATTACATATTTTTCTTCATGTTTTTTCTGTATACTAAGTTTGCCAGCGTCCAAATTTCTCTCATGTTCAATGTATAATATCAAAGTTTATGTTAAAACAATATTTGCACCCGTTCCATCGGCACGGGCTCCATACTAGTATATATATATATACACAATGGTGCGAGGCCATAAAAGAAAACCTTTTCCATCAATAGTAATCACGCTTCCTTTAAATCTTGTCAAATTTTGCTTAGGGCATTGTTACTGATAATGCAAGTTTAGATATGAGGGAAATTTCAAGTTGAAATTTGACAATGATGTGCCAAATTTAAATGTAAAATTTGATGGGGGTATGCGGAATTTAGGTTTAGAATTCGATGGGGCTGAGCCAAATGTAGTGTAAAAAAATTCGATGAGGGTACATTGAATTCTATTTTCTGCCTCACCCAGGGATTACTCTTTCATAATCGAACATAAGTTCTTCAGTTTCGTTCTTTTAAACCACAAAAGCCACTAAGTCTATGGTTCGATCTTACATACTGAAATTCACGACCTTGCTTGCAGTGGTGCTACATGTTTAGATTGAGCCTAATCTTGATAGTGCTCATGTCGCCTATAGAAATTCATCAATCTGATCCAAAACACTCACTTGAAAGGATTTTGTCACCAATTGCCTGGTCAAATGGATGTCGATGTTGGTGTATTGACTGCGAGCTTCTTGTTCCCAAGGTCTTGATCATTGCTAGTGTTGAATTCGGGATGACGACGATCTGAAGTTAATGTGAGGGATGATGCAGATATTTGCAGTAGGAGGTGTAGAGACATGTTTCCACTTTAATCAAAGTTTGGATACCTACGGTGTATTGTTGGAGTTGAGGTTGAGGATGAGGTCGTTGTGGCTTTCTTTTGAGATGATCCGTGCTTAAAAAAACTATTGTCGTTGTCAAGATGCTCGGTTTGACGATGATGATGGAATGTTATCCCTTGGATTTAAGCTTTCCGGAGATGGGGAATATTGGTTTGCCACTCTGGTGAGGACGTTGTTTGATGTACTATTTTGCAAGATCTGGAGATGTCAACACCGAAGTTGGTGCTTTGGTCAAGATACCATGGCTTGCTCATGAAATGAATATGTTGATGTTGCCTTTTTTTATGTGAAAAGTATGAATTGTAGAATAATGATTACGAGAAAGATGAAGACTTTGTAATGATACTATGATATGTGCTTGTGAGATCCTTGAAGCTGACTGAATTATGGTGTGGTGATATGTCCCTTTCTAGATAAAATGATGAACTGGTTGTTTGTTGCAAGGCTTGGAGTAAACTTGTTGTGCCTGAAACAATGGTTACTTCAAACTGGTGTCTGAAGATGATGATGGTTTAATATGAAGATCATTTTTGTTAGCTCAGATGATTGGAAAAAAAGATATATCTTTTAATTTACGAATAGTGTTTCTTTTAATCTGATACTACTTGGTGAAAAAGAACTTTGTACTATATAGGACATGTACTGCCTCAATTATATTTGCTTCAAAGTGTCCTTTTGAATGATTCAGCCCAGGAATGAGTCTCTTAGACATATTTTTCTTTGTTTGAACGCTTCTCTAATTTTATAAGAAGATGGATGAACTTTGTTTGTATTGTTCCGAGCTCAGGTCAATCTACAAAAATTTCGTACACAATTCCTTGATATTACGAGTGCAGCTGACGTTAGAAATGTTTGTTTTTTTTCTTTGCATTTGTTTTCCTTTCTGAACTACTGATGGTCAACTTTTTAACACTATCATACATCATGTTGATTAGTTTTTCACTTAGTAGTTCTCATATACTTCTCATCGGCATAGACAATAACGTTAAACAAACAATTTAAGATTGAAGCCAAAAACAGAAAAATATCATCAATACATATATGTGTGTTTCTATGGATGGTGGTTCGTATCAATACATTTATAGTAGATCCTTAGTATCAAGTTGATCCACATTTACAATCCTTGGTATAATTGTATTTACAAAGTTTCAATTACTTTCAATTTTTTTAAAGTGCAGTTAATTTTTCATCAAATTAATAATAAAGAAAAAAAATTACAAAATACATTTTTCTTCGATATCAAATAACACAACGGTCGATTTCTTCATCGTTGTACGGTTATACTAGTATATATGAAATCGTTATGCATCGAATTTTTTTAAAGATGAATAATTTAGTTAAGTAGAGAAAAATTAGGCGATGGAAATGTTCCACTTAAAGATGCATAACAATTTTTATTCATAAATTGACTTATTTAAATTTTGTTCTCGAATTTCTGTTTTGGGAGGAAGTCATCAAACCAAAAAATAGACATTGAAGAAAGTGGTAAACATATTGTCGTCAGATGTGAAGAAATCACAATCTCTGATTGTCTGGTTTGAAAAAAGATGAAATATTAGAGTGTTTTGAGGAAGCAGATGAAGACTAAGCCTTCTCATGGTCCTATGCATTAAAGAGCTCCGACTAAAAAAATCGGAGGTCTGTTACTGTAAGAGGCACAATCCTCATAAACATGTACGTTGCATCAATCAAATAGTCATACTAACTCATATAACTTGTAAATTCACACCTACTTAGGGTAAATTCTTGAATTGGTGTACACATAGGCCAATTAGCTATTTCAAATGTTGAATGACATCCATTTATGTTAACAATTGTATAATCAGTAGGAACATTAACATATAAATGAAGAGTGATAACAGATTTTATAGCAAATGAAATTTAAAAAAGTTTGAAATTAGTTATACCTCAAACCTGAGCTACAGTTTGTAAAAGAAAAAGAAAGGAAAAAAGAAAGGAGAAGAAAAAGAAAAAAGAACACCTAATCAATTTTCAAACAGAATAGCCTTATATGGACCCAGCTAACATATGAAAAAAATGCATGCCTTAAAAACTAAATCTACATATGAATGATTTAAACTTCATTTAACGCATGAAAATAGTCGATTTTTTAAATTTATAGCAGTTGACTAAGTTACTTGGAAAAAATTGATGAAAAATTAAACGTTCATATTGAGCTATACATATGAAATTATTGCACAGCCATTGTATTGGAAAATAGTGATTGAAAAAGCTTACATCAATATTTTTATTACCTCAATGAGATGTCATGTACTAGAATTGTATCAGTGCGTCACCTACCTCAGATGTAGTTGTTTAACTTGCTTATTTATCCTGCATTACATTTCAGTAAAAAAAAATTGTTTAGGCAGATAGAATTCAATTCCTATTTGAAATAAAAGTTGCATAAAATATTTAGTGAGTGTACTCCATCCCCATGATGTGCCTTCATCCAACGTATTCATTCAAAAAACCAAATTTATTATGTTACGCGTACTTTTGAGTAGTAAGAGTCTTTATTATGAAAAAGATATAAAATTTGTAACATCAAAAAACATTGCAGCAAGTAAAAATTGCTAAAATTAGCAAATATAAACCCACAGCATGTGATACAGGTAAGCAAGCGTGATGTTCAGCAAATAGAATCATATTACCTTTGGTCAAAATTAGATGATCTGGAGGTGGAGGTGAGTTGGAGATGAAAATGTTGATGGGGATTGGGGACGCTTGATAATCACAGTTTGAGACGAAATTGTTGATGGAGGCGAGGAGATCCAGATCGAAGATTTTAGAATTAGGTTTTTTTTGTTCTTCAATTCGTGAATATTTGAGGTAGAATTTATGAATCTAAAGGATTTCTAACGTGGATATAATTCTATTTGAATTATAATTGAGTTAATCAATTTTTAAAACCGAAATTTCAAGTAGTTTCAAAATCTTTTTAAATCGTCGATTTAACCGACATGTTAAAATAGTGATACAGGACACAGTTTTGAAATTTGACGAAACCAGTTGCATTTGGATCTATAATAGTGTGTTGTTATCTAATTTAAAGTTTCATAGCATTCAGATTCACCGTTTGGTCGTACGATCTGAAATCTCCTGCAAATAATTTAATTGAATTTAGTTTAAATAGTCGATTTAAAAAACTATCCTCCACATATGATCTAGTTAGGTCCCGAAACTTGTTGCATTGGGTTTGAAATAGGGGTATAACATTAGAAACGACAGACAGCACGCCTCGATAAGAGTTGGGATTTTAAGTTAAATTAAACGAGGTATTTTATAATTAAATAATATTATGAATGTAAAGTCAAACCTTCTGTAATACGCCATTCTCGCAGCTTTTAAAATAGTGCATGTCCTCATTTAGAAGCGAAATCGAGACTTCCCTTATTCTTCCTTCCAAAATCAAAATCGGCAGAGATAAAAAAAATGAAAATGGAATCGCGCTCAAGGCGTAGACACCTAGCGATGGTGGTTGTCGCGAGTGGGAGGAGCAGATGAGGGCGGCTGTGACGATGGGCATGAGGCTTGTGGGGATAATGGGTCGCGAGGTGCGCGAGGTCGCTGTTTTCTCTAAACACAGGCGCGCAATGGAGGCACGATGCAAGGCTAAGCGACGAAGGGGAGTTGCGACCGGTTGAAGCTAGGAAACTCGACTTGGGCTCATGCATTGCTGGAAATAGATGGAGATTAGGAGGTCATGATTCGATGTTTGGTCGATGGCAGAGGTGCGAGAGAAGCAACAATATTAGTGGTGGCATACAGATTAAAGTGGTTGCTGTTGTTGATGCCCGCGACGAGTGCGTGTTGGAGGACGTGTGGAGTGTGAGCAGCGACGTGGAGAAGTTAAGGCCGTGATTTTAGTTTCAAGTGACAGTAGAGAGGTATAAATTTAATTTGGGTAATTAAAATTTTATTTTTTGTAAATTTGTAAGTTTAAGATCTTATTTAATAATCAAAACTTATAAATTTTTTATCTTATCCATGCGAGTTTCAAAATTTTCAAACAATACAAGATGGAACAAAAATTTGGGATTAGAACGATTATCAAATTCGAAATTCAATGAGAGTGAAATCTCACTCATATTGGATTACCGTTTTAATTTGAAAATTAATTGTGATGATAGGTTGAATTGATATATTATTATCCGTTGAATCTTATATTATATAGTAGTATAAATATTAGTAATTGGATATATTCCCGCCTATTGGAGCTGATAAGACCCTATGCGCCCCACATAATAGCGGATGACCCTACATCACAATGATATACTGCTTCGAAGCGGGATTGGTATTTCTTGTTGTATTAACATCTGTGGATGCAGGGAAACAGGTTGGAGGGATCCAAATGGATTCATAAAATATATATTGATTGTTTTTCATATATAGTAATATATGATGGAATCTGATACAGATTGTTGTGTAATTTGGATGTTTGGATGCTACTATAGCACTGGCCTTAATTTTGGTATTTCAAATACAATAAATATTTTTTTTTTAGTTTGAAGGAATTAAAAGGAATTTTGGATATAAAAATATCTATATTGGAACTTGGATTATTTTAAAGAAAATTGAGTTGGAAAAAATAATAATTGATTTGGTTGTACTTAACTATTCGTAAATTGCTCTAAATAGAGATTTTTTTTAAAAATAAATTATATAAAAGGATTTATATATGATATTCTGAAAAATATGAAAAGGAGTTGAAATCGATTTAAAAAAATAGATTTGAAATGTAAAAGGAATTAATTAAGAAGTGGATTTATAAAATGAGATTTTATAAATGGGATTAGTTTCATAAACAAGTGAAACTCAAAGGGGTTTATAAATTTATAAACGATGTTTGTAAATAAGGAAAAATGATATCAGTTGGAGAATTGAAATATAAATTTACAATGTGAATTTATTTCGAGTTATTAGAAATCTTTTTGGAAAAAACAGTGGGATCTATAATTTAAATGTGAGAATGATTATGAAATTGAGATGTAGTCGATGTGATATGAATCGAGAGGGATATATAAACTGAAATTGGAATGTTGGAATTTTAAATAAGTTGTGTTGAGAAATTAAAATTGTTTTAAAATAAGATTTAGTTTTATTAAACTATGTGCTTTAAAAACTATTATTTAGGCTAAGACTTTTTGAGAAAGTTAGTTATTCAAATATATAATATTTATTGAGATAAATTCTAATTTTTATAATCAGCTTTGTAAATCAATTAGTTTATTAAAAATGAATTGGCAATGAATTATCAATGTTTATTTAAAGTGTTCTAATATTTTAAATAATTACTTACTTTTGTTTTAAAATGAATTATTATTTTAAAATACTTACTATATATATAGTTTTGAAATGATCGAAATTTAATTATGAATCCTCTCGAGATTTGTAAACGAAGTTCATTTAACGGATATGACTTTATACGAGAAACCTTATAATGAAATTTTGGGAACTTAAGGAATTTCCAAAATATTTAAATATAGAAACTTCGAAAATGAATTAGAATCATAAAAGAAGTTGGAAATGGGTAGTTGTGATTATATACGAGTATAATCGGGTTTGGATATTTAAAGGAAATTAATTTATGGATTCCTAAAAATTACGGGATGCGTTGAAGTAATTACAAATAAATTTGCAAAGGATTTTGAAAATATGGAATAAATGGAATCATATCCTAACTATGGGAAATAAAAATGATTTTAGGAAAATGTACTTATAAATATTTCTTAAATATTGGACTGGAAGGATTTGAAATATTTTATCATGAGATTATTATTATAGAATTTTTTTCCAAGTGTTGAATTGTAAATGGAATTTGAAGAAAATATTTCTGAGTATTGAGATGGTTGAAAATACTATTTTACGAATATAAGTATTTGAATTTGTTTTTGAATATTTAAATATTGGAAGAAATTTGGATATATATATTATATATCTTTGTAAAGACATTTTGAAAAAAAATATTTTTGAAAGATATATAAAATAAGGCCTAGTGACTGCTTATGGATGCTATTTGATAGTAAAATAACCGACTATCGAATTTGGCTAAATTTGTTGATCATTTCGAAGAGATCGAGATCAAATTTAATTATCTGAAAACTACTTCGATCTGATTTGTGCGTTATGAATTATGATATCGTGAACCTAATGAAGATGGTGATTTTGGAAATTCAGTATGCTCAGACGTAGAACAAGTTGTATGGATGAATGCTATCATTGCATTATAACTTGAAAGGCTGTGTTAGCATTCCAAGTGGGATTGCTATTCAAACTAGTAAACGTAGCATCAAGCCTCATCAACCGAGAAAGGACCAAAATAGTGCAAGCAGCAGGGCTGAGTGAGTCACTCCTATTAGGGTATGTCATCATCCTTCTAGATTACCCTATATTATTATGGATTTGGTCGTGCATGGAAAAGAGAGCGCTCGATTAAGGTTGGAAGACCAGGATGATGACATATTCAGTACTAGTAGTCAAGTGCTAGGCCGGTTCTGTATGGCAGGATACAAGATGTTCTTGTCATACCCGGATGCGTTGATCTAGAGATGCATCTATCAAAGGTAGTACCTTACCTTGTCATAGTATGGAATCCATTCTCCAATACGTGCCTTTGTGGTTTTAATTGTAGAGCCTGGTATGTTGGAATTTAATTAATGTAACAATTTCGGCTATATTAATAAGTATTTGTACTTAGACACTATTATAATATCATTGGATTTTCTATAAAAATATTTTGGTTATTATAAGGTAAAAACTCGTCGTTTTTATGTGTGGCATGGTCTTACGAGATACCTTTATTTTTCAAAGGATTTTGAAAATAATAATAATTCAAACTGAGTGTGTTCTCCCACGCTGATTTTCCAGACTGACTCGGGTGTTATTTTATTATAATGCTCGTATAGATTTAGGTTAGGATGTTACGGAGCTCAGGAGAAGGGCTGGATGATTTCAAGTGTATTTCACGTGCTTGTTTAATCTCTGCTGTGCATAGACTATATAGTAGGCACTAGTGAGGACAAGTTATATAACTATCCATATTAATGTATTGATTATTGTACTCTGATAATTGTTTGTATATTAATACTTACGGTTTTCTTTTGTATAAAATTATGAATTTATATATTATATTTTGTTCCGTTGCGATTGTGAGATTCTGTTTTCTTCTATCTCTTCTTTCTCTTAGTTATTTGCCCTTTCGTATAATGTAGATTGGAAAAGTGTGGTTTAATGACCACTCGAAGTTTATGGAATGGCAGGTCGCTACATGTGGTATAAGAGCAGAAGGTCAAACGAGAACCTTGGCTTCTGTGCCGATTACTCATTAGAGATAGGGTCAGTAGTACTCTAGAATGGGTTTGAGTGCATTAATTGATATGAGCACGTATTTATTAGTGAATATAAACGATTTTATATTGTGTTGGTTGAGAGTGGCTTATGAACTCTGGTCGGCGCAATCCGTACAACTATATCGATGGGGTTTCTAAACACTTGAATAGAGCAATCCTACACGATATTGATTTAAAGTGGGTAAATGAAATAATTTTACCCAAACAATATTTCGGTATGAAGAAAATAATTTTCTGAAATTATTATAGTATATTGGAATGTTTGGTTAATACTATTATAATCAAACAAGATTATAAATACTGAAATTGATATATATATATATATATATATATATATATATATATATAACCAAATGATAATTGTATAAGTATGGACTATACAAATGAATTATTATTAAAAAGGATTCAAACTCGAATTTAGAAATTTGAATTTCGGAGGGTGTGGAGATTATTTTCATAAGTGTTATGGAAATGAAATTGGTGTTATTTTTCAAATATTTTTGAAATAAATAATAGTGATATTATTGTAGAATGTTTTGAGTAGAAAATGTTTTAAACATGGATTTTGGAAGTGACATAACACTGAGCTCACTATAGTTGCTGGAAAATAATTCTGATGATGATCGCGACATCATCGGTGTTCATTATTGAGTTTCTAAGTGACGGGTGCTACCAGGGGCACTGTTACAAGATTGTTTGGGAAAATTGAGTTTGATATACAAAAGTGAATATTTGTGTGTGTATATATATATCATTTTAAAAATGATTTGAAATAAAACCAGGTGTTTAAATTCTAAAATTTCGTCTAAATAAAGTGTGAAATTTAATTTTGGAATTGAAAATTAACTTAAGTAAGCTAAAAATAAATTGTATGAGTTGTAATTTAACTTAAGCTAAGTTAAAATATAATTGAATTGGATTAGAAATGATATCAAATTGAATTGAATATAAAATTTGGGTTGTAAAATGATTATATAACGATAAGTTAAAATTTTTGAATGGAATAAACTCGAATATCATATTTACGAAACTGTGAATAATGAGTGATGTAACTTATTAAATTGAAAAATGAAATGGAAAAATCAAAATGAAAATGAATTGATATTTTGGTAAAGAAATGGAAATCCAACTTGGATAAGAAAATAAAGTTAAACTCAAGTTCAACCAAATAAAGTGATTTTTTGGATAAAAATCAGGTTTTGAATAATAAAATGGAAGTGAACTAAATAGATAAATTAATTAGTTAATTGAATATAAATATGGAACTTAATTTGGCTATGAAAAATGGATTATGGATCGAAACAGAAATTGAATACAGAATTTGAGTTATAAATGAATATTCGACTTAAATATAAGCGAATTAAATATATTTTGAAATGTTCTCAAATAAAATAGAATTGGATTGAAATGGTGATGATTAAGTTATAAGTAAATTCAATTTTAAGTACTAATAAATTGAATATGGCTTTGGGATATATTTAAAAGAGTTCGGGTATGAAATTATGTTTTGAAGGGGAAATGAGTATATGTGTTATATAAAAGGTTATGATAAACATTAATATTAATTTTATGAAATGATTCTCAAGTAATATAGTATAAATTGAGATATATCAAGTAAATGGAAATGCAAATCAATCAACGGTGAATAAACTGAATAACAATCAATTTAAAAAGAAATGGAATTTGGTTGCAATGGAAATAAACTTAGGTTATATAGTGGGAATAAGTGGAAATAAAGAATTACTTAAGTTAATATAGTTGGATGAAAACCTAGCTCAGTTATATTTATGAAATGCTTCATAAATAAATTGGCATGGATTGAATTGTTGTTTATAAATTCAACGAACAAGATTTTTGTGAATAAATTGAATGTGAATTAATAGAAGTTGATAAGTTGACATAGAATGAATATAAATGGTTTATAAGCTGAAGCGGTTATTCCATGAAAGGATATCACCAACTAGCGTGGAAAAATTTGTCATTTGACGTAAACGGATATAAACAAAATTTTGTGAATCAATGGAAAGTGAATAAATTGATTTTGAATCAATTTGAAAGGAATATGAATTTATTGGGTATAAATATGAATTGAATGCAAATAAATTCTTTTAAATGTGGTTGGGATGTAACAACTCTAGTTTTGGAGACTACCTATAAATATTTTATTATAATGGTAGTCATGATTTAATATTGTGAATTAAATAAAATTTGAGAAATTAAATCGTTTATTTGGATAAACAATGAATTTTGAAAATAAAATGTGAAAATAAAGTTTGGAAACTTTATTTTGATTGTTTGGGTTAATAATAAATGGAAAATAGTTTTTATTTAGACAAAATGCAATAATTGTAATAATTATTGCCAATTACTTCTTCTAATAATTTTGAAAAGAAGTATTTGATTTTTAAAGGTTGTTTAATCAAATAAAAAGGTGGAAATTGGTTTAAAAATGAGTTTTAATTGTAAATTTGAGTTTAGAATGGTTAGTTATATTTTTCTAAGGAAGAAAAATATTTTTGTTGAATTTTTGAAGTTAAAAATAAGGATTTGTGCATTTATTTGTGTAAATTGTGTTTTTTTTGTAAAATAAAGGTATTTTAATAATAAAAATGTTTTAAACAAAAACTAAAATTATCTTTTTATATGATGTAAACATTTTATTTAATATGCATGTAAGTTTACATATTTTATTTTGGGAAAAACATGAAGAAAATATGTAGTTTGTTTTATAAGTTAATGTATATGTGCATATTGGCTTAGTGTTGAATTAAATAACATTGGCCTAATTTATTTTCTCTAAATTTTTGGTCCAAAAGCCCATTAGTGCAATAAGGCCAGAAATAAGAAAAGATATGAGAAACACTTTATTGTACGTACAAGTTTACTCTCACCTTCTTTTTCCTCTTTCCAGTAAACAAGAAAAAGAAACCCACTTCACAAAATTCAAAATCTAAGCCAAATCTCCATATCAAATGAAAAACTTGATGTTTTCTTTCAAGTTAAAACATATTCTACAGGTAATCTACTCCAAAACCGAACCATTTCATCAAAATCTAATTTGTGATATAGGGCTTGTATGTAATCTTTTTTTAGGCTTGCATGTTTCTATTTTGAGTTATTACAAGTATTTGAAGCAAATTCTTTTTTTTTTTTCGAGTTTTTCTGTCTGAAATCTGTTTCATATTGCCTCTTTGAATGCTTATAACTTTTGATTCCGACAACGAAATGCTGCCTGATTTCTTGCATTTGGTAGTTTTCGTGTTGAACTTAATTTTTGCAAATTTTGATTGAAAAATATTGTCATTTGAGTGTTCAAACCGTTGTTGCAAATCAACAAACCACATTTTTTTTTGCCTGTAGAAATTGTGTTTTTTAAGTTGCTGCAAACATGGCCTGAGTACGTGTTTGAGATAGCATGACTCTTTCATTTCTTATTGAAATTGCATGATTCTTTTTTCGTTCGAAAGATAAAGTTTTGTACTATAAGCATACCAAATTTCAGATCATTTCAACCTGTATAGCTTATATAAATATGCTTCCGAACTTGGATCCGAAGCATTTTTGCCCAGATTTTAACAGTGAAAACACTGCCTGGGCACAAATTTGAGATATCATAACTTTCTCATAATTTATCCGAGTTACATGATTCCTTTTTTGTTTAAAAGATGAAGTTTTCTACCATGTGCATACCAAATTTCAACTTAATATGTGGTCATTTGATCCTCTGCTTTATGCCTGGAAGTTGAACCCAAGATGGTTTTCAGGCCTAGGCATATTTGTTTTTGAACTGTTGCAAACATGGCCTAAGTCCATGATTGAGACAACGTAAATTTTTCATTTTCTGTTGAAATTTGTTGATTCTTTTTTTTGAAAGATGAAGTTTTCTACTTTGCGCACACCAATTTTTAGTTCAATCAAAGGTCGTTCGGCCACCTGTTTTATATCTAAAAGTTGAACCTATAGAAGATTTCAGACCTGTGTATTATTTTGCCCAAGTGTTTTTATGTTCTTTTTCCATCCGATTTTTGACTTTTACTTCATGTTTTTGTTATATTTCTAAAGTGTTTTGAGGGCTATAATGCCTATCAATAGACCAGCCAAGTTTTGATGAATTTGAAATTCAATTCTGAATCGAATTTGGATGACAGTTTTGAGCGATTTCTTTGATTACGAGCATAGATTTTTCCAAACAATTTGAAATAATTTTTAAAATAAATTACCATTTAAAATAATTATTATGTAATATTTTTAAATTATTATAAGCTATAAAATCTATTTATTCTCTATAATAAGGGAATTTTCAAGTATTGTCTTCAAAATTGATTTCGGAAAATGGTTTTAGAAGCTTGTTTTATCAAATAAATTATTTTATACATAAAATACATGTTTTTGCACTAATCGAGCGAATGAGAAGAAGAATTAAATGATTTGGTAAATCATGCGGTATGAGACACATGCGTTTATCTTATCGGTTAATTCCTGTCTTGTCCGTTTGATCGTTTTAACCTTCGGGTCGAGTTACCGATGAGATGAGGTAAACTTTTTACTGTTTTGAGTGTGAAATTTACTGGCGATTAGTAAACCATTTAGTGCGAACATATGGTATGGAACGCACGTTAAAACTATTCTAGTTCCTATTCGAGATTTTATTACACATTTTCCATTACGGCGTGCTAGTACTGGACCTTCAGGTCACTGCCATTGCGGCGTTTTCCATTTCGGTGTATTTGTTTTCGAGACATTTGCCACTGTGGCGTATTTTCCATTTGCGGCGTTTTTGTTATTATGACATTTTGCCTTCCGGTAAGGTACCTATTTGAGATAACAATAGTTGGCAAGGCTTCGGCCACATGCACGTGCAAACACTTTTGAGATGGTTTCTTTGACTATTTCCCTAGCATATCGCCCCTTCTCGGAATCGGTCCTTTGAACCATTCGATATATATCTATGGCGATTACCTTTTGGGAATTTGAACTCTTGGAAGTTCAATTTTTGAAATTTGAATTTCTACACTAGCATTATATGAGATTTGCCTTTCGGCGTTTACTTGAGAATTTATTCTCCTCTTTGAAGATATTTTTGCCTTATGGCGTTTTTGAAATGGGATCTCTTTATGCATGTTATGGGTTTGCCAAGATGGTGGGTTTAGGTTTTTCCCCTAAACCATATTTGATGTTTTATGGATGCAGATGATATGAGGCTTGCTACTTTTAGCATTTTATGGGCTATTTTATCTCTTTTGAAATTATATGTTTGAGTAGTGATTCCATATTATCACTCGATGTAATCATACACTTTAGGTTGTTCCTTGCTACTCGAGAATATTATCACATTATCCTTATGTTCATGTTATCGTTTATCCCTGTTAACTGATTTCTTTAGCTAGACCGACCCATGTATTTTATACTCGGGTCAGACTGAGGTGTTTCAGGTTAGGTACATTTGGACTTAGCCTATTCTGCTTCTACATGTACTATTCTGATAACTCTTTTTGTTATAGCTTTTTGTGTAGTCCTTTTTGGTTTGCTACTCTGATATGTGTATTCTTTTGACTCATGTTTTTATTGTGGTCGTCATACCACATATGTGATGTATCATTTTGTATACTCTGTGATGTATCTATATGTGTGTGTGTGTATAGGATAATCTGTTGTTCTGTGATGTGTTTTGCATTTGAGTTGTTGTATTTTGTTTTGATAGATCCTATAGCCATCTATGGATTTGTATTAAGTATTTATGGATATGTCGATCTATAATAAAATATGGCATTTTTGAGATATTCAATAGATAATTAAGACAAGGTTATAGATGGTCGCTCCTATTCAGCCCTATTCTCTACATTAGTAGACAGTATTTCCTAGTAATACTCTTTGTTAATGTGGGTCTCGGGGTGGGGCATCACTTCTCGGTATCAGAGCTAAGTTTAGAACAAATATGATAAACATAGAACAGAAGCACATATTACGGTAGATTAAAGTGTAATAAAAATGTTACGAATCCCTGAATCATCGTGCCTTTGTTCTTTACGTGTCCTTTGGGTTAGGTAGAATTTTGGTAATACATCTAGGAATGCATTTTAATTCCGTAATATTCCATATTTGAATTAATGATATCTACCAGGTGAATAATCTTTATCTTATCTTAACTTTCGGTTAATGGCAGGAAGAGGCAGAGAACGACGTTCGGATGCAGGGCAGTCCAGTGGCACCCATCCGGATGGAGTATATATGTTTGTCGATCAGTTCATGGAATTATTTAGGAGCACCCAGCCTCCAGATCCTACTCTAGCTTCTCCTTCACATAAGTCTCCTTTCGTGCGCATGTGCAGTGACTTTGCACATCTCGGATGCGAGCCATTCAAAGGCTCCTAGTCTATTTTGGAGGTTCAGGCATGGATTCGTTCTTGCGAGTGGATATTTTCTCGCATGGATCTTTCAGATTATCATAGGGTTCTTGTAGCATCCAGCATGTTACAAAAGCATGCTCTTAATTGGTACGAGCAATTCACTGCTGAGCTCGACGAGTCTACTCCTCTTACTTGGACTCGGTTTCGGGAACGATTCAAGCTTAGGTTCGTTCTTGAGTTTGAGAAAGCATCTTTTGCTCGTCGCTTCCTCAAGCCAATGCATGGGAAATCTTCTGTTTCTGATTATGTGTCTTCTTTCGAGGCTCTTTCTAAGTATGGCCTTGAGTATATTAGCACTCCATATAAGAAGAACCTCAAGTTCATTTCTGGCCTTAAGAAGTATTTGAAGAAATCTTCGATGTTGTAGCTTAAGCTTTCTTTTGAGGAGCTAGTTGACTCGACGCTTCATCTTGAAGCCGTCGAGAAGGAGATCGATAGTGGTGATGATGTTGAGGTTCACAAGAACCCCAACAAGAAGCGGTTTCCTTTTCAGAAAACCAAGTTCTTTCCATCCAAGAAGAAGAGGCCAGTTGGTTCTACTTCTCAGCCTCAATCTATTGGAGCACCTACCTCTCACAAGGGTGTTTCAATTGTGGTTCACCCGACCATATGATTCGAGATTGTCCTAAGCCTCTCTTCTGCCGCTACTACAAGAGGGATAGCCTTCGTATTTCCACTTGTCCTATTGCTCCGAATAATTCTAAATCTTGCAAACTAAATGTAGAGGATGCTTTTGGAGGTTGTTCTCAACGCAGAGGCACTTCTCCTTCTATTCTTGAAGGTTCATTGTTGTTTCGTGATCATTCTATTCGATTCCTTTTCGATACGTGTGCGTCGCATTCATTCGCATCGAAGAAGCTCATCGATGATTTGTCTTTGGATGTTTCTTATATGGTTACTTCATCAAGGATTGCAAATCTTATTAGGGGATCCGCAACCCTTAGCATGCTTTGTGATGATGTTGAGATTGTTTTGTGTAGATTTTCTTTTCATGCGAATCTGCTTGTTATTTCTTATTTGGGATTTGATATGATTTTGGGTATGGACTGGCTAGTGCGATACGATGCGAGGACTATTTGTTCTGAGAGAATTTTATATCTTTGACATCTAGATTCATCTACTCAGCTATCACTTCTTCTTCGAAATGTGGATAATTACGAAATGGCTTTATATTCACTAGGCTCATGAGATGATGATGATATACATCGTATTTCTATTATTTGTGACTTCTCTGGTGTGTTTGAGCCTGTTTCGGGTTTGCCACCTAAGCGGGCTATCGAGTTCCGCATTGATCTCATTCTAGGCGCGCAGCTAGTTAGTCATCCTCCCACGAGGATGTCTACCAAGGAAAATGAGGAACTCAAGAAGCAGCTTTTAGAGCCTGAAGCTAAGCAATTTATTCAGTCTAGTTCTTCACCGTGGGGTGCCGCGGTCATCTTCGTGAAGAAGTCTGATGGAACTCTTAGGCTTTGCATCGACAATCGCAAGCTTAATGAGTTGACAATCAAGAATAGATATCCATTACCTAGAATCGACGACAATTAAGTGGTACCAAGGTCTTCTCTCAGCTCGACCTTGCCATTGGCTTTCAACAGCTCCAAGTTGCGGAAGATAACATCCTCTTACAGCTTTCCACACTCGATTTAGATCTCACGAGTGGCTCGTTATGCCGTTCAGTTTGATGAACGCTCCTTCTTTCTTTGTTGATCTTATGAACCGAGTATTTCAGAAAAATCTCAATAAGTTCGTCCTTGTGTTCATCGACGACATCCTTGTTTATTCGAACTCTGGAGCCGAGCATGCTAATCACTTGGGAATTGTCTTGAGTATTCTTCGTCACCATCAGCTTAAAGCCAAATTCTCAAAGTGTCTTTTTTAGGAGAATAAGGTTAAGTTCTTAGGCCGCGTTGTTTCTTTCGAAGGTATTTCGGTCGATCCTTCGAAGATCGATTCCATCCAGAATTCGAAGAGGTTTGAGGATGTTCATGAGATTCGTAGCTTCCTTGGATTAGCGAGTTGTTACCACTGGTTCATTAAGGATTTCTTTCATATTGTGCATCCTTTCACCAGCCTTACTTTGAAAGGAATTCGATTTATTTGGTCCAACAAGTGCGAAGCTTCTTTTCAGCAGTTGAAGGAGCTTCTCACTAATGCTCCTATCCTAGTGGTTCCTGAAGGGAATCAAGATCTTGTTGTCTACACCTATGCTAGTCATTGTGGCCTTGGTGCCATGCTTATGCAAAAGGATCGGGTAGTTGCTTATGCTTCTAGGAAATTGCAACCGAATGAAGTACACTATGCCACTCATGACCTCGAGTTAGCCGCCATTGTCTTCGCTTGGAAGATTTGCGCCATTATCTATTAGGCGAGCACGTCATTCTATACACCGATCATAAGTTCTTGAAAAATCTGTTAACTCAGAAGGAGCTCAATATGAGGCAACAAAGTTGGATTGAGTTCCTTGCCTCCTATGACTTTGATATACAGTATACCCCTGGTAAGGGTAATCGCGTTGTTGATGCGCTTAGTCGCAAACATTAGGTTGTTGTGTATATGATGCTAGCTAAGTGGGATGTTCTAGAGACCTTATCCCTTTGTGATATTCGTGATCGAGCTCCATCTTCTAATTCTCCTATCTTATTATTCAGTTTGGAAGCTCGACCCAGCTTACGGGATCGTATTGCCGATGTTCAGCAGCGTGATCCCGATCTTGTGCACCTTATTCAGATTTGTGAGTCTGATTCCCGTGATGAGGAGTTGAGGTATTTCATCATTGATTCTCATAAGTGTCTTCACAAGAAGAACCATCTTGTTGTGCCCTCTGATTCTACACTTAGGCACGACATTCTCGATGACTGTCATCGTTCTAGGTATACCATTTATCCGGGCAGTAGTAAGATGTATGTCGATATGCATCGCCTTTATTATTGGGAAGGCATGAAGCGTGATGTGGCGAGTTATGTGAATAATTGCATGACTTGTCAATGTATCAAAGCCGAACATCAGTGCCCTTCTGGTCTGCTTCATCCTATAGAGATTCCATTGTGGAAATGGGATTAGATTTCAATGGATTTCACTGACGACATACCTCATTCGAGATCGGGGCATTCTAGCATTTGGGTTATTGTTGATTGCCTCAGCAAATTTGCTCATTTCATTCCTATTAAGTCTAATGGGAATGTTTCTCATTTGAACAACTTATATATTAAGGAAATCGTGAGACTTCACAGTGCTCTTAGTTCGATTGTGTATGACCGTGATCCGCTTTTCACAAGTCATTTCTGGCAGAGTCTTCATCAAGCTTTGGGAACAAAGCTTAACTTTAGCACAACATACCATCCATAGTCCGATGGACAGAATGAAGGGACGAATCGTATTCTCGAGGATCTTCTCCGAGCTTGCATTCTAGATTTCGATGATAGTTGGGAGGATCACCTATCTCTTGTGCAATTCTCTTACAACAATAGTTTTTAGTCCAGTATTGGTATGGAAGGCCATGTCGATCACCTTATTGTTGGTTGGAATCTGGTGATAACTTATTCTTGGCCCAGATTTTGTTCGTGATTCTTCGGAGAAGATTGATCTAGTTCGCTGGAGAATGAAAGAGGCATAGAGTTGCCAAAAATCCTACGTGGACAACCATAGGAAGCCTCTCGAATTCTCTATTGGCAATCTCATTTTTATTTGTGTTTCTCCTCTAAAAGGGGTTATGCGCTTCAATACGACAAGGAAATTGGCTCCTAGCTTTATAGGACCATTTCGTAATGCTAAACGTATTGGCCCTGTGGCTTATAGGGTATCATTCCAACTCATCTATCTGGCATTCGTGACCTGTTTCATGTCTCTCAGCTTCGGAAGTGTCTTCGTGTAACGATCACGATTTTGAATCAAAATTAAATTGGTAATTTTGGTTTTAATTGTAAATTAATTTAAATTTTTTCAAATTAGATAAGATACGTGTTTGTTTATATGTATATAAATAGTTTGTAAATAGAATTTGAATTTGAAATTCAAATATAAATATCTTAGAAATAAATTGGGTTTAAAAACAATCTATATATTTAAAACTAATAGAAATTTGTTTTCTAATACTAATATATATATATATATATAATGATTTGGAAGTTTTATTTGAATGTAATATAATAAATTTTCAAAAGCTATTTGAAAGTTAATTCTTATATTTTAAAGACTTATATATATAAATATATAGATAAAGGAAAATGTATATAAATAAATATTTATTAGATTGATAAAAAGGTTTAATACATTTTCTTTTGTAATTTAACTTAAGGTAAACGAAAATTTGTATAAATAGTTTAAATCTACAAAAACATAAGTAAATTTTAAAATAAAGGTTTAAACATCAAAATATATGCTTATAACACTTGTAAAATAATTACAACATGAGAATAATAAGTGTTAACTTAGTATAGCTTGCATTTAGAAGTGGCATGTTTGATCTATTTTCTTTTTATTTTTGAAATTTATAAATAAAGAAAATTCAAATATATATATATATATAGTTTACTCCTTCCTATCTCATTTTCTTCGATAAATGTTCAAAACTACAAGCTAAAAGAAAATCAAATCTGAGAAAAATAAAATAAAAACAACTTCAGTTTGCAAACCTGAAGCATCTCAACTTGAAACAACTAATTCAAACAAATCAAATTAACTCAGATAAATCAAACAAGTTTAGATCAACTCAAAACGTATTCCAGTTTTTCAAAGTTTCAAGCTTAAAATCAAGATCAGTTTCAAATCTTAAAACCTAAGCAGAGATTTCAATGATCAATCAAAATTAAAGCAATGATTTCAAATTTAAGTTGCAATCCAAGTCCAAGATCGGGTCAGAGTAAATATCAAGTATCAAATCAAAGATCAAAGTTTTCAAAATCAAAATGCTCAATTTCAGTTCCTCGGTTTCAAATTCCAAATCATTTGAAAAAGCTTAAGCCTGTATTCTCTGTTCCATTCCAGGTGAGCAAACTTTATTTTTAAAACCAGTTTCTCTTGATTCTTATGCCTGTGATGATAATGATTTGGAAATATTGTATGAATGTGTGTATATATCTGCAAGTATATATGTATTTATATGTGTGAATTGAGGTGTGCATGTCTGTGTTATGCATATGCACCTCTCTGTTGTTCTACAGGCAAGTATTCTTCATAGAAAAATTCATATCTCAAAATATAAAAAGATTTAAGTAATGATCTTTAAAATAAAAGTGTTTGTACCTACCCGGTTCAAATTTTAAAAGTGATTTCAAGCTAAATCTGTAGCTAGTTTTAATAAAAAGGAAGAAGAACAGTAGGATTTCAAATCCTATCAAATATTCGACTTGAATGATTTATATTTTCAAGTATATAATCAATTTTATTATTGAAATCTAGGATTTATAAAAATTAAATCATAATTTTTAAGTGTGTAATTCGAGAGGAATTGCATGTTGAGCGGAAGCGAGTTTTGATCGAATTCCAGTGATCGCGGTGGTCAGGGGTCTCGGAATTGAAGTGGGAGGTGGCTGATGTGATGGTGGTTGTTGGAAAAATAGTAGGTGATTTTGTAAGGTGCTGTGGCGACCGATCATCGACGATGTAGGGTTTTAGTTACAGTTTGGTCGACGTGGCTATAAGATGAAAATTCGATGCCGATAATGGATTGTGGTCGATTGGACCGGGGAGGATTCAATGCGTAGAATCACGATGAGGTTTTGGATGAGGATCCATGGTCTTTGGCGACCGGGATTGGAGAGGTGAGAGGGTTTTCTGATGATCTATTTTGTCCAAGCGGGAGTTAATATGCTTGATTTTGTTTGTCGACGAAATCATCAACGTTGGGTGGTCGGGCTGGAAGGCGAAGTTGTAGGCGACATGTTAGGGGCCGCGGTGATGATCAGAGTTGACCAGATTGGCCGTACATGTGCACCATGCACATTGGTTCTGGGTTGTTTTTGCGAAGTTGTGGAAGAAAGGAGGTCCTCGGGTTGGTTTCGGGGATGTTATCGTGTAGACTCAAAGTAATGTTGTAGGGGTACGTTGCTCGAGTATTTGTGGGATTAGCTCGGGGTTTTGTTTGATTTGGCGTGGGTTTGTTTTTGTTGGGTACCAGGTTTAAAAATATAGCAGGTTTCAAAGTTATAAAGTAAATTTTGTCCTGCTTTTAAAAACAAATGCCAGTGTAAAGAAAATTTGTTAAACCAAGTTACAAAGTAAATTGAACAAGTCTTTAAATAAAGGTAATTATCAAGTTTTAAAGTATTTTAATATATATATGTGTGTGTATGTATATTTTTATATTTATATGCTCTCATTAATTAGTTCTTAAGCCTATTTCAATTAAATAGCTTAATTAAGAAGTGGATTAAAAAGATAAAGATATTTTAGTTGTTTAACTTAGACCTAAGTTAATATATGGATTAATAATATTATTTGTTTCAAAGATCAAAGTTTTGAAGCTAAATATTTAAAAGATTGATTATTTTGGTTTTAAATAATTTAAATTAAGTGATTAATCAATGTGATTCCTAATTGTTTTCAAATGGAATTTGTTAATTAATTTAGATGAATGGGTTATCTTAAGATTAAAAGATCATTATTTTGTAATTTAATAATAATTACTTAATTAAAGGTTAATTAAGTAATGATTAAAGATTAATTAATTTATTAAAGGGTAATTAATTTGTAATGATAATTAACTAATGTAATTAATCAAAGGTTGATTTATTAATGTAGCTAATTAAAGGTTAATTACTTAATGAAAGTAATTAAGGATTTAAAGTTGATTAATCAAGTGATTTAAGGATAATTACTCAATGTAATTAATTTGTGATTAATTAATATAAGTGATTAGAGGTAATCACTTATTGTAATAATTAAAGGTAATTAATTAATTAATGATAATTAATTAAAGGATAATTTATTATTATAATTAATTAATTAAGGATAATTAATTAAAGAATAATTAAAGGCTAATTATTTAATGATTAAAGGTTAATTAGTTTATTATGAAGGATTAATTAATAAATGATTAAAGGATAATTAATCAAAATGGTTTGTAATTAATTAATGTTAATTAAGCAGGATTAGTAATTGAATTCATAGGTAAATAATATGGCTTAAATTAATCAGGTGATTAATTGATCTTACTTATGGATGTTTGGATTATATGGAATGCTTTGAATTGTTTGATATCCCTGATGTGCGATGCTCAGTGATATTAATTATTTTGATTTGAGCTGTGACGAATGTAATTTATTTATCTGTGATGAGTTTATATTATTTATCTGTGAATCTGTGAATGAAGATAAGCGTTATAGGATTATACCGCTTATCGACATTCTTGTGCTTGAATTGATGATGATTATGATATTGTATTGTTGTGTGTAAAACCCCTAGACTACACCACACACACAAATATGGATTGTATGAGGAAATCGGTTAAGTCACAGACATTTTAATTTAATATTATGAAATGGTTTTAAAAGATGAATTTTCAATCCAACTAGTTTGGAAATGAAATCGAGTTGAATATAAAAAGCTTTTGAAAAGGAAGTTTTAAAATTGAAATTTAGTTTGAATATAATATATCTTATTTAAGATTTGAAATTATTTTAGGAATTATGATTTGAAAGCGTTATACTAGTTATACCATTTTTTAACCATTTTGAAGTATATTGAATAAATTATTTGGAAGTTTGAATTTAACTCAAATAGAACTTGCTGATGATACATCAGTTCGCTGATTTTCTGGTTTATACCTTTAAAGGCTACAACTTGTGTATATTTGATCGGATTTTTCCGAAACGAAAAGCATTTGTTTTCAAATGATAATGGATTTCATATATCGAAAGAATTTCTAGTTTTTTTGAAAAGGATTTCAAGCTGTGTGATTTGAATTGTAAATATTTTGAAAACTATGAATGAATCTTTGTGAAAGATTGTTGAACCTTGGTTTCAAATTGAAGTGGATTTTTAAAGGTGAATTTTTTTATAAAAGATTTAAAGTGGAAATTTGTTTAAACCATTTAAAAGGAAAGGTTTTGGGAATTAAAAATGGTGACTTAACTAAGATCCCAATATCCATATGTTTTAAAAATGAAGCACTCATTATTCGGTTTAGCCGGGAGAGGACTTTATGTCATGTAACCCATTTCGAATAGTGATACGACGATGTGGATAGCATTTGAAGACCGGGTATTTTCGAGAACGAAAGGATTACCTGTCGAATGTCTCTACATCATGGCTCCGGTATAGAGATCTTCATATATGATGGGGAGTCCGATCGGGATTGTGAATACTCGTCTTTGCAATGGCTTCTTTGTGAAGTGCCTTCGGTTCCGTTCGAACCCAGAACGGACTTGTATGGATGTAAGTATGGCATTACACTTTAAGATGTAAAGCTGGTTTCTGTCAAATACATTTCTGTTTGGTGGCGGAGAATTTATTCTCTTAGCTTAACACCCTTCTCTAAGACGTTCGAGCTCAAAGATTATGTAGTTGATGGTTACTAGTGATACTTTCCTAATTTGGTAATGTGGCATACGAAGTGGTGCTGATCATTTGTTGATCGAAGTATGGCTTTTGTGAAAAGCGTAGCTTTGTGGACGAGACTTCGTCGGACCTCACAACCCGGATATGGTCGAAACAAGAAGAATGCGGCAAGGTTATGAGGGTCGCGCCCTTTAGGGTATGTCCATTTCCTTCTAAGAAAAAGGTGATATCATGGTATGGAGCCCAGATATTTAACCTATGTGGTTGCTGCAAATTTATTTTTATGGTTGTTGGTGTTGAGGGTCCTTGGATAAAGGTCGATAACGACCAGGGGATGGCATACTCGTGTCAGTAGTTACCTAGCTATAGAGGTAACCCAGCCTTGTGTTGGAAGAGAGCTGGTTAAGCTCTCGGGGCGTCCCTCCAGAGGCGTACCCATACGGCATAGGAAGTTCCTTTGACTGACCATTTGTTGGAAATCCAAAGAAACAATACGCGCCCTATAGGTATACCATAATGGTTTCTGCACTATGCACTAATAATAATATCAAAAGGTTTTTGTGTATCAAGCATGTTTGACTATCATAAGGAGAAATCTCCTCCAATTGTGCGTTTGCATTGTGTGTGTGGCGGGAGGTCTTATGGTAGTTTCATTTTCCATAAAGCATTGCGGATTTCTTTTAATTTCTTTTGTTAAAATAATCTGTTTTCGTTTGCTCGCACCAGTCCCATGACTGACCTGGAGTTTATTGTCCCTTTCTGAACTCTAGGTGCCCACAATTTTCCTCACGGGAAGCCTAGGGTCAGATTTTTAGATAATCAGCTAGTAGATATAGAGTTGATAGTCTTCCGCTTTGGATTTTGGCAATCGCATTGTGGATTGAGTTTGCTTAACTTCAGCATTGCTGTTGGATCGAGCTTGTTGGTTGGGAGTTCTTTAAGATTTTGGTTTTGAATACGAAATTCTTTCGAGCTTTGGAGTTTTGGAATGAAGATGTTGTATGGTGATCTCTCTTCGGAAGTTGGTGTTGTTTCCGCTATTATCTTTTCCATTGTTGTATATTGGCTCTGATGTTGAAGAATGTTGTACCATTGTTGTAATCAACTGTTGTGTATCAATGATATTCATTTCTTTTTCCGCTGTGTTGTTATAATTAATGTGTTATAAACTCTGGCGAACCAAATTCGACGTTTAAATCTACGGCATTCGAATACGGATGATGTATTTGGTTGTCGATTTTGGAAGGTCGAGTCAGGGTCGTTTCAAGTGGTATCAGAGCTGAACATTGAGTAAGAACTTTAGCTCAGGAGTATAACACATTAGGTGAATCATTAGAGATAGGGTTATAAAATACCCTAGAATGTATATATCCCTAAGATATCCGTCCGTATGCCTTAGTAAATTCTCTTACTATTCACTAATAGTGAGTATGAGTGTAAGTAGAGGATGAGATAGGGAACAGGGGAGTACCACTACAAATGGTCAATACCCTGTAACAACAAGGAAACAACTTTTTCCCCTCAATCTCTTTTGATCATCGTTCAATTTCGATTCTTTGATGGCTTCCTGGTAGCTATAAGAAGAAGCTTTGGTGTGATGGTGGCCTTGCGAATCGTGTAGATAAGTTCCTATTTCGTATTGTCTTCATCAGTTTCTATAAGCTTTTCGTTTTTAGCTTTAATAAATTTGAAATATTATTTGAAACAAGTTGATTAACAAATATAAAGTTAAATTGTATTGTATCGATAGAACGATTTGGTCAAAACCAAATTTGAAATTTTGTTGTGATTTCTAGTGGGGATCCAAGTCCAAAGAGGGACAAGCAACTTTGAGATATTCTGACCTGATGAGTATCCAATCATCTATTCTTTGGGGTCTCGATATATTCTACAAATGGTTAGTTATCCTTTTGAACTAACCAATGCCCCTGCATATTTCGTAGATCCGGATAACTCGAGTACTTTGTGAATATTGAATGAGTTCATTCTCATATTTATTGTTGATATTCTGATTTGGTAAGCCAAATATAGAACTGATATTCAGTTTAATCTGAAAAACCGTTTCTCTATCTTTGGGTGTCCATCCATTCTTTGGCTGTCTCCCTATCTAGCAAATTCGGGGACAAAATTTTCTTAAGGGGGAATCTACAACGATCCCAGTTTTGAATCAAATTTAAATTGGTAATTTTGGATTTAATTGTAAATTAATTTGAATTTTTATCAAAATAAATAAGATATGTGTTTGTTTATATGTATATAAATAGGTTGAAAATAGAATTTGAATTCGAAATTCAAATTTAAATATCTTAGAAATAAATTGGATTTAAAAATAATCTATATTGTTAAAACTAATAGAAATTTGCTTTCTAATTTTAATATATATATATAATGATTTGGAAGTTTCATTTGAATTTAATTTAATAAATTTTCAAAAGCTATTTGAAAGTTAATTTTTATATTTTAAAGATTTATATATATAAATATGTAGAAAAAGAAAAATGTATATAAATAAATATTTATTAGATTTAATAAAATGGTTCAATACATTTTCTTTTGTAATTTAATTAGAGATAAATGAAAATTTGTATAAATAGTTTAAATCTAAAAAAACATTTGTAAATTTTAAAATAAAGGTTTAAACATCAAAATATATGCTTATAACACTTGTAAAATAATTACAACAGGAGAATAACAAGTGTTAACTTTGTATAGCTTGCATTTACAAGTGGCATGTTTGATCTATTTTCATTTTATTTTTGAAATTTATAAATAAAGAAAATTCAAATATATATACTTCACTCCTTCCTTTCTCATTTTCTTTGATAAATGTTTAAAACTACAAGCTAAAAGAAAATCAAATCTGAGAAAAAGAAAATAAAAACAACTTCAGTTTGCGAACCTGAAGCATCTCAACTTGAAACAACTGATTCAAACAAATGAAATTAACTCAGATAAATCAAACAAGTTTAGATCAACTCAAAACATATTCCAGTTTTTAAAAGTTCAAGCTTAAAAGCAAGATCAGTTTCAAATCTTAAAACCTAAGTAGAGATTTCAAAGATCAATTCAAAATTAAAGCAATGATTTCAAATTCAAGTTGCAATCCAAGTCCAAGATCAGGTCAGAGTAAATATCAACTATCAGACCAAAGGTCAACGTTTTCAAAATCAAAATGCTCAATTTCAGTTCCTTAGTTTCGAATTCCAAATCATTTGAAAAAGCTTAATCCTATATTATATTGTTCCATTCCAGGTGAGCAAACTTTATTTTTAAAGCCAATTTCTCCCGATTCTTTTGCCTGTGATGATAATGATTTGGAAATATTGTATGAATGTGTGTATATATCTGCAAGTATATATGTATCTTTATGTGTAAATTGAGGTGTGCATGTCTGTGTTATGCATATGCACCTCTCTGTTGTTCTACAGGCAAGTATTCTTCATTGAAAAATTCATATCTCAAAATCTAAAAAGATTTAAGTAATGGTCTTTAAAAGAAAAGTGTTTGTACCTACCTGGTTCAAATTTTAAAAATGATTTCAAGCTAAATCTGAAGCCAGTTTTAATAAAAAGGAAGAAGAACAATAGGATTTTAAATCCTATAAAATATTCGACTTGAATGATTTCTAGTTTGAAGTATATAATCTTTTTTGTTCATGAAATCTAGGATTTTTAAAAATTAAATCACGATTTTTAAGTGTGTAATTTGAGAGGAATTACATGTTGAATGGGAAGTGTGTTTTGATCGAATTCCGGTGATCGCGGTGGTCAGGGTTCTCGGGAGGTGGCTGATGTGATGGTCGTTGTCGGAAAAATAGTAAGTGATTTTATAAGCTGCTATGGCGACCGATCATCGATGATGTAGTGTTTTAGGTACAGTTTGGTTGACGAGGTTTAAAGAGGAAAATTCGGTGCCGATAATGGATTGTGGTCGATCAGACTGGGTGGTTCGATGCGTAGAATTATGACATGGTTTTGGACGAGGATCCATGGTCTCTAGTGACCGAGATTGGCGAGGCAAGAGGGTTTTCTGATGATCTGTTTTGTCCAAGCAGGAGTTAATATGCTTTATTTTGTTTGTCGACGAAATCATCAACGTTGGGTGGTCGGGCTGGAAGGCGAAGTCGTAGGCGACATGTTAGGGGCCATGGTGATGACTGGAGTCGACCAGATTGGCTGTACATGTGCACCGTGCACATTGGTTTTGAGTTATTTTTGCGAAGTTGTGGAAGACGGGAGGTCCTCAGGTTGGTTTCGGGGATGTTATCGCATAGACTCGAAGTAATGTAGTAGAGGTACGCTGCTCGAGTATTTGTCAGATTAGCTCGAGGTTTTGTTTGATTTGGCTCAAGTTTGTTTTTGTTGGATACAATGTTTAAAAATATAACAGGTTTTAAAGTTATACGGTAAAATTTGTCCAGCTTTTAAAAACAAATGCAAGTGTAAAGCAAATTTGTTAAACCAAGTTCCAAAGTAAATTGAACAAGGTTTTAAATAAAGGTATTTATCAAGTTTTAAAGTGTTTTAATATATATATATATATATATATATATATATGTATGTATGTATGTATGTATGTATGTATGTATGTATGTATGTATGTATGTATGTATGTATGTATGTATGCTTTCGTTAATTAGTTCTTAAGCCTATTTCAATTAAATAGCTTAATTAAGAAGTGGATTAAAAAGATAAAGATGTTTTTAGTTGTTAATTAACTTAAAGATCTAAGTTAATTTATGGATTAATAATAATATTTGTTTTAAAGATTAAAGTTTTAAAGTTAAATATTTTAAAGATTAATTATTTTGGTTTTTAAATAATTTTATATTAAATGACTAATCAATGTGATTCCTAACTGTTTTCAAATGGAATTTGTTAATTAATTTAGATGAATGGGTTATCTTAAGATTAAAAGATCATTAGTTTGTAATTTAATAATAATTACTTACTTAAAGGTTAATTAAGTAATGATTAAAGATTAATTAATTTATTGAAGGGTAATTAATTTGTAATGATAATTAATTAATTAATCAAAGGTTGATTTATTAATGAAAGTAATTAAAGATTAATTACTTAATGTGATTACTTAAAGTTAATTACTTAATGAAAGTAATTAAGAATAATTAATTAAAGATTAAAAGTTGATTAATCAAGTGATTTAAGGATAATTACTCAATGTAATTAATTTGCGATTTATTAATATAGGTGATTAGAGATAATAACTTATTGTAATTTATTAAAGGTAATTAATTAATTAATGATAATTAATTGAAGGATAATTTGTTATTGTAATTAATTAAGGGTTAATTAATTAAGGATAATTAATGAAAGTAATTAAATAATTAAAGGTTAATTATTTAATGATTAAAGGTTAATTAATTTATTATTGAGGATTAATTAATAAATGATTAAAGGATAATTAATCAAAATGGTTTGTAATTAATTCATGTTAATTAACTAGGATTAATAATTGAATTCGTCAGTAATTAATCTGGTTTAAATTAATTAAGTGATTAATTGATCTTACTTATGGATGCTTGGATTATATGGAATGCTTTGAATGTTTGATATCCTTGATGTGTGATGCTCTATGATATGAATTATTTTGATTTGTGCTGTGATGAATGTAATTTATTTATCTGTGATGATTTTATATTATTTATCTGTGAATTTGTGAATGAAGATAAGCATTATAGGATTATACCGCTTATCGATATTGTTGTGCTTGAATTGATGATTATTGTGATATTGTATTGTTTTGTGTAAAACCCCTGGACTACACCACACATACAAATATGGATTGCACGAGGAAATCGGTTAAGTCACAGACATTTTGAATTTAATATTATGAAATGGTTTTAAAAGTTGAATTTTGAATCCAATTGGTTTGGAAATGAAATCGAGTTGAATACAAAAAGCTTTTTAAAACAGTTTTGGAATTGAAATTTAGTTTGAATATAATATATCTTATTTAAGATTTGAAATTATTTTGGGAATTATGATTTGAAAGGTTTATACAAGTTATACCATTTTTAAACCATTTTGAAGTATATTGATATGTTATTTTGGAAGTTTGAATTTAACTCAAATAGAACTTGCCGATGATATAGCAGTTCGCTGATTTTCTGGTTTATACCTTTAAAGGCTACAACTTGTGTATAATTGATTGGATTTTTCCAAAATGAAAAACATTTGTTCTCAAATGTTAACGTCTTTCATATATCGAAAGAATTTCCAGTTTTGGTTGAAAGGATTTCAAGCTATGTGATTTGAATTATAAATAGTTTTGAAAACTATGAATGAATCTTTGTGAAAGATTGTTGAACCTTGGTTTCAAATTGAAGTGGATTTTTAAAGGTGAATCTTTTTTTATAAAAGATTTAAAGTGGGAGTTTGTTTAAACCATATAAAAGGAAAGGTTTTGGGGATTAACAATTGTGACTTCACTAAGATCCCAATATCCATATGTTTTAAAGTTAAGCGCTCATTATTCAGTTTAGACGGGAGAGGACTTTATGTCATATAACCCATTCCAAATAGTGATATGACGATATGGATAGCATTTGAAGACCGGTGGTGAAGACTGGGTATTTTCGAGAATGAAAGGATTACATGTCGAATGTCTCTACATCATGGCTCCGTTATAGAGATCTCCATATGTGATAGGGAGTCCGATCGGGATTGTGAATACCCGGATTTGCAATGGCTTCTTTGTGAAGTGCCTTCGGTTCCGTTCGAACCCAGAACGGACTTGTATGGATGTATGTCTGGCATTACACTTTGAGATGTAAAGTTGGTTTCTATCAAATACATTTCTATTTGGTGGCGGAGAATTTATTCTCTTAGCTTAACACCCTTCTCTGAGACGTACGAGCGCAGAGATTATGCAGTTGATGGTTACTAGTGATACATTCCCAATTTGGTAATGTTGCATATGAAGTGCTACTGATCATTTGTTGATCGAAGCATGACTTTTGTGAAAAGGAAGCTTTGTGGATGAGACTTCGTCGGACCTCACAACCCGGATATGGTCGAAACAAGAAGAATGCGGCAAGGTTATGAAAGCTGTGCCCTTTAGGGTATGTCCATTTCCTTCTAGAAAAAGGTGATATTATGGTATGGAGCCCAGATATTTGACCTATGTGGTTGCTGCAAGTTTTTTACTTTGTGGTTGTTGGTGTTGAGGATCCTCGGATAAAGGTCGGTAACGACCGAGGGATGGCATACTCCTGTCAGTAGTTATCTAGTTACAGAGGTAACCCGACCTTGTGTTGCCAGAGAGCTGGTTAAGTTCTCGGGGCGTCCCTCCAGAGGCATACCCATGTGGCATAGGAAGTTCTTAGGCTAACCATTTGTTGGAAATCCAAAGAAACAATACGCGCCCTATATGATTTTAGTTGTATAACCTGCCTTTTACTTATGGTGGTGGCCTACAGTTTAATTGGTAGCTATAGTAGGTATACCATAATGGTGGTATGCTAGCTAAGATTAATATTAAACTTTTGAAATGTTTTATGCACCATGCACTAATAATAATATCAAAAGGTTTTTGCGTATCGAGCATGTTTGACTATCACAAGGAGAAATCTCCTCCAATTGTGCGTTTGCATTGTGTGTGTGGCGGGAGGCCTTATGGTAGTTTCATTTTTCAAAAAGCATTGCGAATTTCTTTTAATTTCTTTTGTTAAAAATAAACTGTTTTTGTTTGCTCACACCAGTCCCACGACTGACCGAGAGTTTATTGTTACCTTTCTAAACTCTGAGTGCCCACAATTTTCCACACGGGCAGCCTATGGTCGGATAATCAGCTAGTAGATACAGAGTCGATAGCCTTCAGCCTTTGGATTTTGGCAATCACATTATGGATTGAGTTTGCTTAACTTTAGCACTGCTGTTGGGCGAGCTTGTTGATTGGGAGTTCATTAAGATTTTGTTTTTGGATATGAAAGTCTTTCGTGCTTTGGAGTTTTGGATGAAGATGTTGTATGGCGATCTCTCTCCCTGAAGTTGGTGTTGTTTCCGCTGTTATCTTTTCCATTGTTGTATATTGGCTCTGATGTTGAAGAATGTTGTATCATTGTTGTAATCATCTATTGTGTATCAATGATATTCATTTCATTTTCCGCTGTGTTGTTATACTTAATGTGTTATAAGCTTCGGCGAACCAGATTCAACGTTTGAATCTGCGGCATTCGAATGCGGGTGACGTATTTGGGTGTCGATTTTCGAAGGTCGAGTCAGGGTCATTTCACTTCGAGAGTCAGATTCTGTTATCGATTCTCCTAATTTGCAAGAGCTTGAGATCTCACCAGACCTATCAGTTGTGCAGAAACCTATTTGCGTACTTGCTTCGAAGGTGAAACGCCTTCGAAATAAGGACGCACCGCTCGTTAAAGTTCAATGGTCCACTAACCCCAACAACTACACTTGGGAAACCAAAGAGCTTATCGAGCGATCTTATCCTGAATTTCTTTCCTTGCATAGCGATGGTGAGAATATTTTTAAAAGAAGTATTTTATTTTTAAAGGTGTTTTAATTAAATAAATAGGTGGAAATTGGTTTAAAAATGAGTTTTAATTATAAATTTGAGTTTAGAATGGTTAGTTATATTTTTCTAAGAAAGAAAAATATTTTTTTGGAATTTTTAAAGTTAAAAATAAGGATTTGTGCATTTATTTGAGTAAATTGTGTATTTTTGTAAAATAAATGTTTTTAATAATAAAATTGTTTAAAAAAACTAAAATTACCTTTTTGTATGGGTAAACATTTTATTCTATATGTATATAAGTTTACATATTTTATTTGTGTAAAAACATGAAGAAAATGTGTAGTTTTTTTATAACTTAATGTATATGTGCATAATGGTTTAGTGTTGAATTAATTAACCTAGATCTAATTTATTTTCTCTAAATTTTTTGTCGAAAAGCCCATTAGCGCACTAAGGCTAGATATAAGAAAAGATATGAGAAACATTTTACTGTACGTACAAGTTTACTTTCACCTTCTTCTTCCTCTTTCCAATAAATAAGAAAAAGAAACCCACTCCACAAACTTCAAAATCCAAGCCAAATCTCCAAAACAAATCAAAAACTTACTTTTTTCTCTCAAATTAAAACATATTCTACAGGTAATCTACTCCAAAACCAAACCATTTCATCAAAATCTAATTTGTGATATAGGGTTTTTACGTAATCTCTTTTTTTTGGGCTTATATGTTTCTATTTTGAGTTTTTACAGGTAATTGAAGCAAATTCTAGCTCCAAGCTCTCATCTTTCAGCTGCAAATCCGAGTTTATTCTTCAACATCAGCAAGGTGAGTTGTAATACTCACAAATCCTAACTAATCCAAGCTCAAAATTGCAAGAAATTATAGAAAAAAATTAGCTTTGTTGATAATTTTGTGTAGTTTCTGTCTGAAATCTGTTTCATATTGCCTCTTTGAATCCTTGTAATTTTTGATTTCGGCAACGAAATGCTGCCGGATTTCTTGCATTTGGTAGCTTGCATGTTGAACTTCATTTCTGAAAATGTTGGTCGAAAAATATTGTCTTTTGAGTGTTCAAACCGCTGTTGCAAAATCAACAAAACACAGTTTTTCCGCCTGTAGAAATTGTGTTTTCTGAGTTGCTATAAACATGGCCCGACTCCATGTTTGAGATAGCATAACTCTTTCTTTCCTCACTGAAATTGCATGATTCTTTTTTTTGAAAGATAAAGTTTTGCACTATAAGCACACCAAATTGTAGATTGTTTCGACCTATATAGCTTGTATAAATATGCTGCCGAACTTTGATCCGGAGCAT